>OZ018323.1:171038991-171531491 GCA_963969495.1 Ceratothoa steindachneri
AAAGGCGATGAGAATGCCTTCAGGAGATGCAGTGAAAAGGCGAATACACGACCTTCCGGAAATGCAGTGAAAAAGTGATGACAAGCATTCATGAGGTGAAGATGAAATGAAAAAGCGATGATAAGTCTTTCTGGAGAAGCATTCAAAGGTCAATGACAAGGCCTGCAGGCGGTGTAGTAGAAGGCGATGAGAACACTTTCAGGAGATGTAGTGATATGGCGATGACAAGGCTTTTAACAGAAATTTTAGAACTAAATGCCAAATTTCTCGATACTGGAGTGAATGCCATTAAATCATTAGATGAGAAAATAATTAATATAACAATATGTCTCATCGCAACCATTTATTATATACATGTACAAAAAGACTACCAATAACAAGGTTATCGAAATACCTTTCTGATTACCCAACTAGCAAAATTTATGCAATTTACTTTCTAAAATTAAGCTTGAGTTGGGTTATATTTTGTGCTCAGAGAAATCAAACGATCCAAACATAGATTGTTTTAATCAGCTCAATAAACAAGCTAATTTTGCCTCCCATGTCGAAGAAATTTGAATTCTGCAAAGATGATTTCATAAACTTCACCTTCTTTGACCACAATCTGTTTTCACAAGGTTCCTGAACTTATAAAAATTGCCTTATTATATTTTACAATACGAAATTAAATCTTGAAGTTATTTTAGTAATAGGAAGATTATGGAATCATCATTAATTAAAGAAATGTCGAATTTTAATGATCTCAGAAGGAAAGTTTAAATTTAGCCCCAACGTGTTAAACTTAATCATAAAAGATTTTTATGACGTTAAATTAATACCCACGGATTTATGTTGGTGCGGTGTTGCTCCATATTCGTATGATTTGACAGTTTTTATCAGGTTTTCTCAGTTTACCGCTAAAGTTGCTTTGATGAACTACATATCGAAACTAGTCTCGTCTTAATAAACTTTATGTTCTGATACACTGGTTTACTTTCTACATAAATTGTTATTGAGTAGTATATATATATATATATATATATATATATATATATATATATATATATATATATATATATATATATATAAGTAGTGAGACAATGTAACCACAGAAACATAACTTGCATGTTAATTAATAAACACCGGCTACTCTAAATGCAGTATCCTTACTATCATTTCGATCATATTTATTAATATGTTGCTAAAATTTATACAAATGGATAATTTAAAAATATACTTACATATAATATAGCCTTTGTAATTTTTTTAGAATTTTCATTTTCTAACGACCATTTTTTAGTGCGATTAAACGCCTGTTTTGCAATTTGTTGTTTTTATTTTACTGTAATTCTTGTATCTTCTTATTCAATCTTCCCCTCATGTTGTGTCCTGATTTTGATGCTAAGATATTTATTTTGAATCTGATTTAAAAGTGGTTTTGTTGAATATGACCGAAGTATGTACGACCTAATATGTACTTCGCTGTTTTTCTAAAAATTATCATCACAAAATAAACATTCAGCTTTGTGTTCATTACCTGCTCTAAATATTTTAAATTATTTCAAAATTGTTAACTTTGATTTAGAAGACACGTCTATTTTATAAAGTTAACACCTAGGAAAAAATTAATATATATATATATATATATATATATATATATATATATATATATATATATATATATAGAAGGACGGTTGCTTGGTTGACTTTAGTCTGCCACTTTTTGAACACTTCTCTTCTCAGAAAGCGAGAAAAACGGCTGGCGAGTGTTCTTTCTTCATTAGCCAAATCGTCTTTCGGCTCCTTCTGCGGGTCATACTCGGGGCAAAGTGAGTTGACTGGTGTTAATTAGGTAGGGATAGCCTTGGTGATAAAGGCATTGCTAGTGTTTTTCTATTTTAGATTCCTTCTTGTTATATTCCTCTTGGAATTTTGACACGTTTTATGCTTGCCCTTCTTTTCAATGTACTTTTTACGTTTGTCTTTATTATACACTTTTCTGCAGCACTCAGAATTCCTAATGAACCTTTTCTACATCCGTCTCTCACTCTTCATTTCCTTTTTTCTCTTTTGTTTGGGCTATTTTAATTCATCGTAGCTCTTTGCATTTTCTTAGAAAAAGTTCATTCCTTTTGCATTTTATTTAATATTTAGGTTTCTCCTTTTATATTTCGTTTATTTCTCTTTTTTTCTATGTACAGCGGAGCCTAGGATTTGAGTACGCACACTCTCCCACTTGGGAATCTTGATTTTAGAGACATTTGATTTCTTTGCCTTCTGAGAATTACTAGGTCATATTTTATTGTTTGAATCATTCCATATCCACTTTATCACACATCTTCCTTGCTTCTCTCTGAACTACATTATTTATCGCTTCCAGCCCGTTTCTTTGGTGCAGTTCGTTCTGTCTCACACCGTTGCTTCTGCGGAGTCCATACATGCACAGAGTGGACTTGTTTTGCACTATCTGTACTTGCTTCGGAGATTTCCGGCTAATTTTCTGTATCACAACCCAAGGATAAGTTAATATGGCTCGTTATAAATATATGGTGTATATCTGCCTGCTTTTTCTTAGAGAGAGAGAGAGAGTTCACGTAGCCTGTAGGTATTGGCAAGTTCCTTCATCGCAAGAATCACTTTGTTAGTGACTTGCTTCTTGTATCCGTCGGACGTGATGTACAGTCCAAGGACGCTTTCCTGGTTCGTGTAACCGTATCTCTCACCACGTCTGCGATTTTCCGGCGGAATATGGAGTTAATCTTAAGCATCTGGGATTTAGGGGGATTATCCACCTATCTTTCGAATCTGTTAACATTTGGGCCACGGTTTCCTCAGTCTGCATCCTCTCATTCCTAAAGGTGCTAGGAATGATTTGAGTAGTGTTACTCTGTGAAATGCAGATATATTGCGTCCCTCTTTATTGGTGATGGAATATCGATAGTGTAGATCTGATAAAGTAGGATAGGGGGGATGAGTTAGTTTTCCCGTATAACTCCGAACTCAAGAGCGAGCACCAGGGCTTTGTGACCATCAATCGTGAGTTAGGCTCTCCTGTCGAAGGCCTTTTGCATGTGGCTAAATAGGAGGCCTACGTACCTTCCATTTTCACAACAATGTGCCAGCTTTTCGGTTATTAAAGCAAGAGCCGTATATGTGCTTCTGAGCCCCTTTCTCTCCTATTTGTGACTGTAGCCTGCTGACTAGAATTTTTTCGACATTTTTTCGAATACGTTATAGGAGAAAGATTGCTCTGTAGCTGGCGACTTGGTCAGGAAGCTTATTTCCCTTAAGAATGAAAAATTAATTTCGTCAATTTGAAACATTCATGGAAATAACGGTGTTCAAGGCGACGTTCATAATATTCACGAGTCCCTGGATGAGTTGAGGTGTGGGTACGTGGCATTGTTTTTAGTCAACCCTAAAGAGCCTTTTGTCTGAATTTCCTCAGATTTTCCTTGACCTCTATCGCTGCCACAGGCCAATCATGGCCTACCAACTCTCTCTCCCCAGTGACGTATGGGTCTTGGCATGTGCAAACTATGATTTCATTTAGTTCATCTATTATTTTGCCTTCGAAATCCTGGTTGAAGTCTTGGTTATCATCTAGTGTTATGGAGAATACATTTTCCCAGAATTCACGGAATCGTTCTCCACATACACTGGATCATTATGGAAGGCGTTGTTTTCTTTGATTCGTTTTTTTCCTTAGTTGGTATCCCTCTAAGGCTCTGGCTTCTTCTCCAAAAAGTCGCTGTATCGGTTTCCACGTTCAGCTTCTCTATCATAGCATCCCAGATCTGAGCTTATTGCTCGTTGATGTGGGCCAGAGGTCTGCTCTCAGCTGACCTCTCTGATTTACACCAATGAGTGGAGAGCAAAGTTTCAGAAATTAAATATGGTTCAAATTGACAAAAGACTGAATGTGGACACAGGACTTTAGTCTTGGATTTTCCTAAAAGAAGAAATTAAAAAATGGGAAGTGAGACCCAACATAACGTACGCAAATCCAATCAAACAGCCTACAGGTACCACCGACCAATACAAACTAAACCCACAAGCACACAAAGAAATAATGATGAGCATCATGCATACATAAATAAAAAACGCTGCACAACCAGGACTTTGCAACTAAATTAAACTCAATGCTTACAAACAAAGATTAATCTACCATGAAATTCCCAATGACCCGAACTCGACAGCTATCTACCAGAGAGCTTTTGTAAATAACATCCCCGAAGAAAAACTATCATTGAGGAGAGACATCCAGCTGGGAATCCGAAGAAGAGACAACAGAGCAGAAAAAGGCTAAGAGGAAAATAAAGAAAACACCAAGTCCCGATCCAAAACGGAAAATACTACAAAAAAGAGAGGCAATACAGAAAAGTAGAAACAATAAGCACGGCAGGAACCAAGCCCAAAGAGACTAAACCAACCCTAGACAGAGAAGAGAGAAAGTAAAATAAGAAGAGGAACAGACGAGCAGCAAAATGTGTAACGAAAATTTGAGAATCATACAGATTAACACGAACGGATGTACTTGCAAACACATCCAATATGGCAATATCTTTAAAGAAATTGATGCTGAGATAATCCTAATATCAGGACATGGCATCAATACGAAAAGAACAAATGAGATTCAAATTTGTAACTATGAAGTACTAACCAGCAACAATACCCAAGAAAGACCCGGTAGGGGCACGGTGATTTGCTTTCCTGGCCGTCGTCCTAGCGGGACTCAGCGCCCTGTCCTGCCCCAACTTAGCTTCTTCTTCTTCTTTCTGGCATCCTGTATTCTTATCTGATTTTTCACTTTCCCTACAACCTCTACCACAACATTTTCTGGTCGGCCTCTAATTTCACAGGGTAGACACCGACAGGTTGCCTCTCACCCAGCCATCCCGGATCGAAGTAAGGGAGTCGGGGGTAGGGGACAAAGCCCCCTCTCCCGTGAGCTCCGGTTTAAGGGAGTTTAACAACCTGCCTCACCCACACCCTCACCTTCCTCGCATACCCTCTCTCTCTTTTCACGGTCTATCAATTTTACGCCGAGCGTAAGGTGGAGCCGCTATGCTGATTGGCAGCCTGACCAACGGGTGGGAGGAATGACCTCAAATGGCGACAGCTGGCTTTGCCGGCTTCGTATTCACCCTTCGCAGAGCGAGCTATTGCGCGATGTGATTCGCGCTTGTATCCCGTGTAAATAATAGGGTCACCATGGCCACTGAAGAAAATTTTCAAAACACTTTTTTTACCTCCCTCTTTACCATCGTCGGAGCCTCTCTCGCGCATCCCCACTAACAAAAATGAGCCCCCCATCCCTATGCTTTCTCAGGGACCCCTCCAAACTTCATTGACCGGAGAGAAGGCTTACTCCTCTCCTAGGCGTACAAGTGCGGTGGACTCCCCCGCATCCCCTTCTCTGAAGGCGCAGTAGGCGACTACTTCTCGTTTGCAGCGGCAGTCCTTCGTTTAATTCACAGGGGACTGCCAAGAAAGCACGCAAGCGGCCCAATATTGACCACTCACGGTGGGAGCGTATCGTTAGAGCCAACCCCCTTAGGGGCCAAGGCACGACAGGGCCAGTTGGTCCGTGTCTACTGAAGTCCTGCTAGCGTGTATCTCAAGTTTACAGGGGGTCACCGAACCTGAGTCTGCGCCAGTGCAAGCTTCTCCACATACGGCCCGGGCCCCTGACGCCTCACAAGGAGAGGAGGGATCTCCTCCCCGGCTGGTGCCCCTTTGACAGCCAAGACCATCTCCATTTCAGAAAAGGACCATGCTGAGGCTGGTCCATGTGACTCAAGGGCTCCTTTTGGTGGAGGAAAGAAGCGGATTCGTTCTTCACTCTCCTCTCCTAAAAAGAAAAGAAACAGGAAGAAGGCAAAAGGTCTCAGGAGTCCTCTTCCCTCGCGGGAGCCCCAGAGAGTGACCCGTCGGCTGCCGTTTCAATAAGTGACCAAGCCGTGATCGGCACGTCCGGCCGTGGTGTTCCGCGGGTGGGGAGGCCCTGATTCAGAGACTACCTGGCGTTTTCGAACCCGCTGGCTTCAAACGCGTCTCGTTATTCGCTCCAGTGATGACAGCATGTTGGCCAGGGGTAACATGATCCATCAGAGGAGAGTATTAGCTAGGATAATTGGTAGAGAGCCGAAGGTGACCCGTTTCTCGGATGAGAGCCTTCTGGAGAATGCGGCGGATTCCTCCGAGGCGGCCATGATTAGCGCCAATCGGACACGCGATGGCACCGCGGTAAGTATGACGCCACAATTTTTTACCATGAACTTTTTTAAAAGAGTAGTTTATGGGAGGGAATTCGTTAACTACACTATAGATGACAGCTCCTTACTGCTGGCCTAAAATTGAGCTGCCAAGGTCGAACGTGTGGTGATAAAACAGAGAGTGGCCTCGAGAGCCAACCCTACACTACTGACGCTAGCGTGTGGAGGCATTCGTGCCACTGCCATGGAGGTGCTACAACTACCACCGATTCGCCCATACGAATCGCACATATAGACGGGCAAAGTCAGGTTATTCGAAGTCTGTGTATGTTGCTTCAAGGCTACACACGATAAGTCCAAATCGTGTGTGGCCAAGTGTGTCAATTGCGGAGAGCCGCAAACGCGCTTATTCGATCCTGGGCCGTTCAAGCCCAAGGTTTTCTTTCATTTTGCGCGATCACTTGGTCCTAGCACGCCCAGCGCTTCCTGTGACGTCTTGTGCCTCAATGTTAAAAAGACACTCTCTGCTCCTAGCCCCTTCAGGCCTATGGGTAGTATCGTTTCCGCGCCCATTCAGAACCTTTCTGTGGGTTCTACCTACCCCGGGCACTCCGCTGGTAAAGCTGGTGGTAAGAAGTGTTCACTCCCAACCTCAGGTAAAAACAATGGCTGCCCCCATTCCCCTAGAATGACAATTTTCAGTAAGGCGAAAAGGCCACGTGCCTCTACCGAGTCGTTAAACTCACACCAGGCAACACTCCTGAAGTTGGTCATGAGGCCTTTTTCCGGGGTTCCTAAAACGGCTCTCCGAAAGAAGGACAGAACCAAAGGATCTTCGTCTCCTACGCCCACCCAAGTGCTAGGCTGGGTGACTCAAAGACGGTGGATCATACAGGGGATGGATTCCCACATCCCTAAGGTTTCGAGGTGGAGGGAGGAAAAGACGCGTGACGAGCCCAACATCCCCCCATAAAGCGAGCCCAAAACCCCCCAAAAATACTCGAAGACGACAACACCTTCACTCCTGGAGGGCATATTCCTTCAATAGAATTGCCGCGTACTGCGGGACAATTGAGAGGTGCTGCGCAGGCTCGTTTCCTTCCCTTTTCCCTTAGCTACCTTTTTGCAGGAGGCAATGCTGAGCGCGTGTCCCCTTCCCACTTCCCCGGGATATAAGGGTTTTGCAAGATGCACCATTTGCACCCGGCATTATGTCTCCGTTCTTCTCTTTGCTTTGAATACCTCCTTTCAGGCAGTAGCTGTGCATCTGCACCTGGATAGTAGGTATACTGTTATTTCTCCCTACATTCCAACGTCAGCCGACTTCACGTCGTAGCACGGTTGCTCGAGCCATTTCTCTTGCTCTGGAATTTGAATGGTAGACACCCCCTCTGGGGAGACTACTCGTCCAATAACAGAGGTCAAGTTCTTACCTACTTGATCGACGAGAAGGAGATAGGTGTCCTAAATGTGGATGAGTTTGCGCACCACTGCCCAAGAACCGCTTCATTTGCCTAATTTGATCTATCTCTGTGGTCTCCGGGTGCACAGCCTGATTTTGGCTGAAGGGTAGTCGATGACCTCCATGGTAGTGATCACTTTCACATTCAAATATAATTTTGGGGGGCACTTCCGCCTGAGAGCCCCCCCTGGTGGTGCTTGGCGTGGGCGCGGTAGTCCGAATTTCAGGAAATGACTGATTTCTCCGTCTCAGTCGAAAAGTTTAGGTCAGTGGATGAGACCGTTAAGTTCTTCTCCGGTAACCTCATCGTCGTGAGCCTAAATACTATTCCTAGATCGTCTGGTTATTTTGCATGCCGACCTCTTTCTTAGAAGATAGCCGAGTGTCAGGCATCCATCAAACATAAGCGTTATGCCTACATGCGCTCTAAGCGCCGCCCGAACGACTTCGCTGTCGGTGAATTTCGTCGAGCTAGTGCTAAGTTCCTGGAATGTTTAGAAGCACGCCCGCTTCTCTACCTGGCGGGCATACGTGTCTAGGCTTAACGGGAAAGAACCGTCTACCAGAGGTGTGGAAGCGAGTCAAAAAGATTCGGGGCAAGTTCTCGCAGGAGCTCCCTCCCGTTATCCCTGCATCCGCAGCTGATCTCTACGGTACCTATGCCACCGAGAGACGTCAATCATACCCTAAGCCATTTGGGTTTAGCGCTGGAAAACTCTTTCGAGAGTTTGGTATAGCTCTCGGGCCAGTGGCGCCCCTGGTTCTGCTCAAGACGCCACCCTGGAGGCTACCATCTTTGACTATTTGTCGCCCCGTCTCTGCTCCCAAAACTTCTAGAGCGCCGGGAGTATTGCTTTCAGCCTTTTCGGAACACATTCCGTGTCATGCTGGAACCGTGCCAGTGTATACGGATGGATCCAAGTCCAAAGAGGGGGTCAGTTTCTACGCCGTATCCCCTCTGTTTGAAGTCAGCGAGGCTAAGCCGGGCGTTACGTCTCTCTTCACGGTCGAGCTGGTTGCAATTCATTGCTCGGTATGGGAGATAACGCGACGTGCCTAGTTTGCAGACCATATTGTAATTTATAAGCACTCATAGTGCTCTTTCGGCATTGGAATCTCCGCATTCCTACGTTCACGATCAGAGTTGTGAAGTAACCAAGTACATTTACTTATGTACTTTACTCGAGGAACTTTGTTATACTTTTTTACTTCTTAAAAAGTACTCAATTTTTTTAGTACTTTTTCTTCTACGTGCGAATTTTCTCATGCTACTTTTACTTCATTAAATTTTAAAAGCATAGAAGTATTCCTTACCTCCCGTTAATTTTGACCCTTCACAGACGTAGAAGCAAAAGTCAGACGATGACCAATCACAAGCGTGTACTCTGGTTTGAACCAATCATAGGTGCTTGTTTATGTTTGGGTCAATCACAAACATCATTTCATACCGATAGACAATTTGTTTGTCTCTACCGGTTTCTTGCCTGAGAGAGGGCGTCAGTTTATTAAATTATTCCTCATAGCCCTAGCGTGCTGCCGTGCCATTACTGGACTATCATGAGTTCTACTCATAGACACGCATACACACTCACATGAACAAAAGGCGCTTCTCACGCTATCTTTGCTGATCATTCGGGCCGGCCCAAAATTTCTAGAGTCGCCGAAACAGTTGTGCAGATATACTTATTAAACACACCAAGCTGAGGAACGGGGGAGACGCTGGGCCTTTGTTTATTGTCACAGAGCTGTGAAACACGAATTCTTATTTCCTAAAATTATCTGTCCCCAAGATAAAATTATCTAGCAGAGGCCTAAATGAAAATTCCATGCTTATTTTCTCTATTCCCTTACACACACGAATAAACTTTCTATTCAAGTAAGCTCCGACCAAACCACATGATTGGCCAGCAGTGGGCCACGCCTACATTTTCATACACGATAAATAAGGCGTTCCGTCATCAGTAACAAGGTCAACTGTCAGCTCGAGAAGAGGAAGCGTAGGCCTAATGTAGACCCCGTCATTAGTAGGCCAGCCTCAAATTCCCGACATTCACCAAACGAATTCATTGCGCCTAAGGCCTACCGAGTCTCCGCCCAATAAAGAATCCGAGAAACCACCTTCCGGGATTTCCTTTTCTTGCGGGTAATCAATCGATCCTCTTAAACAGCCCACAACGTCAAAATAGTTATCCCCAAATGGAATCAGCACAAGGTTAGTGCTCAGTAACCAATTACCCTAAAACGCGCTACATTGCTTTGAAGAAACTCATACCCTGTAACTGGGCATTCAACCACCTATAAGTGGTAATACGATACATTAATAAGAGCATAATCCCTCTTAGGACACTGCTGTAACTCGTAACCCGTACATCGATAATCCTGCAAATGTTCTTAAATGATAAATTAGAGAGAATCGAATTCGACTATGTAAATAAAATAACACAATTTATCTGCATATGAAATAAAAAGAGACCCGTATTTGAACTAGGAGTAGAGCTACCCCAAATAGGATGCTTAATCCATACCCTATACTCAATATATACGGCGAGAATCACAAAACCGAATAACCCATTTGGTATCAATATACGTTAAGCGGACGATTTAACTCAATTAGTGGAATGTTCGTACAAAAATGCCACAATGCAAGCTAGAATAGCAGCAGTAGAAATAAGAATAATTAATAAATTCGAAGCAAAATGGAAAATACAAAAAAACCTGAACAAGTTTAAGATAGTACCAAGGGAAAGACACTTGCTATCAGTGGGTAATTTGTCGCTTAACT
Organism: Ceratothoa steindachneri; assembly: GCA_963969495.1. Lineage (NCBI taxonomy): Eukaryota > Metazoa > Arthropoda > Malacostraca > Isopoda > Cymothoidae > Ceratothoa > Ceratothoa steindachneri. The sequence continues at coordinate 171,049,433 of OZ018323.1, forward strand.
TCAATTTAATAGAATATAACACCAAGAGTTCATTTATATAGATATATTTATCAATTTTACATATTAAAGACTTGAAGTAATGTACTATTAATGTTATTAAATGAAGTCGCCGTCGGCCTCAACCACAACTTCCAGGCGGCGTCGGAAACGACTACAAACCTTGTCGATGCTCCTCCTGTTTACCTGGGAGAAAACTGCTGTGATCCTGCACCTAGCTCCACCTTGGTTGTGTGTGGAAACTTTGTTGGTATATATATATATATATATATATATATATATATATATATATATATATATATATATATATATATATATATATATATATATATATATATATATATATAGTCATATGAGTTGCCGCTGACCAGTCTAATCTTCAATTTCACGGTGAATGTAAGGACACATAGGAGGCTGAGGTACATGTGATTTATTTATGGAACAACGTTTCGGGCGTATCGCCCATCTTCAGGTTCTAAAAACATAAATTAATCTAATACAGTTAAAGAATATTAAAAATAATTAGGTTAAGACTATGTAGGTAAATCAAAAATTAGAAAATATCTCAGGAATTTAAATGTCAAGAGAATCAAATTATCAATCTAATATAACACTATTGAAACGAAAAAAAACAAAAAACAAAAGTAAATAATTACAGTATAATATTGCTTACCGATAACTCATAAATTTAAAAGGCAAGAGAATCAAATTATTAATCTAATGTAATCACTATTGAAACGAAAAAAAAGAAGCAAAAACACAAAAGTAAAAAATGACAGTATTATATTGCTTACCGATGAAGTTCAGGAGAAATCACAAAGTCAAGAAATTATAAAGGATGTGGCTTAAAGAAGGATAGGAATTTGATTGGTTGGTTGTTAAATAAGAGAAGGTTGGTTGGTTGTTGGATGAGGTAATTAAAATTAAGAAATAAGAAGGGAAACAGCGGTATTATCTATGTTGAGTGTAGGAGATTTTGTACGTATTAGTAGGGATTCCAAAATTCTTAGACTATATTCATTGTTATTATGACCAATTATTTTGAAGTTATCTATGGAACATTCTGTCTTGCATTGTATACTATGATTTCTAATATAGAAAGTCACAAACCTTGTATATTAGGTTTTTGCCAATTTTGCTTCAATTATTCGTTTAAAATTCATTTTAAAACAGTTTTATATAATCATTAGATCCATAAATCAAAGCGCCCCTAACCTAATTGATTTTAGAAATTATTCACTCGCTAACTAATTTTATATAGTTTAAAATCCTTCCTTAGTCTGTTTATTGTAAATTTGAGCCCCATTTCTAAATATTCCCTTTAACTCTAACTTTGAAATTCAAAGCTAATACTAGCTAGTAAAGTTCTAGATATACATTTAGCAGTGTGCTCTCTTAACAGTGCAAAATATTTTGTTCGTTTATTTGTATTTTAGGCCTAAGAAGATGACCGTATTGTGGTCGAAACGTCGCCAGAAAATAAAAAGGATGATGCCAGCTATTTTCATCTCCTTGGGATTTCTGTTAAACATTATATATATATATATATATATATATATATATATATATATATATATATATATATATATATATATATATATATATATATATATATATATCTGTCCTCCTACAAATATTTACGTTTGTGTCGTGCTCAAACCTTCGTGTCGTAAAGTGAAATAGATAGAAATTACATTCGGTGTCGGTTATATGTTCCATTAGCTCCATAAATTTCAACTCATTTCAAACAATCTTGTGTTTTACAATGCCTATCGTCAAATTTGATTGTGATCGCTGCCGGGCTTCATTTAATAAGGAAATATACGTACCCTCAAACCCTAATAACCATAGAATATGTCGCTTTTGTCTTCTAAACGAGGCGTTCGAGTTAAAACTAACCAACCCGATTAATGCAATTAGATCAGAAGTTAACTCTGTCGGGAGAGACGTAGTGGCAACGAACCGTAGGATTAACGAACTGGCCAGCGGTGTTCAGGCATCCTTTGATGAGCTTCGAGGGAGGAAAAAATCGTGTTCAAAGCCGCCGATCGAGCCGTATAGAGAGTAGAGACCCGCAAGTTATATAAATGAGCAATCGCGTATCTTAAACTCATATAGACCTCCGGAATCTCAATTTAGGCTAGCTAGAAACGGGGCTAGACCAACGAGGGCATCTCACCGTTTTGAAATTCCATGCTCTAATCAATTTGTCTTGTTAACTCCAATTGAGGGGGGAAGAACCACGTGGTCAATGAAATCCCAAGTCTGTAGGAGGCATGTGAAGATCGAGCTATCCTCACACCCGTGGGCGGGAATGATGTGCACCGTTTTGACAGCTCGCCTACCGAGATTGTACATCGAGCAAGGGACCTAATTATAGCGACCAAAGCGAATGCGAATAAAGCGGGGGTAACTGGGATAATTCCAAGATTAAAAGCGACTCGGAGAATGCAGTCAAGGTAATCTACACAAATGAATGTCTTAAACGTTTATGTCAGGAAATGGGAGTTAAGTTTTTCAATATTTGGAAAGATTTTTAGGACAAACCGTCATTTTTTTATGATGGTATTCATTTAAATTCAGTGGGTAATTCGAAGCTTGGAAGAATCATTAATGAAAGCCTCCATAATCTCTATAGTAAGGAAGTTATTTGCCCCCAAGTCACTGATGCGATGAACCGGATTTCATGCGAGGAGTCAATAAATTTAGGCGAGCAGGGAAACGTTCCAGCCATACGAGAGAGGGGCGCTGTTACTTAATATGAAAATTCAAATGCATTTACGCAAATGTTCGGAGTTTAAGAAACAAACTACCCGAATTTAAAGCCATCATTCAAGAGGGCGATTACGATCAAATATCTATTAGCGAGACGTGGTTAGATATAGCTTTTAGACACCTTATTGCGGAATTTAATATAAAAGGATACAAAATCCATCACAAGGACCGCCTAACTGGGAGAGGCGGTGGAGTTTTAGCTTATGTAAAATAGGGAATAAATGCAATAACCGGATTTTCTGCATCAATCAAAATTTACCATTAGGTATCTTTTCGCTATTTAAAAACATCTTGCTAGAAAGTGGTAGAATTGAGGCTTGGGACAAATTAAAAGAGGCTTTTAGGGAAGAGTTTGTAGATCGCAAGTAGAAGATCTAAGGATAGACTTGCTCTAATGAAGCAGTTCAAGTTTATGGCGGAGGCCGGAATAGCTTTACCATCTACCTGTCCCTGGGCTTCACCGCTTTACGTAGTGCGAAAGTCTACGCTGGGTGAGTTCAATTTTTGTACCATTCCAGATAGATATCCTCTTCCTTACCTGTCCGATTTTAATTCTGCTCTTTTTGGTTGTTCAATCTTTTCTTGACTCAATTTGGTTCATGCTTTCAACCAAATCCCAATCCACCAAGATGACGTCCTAAAGACGGCTATCACCACTCCATTCGTTTCCTTCGTCATGAAGCGAATGCCTCACGATCTTCGTAACAGTGGTCAGACCTTTCAACGGGTTATGGATCAGGTTCTGAGAGGTCTCCCTTTCGTATTTTGAACCATAGACCACATCCTGATAGCATCTTCGTCTTTAAAGGAACATCTCTCTCACCTTCGTCAGGTTTTCGCTCGTTTAGAAGAGTATGGTATCGTACTCAACACTTCTAAGTGTCTTTTTGGTGTCACGCAGCTCTCTTTTTAGGGACACCACATTTCCTCTGACGGAATTCTTCCTCTCGAGGATAAAGTTGCAATTATTCGAGATTTTCCCCGGCCTTCTACACTCAAGCAACTTCGTAAATTTTGTGGTATGGTAAAATTTTACCACAGATTCATTCCCGACATTTCTAATATCATGCAACCTCTCTACGATCTGTTTTAAAAATCCAAGAAGAACTTTCCTCTATCCTGGTCTTCCGAAGCGTGCGAGGCTTTCTCTTGCATGAAAGAGGCTATGGCTTCCGCTGTCTCCCAGGCCCATCCTTGCCCAGGCGCTTCCATAAGCATTGCTTCGGACGTGTCCGCTTCCAATGTTGGTGCGACGTTGCAGCAGAAGATTGGTGACTCTTGGCAACCCATCGCTTTCTTCTCCAAAGCACTTATTCCTTCTCAAAAGAGGTACAGTACGTTTTCCCGCGAACTCTTCAGTGTTTACCTCACCCGCCGCTACTTCCGCCAATACTTGGAAGGGCGCGAATTTACTGTTTTTACCGACCATAAGTCTTTGGTTGGTGCGCTTGCCGCTATTAGCACCTCTGCTGTGCATTCTGCCGTTGATTCTCGTCATCTTGACTTCATCCTTCAGATGACAAACGATATTCGCTACATTCCTGGTTCATCAAACGTCGTTCCGGACGCTCTCTCTCTCTCGCATTTCATCGACTTCGGACACGCAACTTTGCCACACTGCGCCCATCGATCATGCGACAATAGCGCTTGCCCAGGAACAATATGAAGACACGCAAACACTGCGTCACTCTTCTTAACTCGTCGTTCGCGAAAGCGACTTGCCAGACAGTCCTTCCAGGCGCATCCTGGTTGACTATTAATTGCCTGACTGTCATCGTTCACTTATTCCTCTCGCTTACCTTCGGCACATTTTTGACCAAACTCACGGTCTCTCACATCCTGACATTCGAGCAACTCGCAAGCTCATTACACAACGCTATGTGTGGCCAGGTATGAACGCCGACGTGGCCAAATGGACCTGCACATGTTTGCCTTGTCAACGCGCAAAGATTCAACGCCACACAAAGACCCCTATGGCTTCTTTCCCTCTTCCATTGGCACGTTTTGACGGCATTCACATCGATCTGGTAGGCCCTCTGCCCTTTTCGCGTGGTCGCACCTATCTACTCACCATGATCGACTGCTTAACTCGTTGGCCAGAGGCATTCCTATCTCGGACATCAGAGCTTCCACTGCAACTCGAGCTTTCGTATCAGCATTGTGTGCTCGTTTTGGTGTTCCCTCAACGATCATGACTGATCGTGGTGGCTAATTCGAATCCCACCAATGGGATGCACTAATGTTAGTGCTTGGCTCTTTTCGTCTATAAATGAACTTAGATAGATACTTCACAATGAACCTATATCTATAAGTTTTTGAGGAGAGTTATTGAATCGAAAAAAAGGCTCGAGCGGCTAAGCTTATGGCGAAGTTAGTCTTAATGGTTGGACACGAAATCGTTGAGGAATGGATGAAATACAACGATAATACAACGAATATATATTACTTTAGATTAACAAGAATGGAACATATTTGAAGTTATATTGGTTGAATTTGAATTTAATTATACAGAATGAACATGAGTTTAACACTGAATTTTTGTCGTGGCTAAACTTGGCGTAAAGTAGATAGGTAATGGTAAGTATGTAACAATGTAATAGTAAGTGGTAACACAGTAATGATATCAAGGTAACTAATTAAAATGTATTTGTAACTAATTGAAATGTAATTGTAACTAATTGAAATGTAATTAAAATCACGAATGTGAGTGAATGCAATTGAAATCAGGATGGTTAAAAGGGGGAATATATGAGAGTCTGGAAAAGGAAATATAATGAATTAGACAGTGTTTTTGTTTGTATAATCTAAGGATTATAAAGAGAAAGAATTCAACCAACATTGAGTTGGAGATGGCGAGGGCAGAAGTGAAAATTTTTGTCTCGCATGCAGAATATTTGGAATTGTTAGTCGTGAGTGTAAATGTTGCCAAAAATGTTGCCGATTGTTTTTGAAGACTTTTTTACAAATAATATTTAAGAAAAATGATATAAAATTATATATATATATATATATATATATATATATATATATATATATATATATATATATATATATATATATATAAAAATATATATTTACGTTCCTTATTTTTTGTTTTCGAATTCCTAGATGCAAATTAATCTATACATTCTTATTTCCGTATTCTAATTTTACACATATTATTGTATATATGAGGAGTATGCTGGGATTAAATGAGATCACCGCCCGTCCATTTTGTGGAGGTTTTCGCTGGCCTATTGAATCCTGCAATTTGTTGTCAGTATCCTAGCTATTACATAATCCGATCACCACAGCAGCTAGGTAAACACAAATTCATACTAAAAGAAATTATTATACATATCTGCAAAATCGTGTCATGGAATAGAGTCAAAATTATCTGAAATATATAGGTAAATCAGACATACACAGCTGTTCGTTAGCTTCGCTTCAGGGGTTGAAACTTAGGAGCTCGATGATCGGACGAATCAATCAGGCCACGCCATCTAGAAGATTAAACGGTATATATATATATATATATATATATATATATATATATATATATATATATATATATATATATATATATATATATATATATATATTATATATATATATATATATATATTATATATATATATATTATATATATATATATATATATATATATATATTATATATATACATATATATATATATATATATATATATATATATATATATATATATATATATATATATATATATATATATATATATATATATATATATATATATATATATATATATATATATATATTGTAAACCAGTCAGGAATTAAACAAGAAGGCGAGAATTCAGATGGCTGTAAAATTTGGCCACATTGTAATAAAAACCATAATTTCTCGTCTGGAAATGGATTTAAGCCGAGTCAGCTGTCTGCGTCTAAGAAATAGCAAACTTATATCGAAGATGTGAAAATGTTGAGGTGCCATAAATTCCTTATCCTCGGAAACCATGGGATTAGGAATATCCTGCCCAGTGGGCCTAGCTAGAAGCATCGTGGTCCCGGAGACAAAAGGAGACCACCCCTCCTGTTCCATTTATAGAAGAAAAATGTAGAATTCCTCTCTTATTCACATTTGGGGAGACATATCGATAGTAAAGAACTAATTACGGTTCGTTTAGCGTAGCGAAGCCCCCGTTGTACCCGCCTGAGTCTTGTTTTCGTAACACTCGCTTTCCTGACTGGTAGTGAAATATCTCCTGACCGTATTCTTGTAAACACGAGCCTCCCCTTTACTTTGTTTGTTGGAATTAAACATTTACTTTTTACGTGATTCCTCTCAGTTCTTTCTCGATCACAAGCCTTCGGTAAGCTCAGCCAAGCTGGAATATTATTTGAGTATCTTTGGAGTCAGTTACGAGATTAACGCCACCTATCACCTCACTCGTCGGACTTGAGGGACCTCTCCAAAATACCCGCGTCATTTTAACCTCCAAAATGTTGACGTCCTTTATCTTCCATAAACTGGGTTTCCTCGTTCCCCCATAAACTGGTTGCAGTTAACTTTACCTCCTTGATATAAAGAGGTAACTGACCCCCCCCCATTCATCCCTTAACGGAACCTCCTTTAACTCGCCTAAGACTTGTCGTTCTAGAATTCAATACCTCTCGTTGAATAAGAAAACCTGCTTGTCGCCCACAAATTACTTTGGACGTGCTTCTTGCCTCTGTAATAGTCTCTTATTAGAAATAAAGAATATTTTTGCTACGTCTTTTCTCAAATTCCTTCTTTACCTCGATTACCTGTAAACCTTCGGTAAGCCTAGCCAACTATAAGAAGACCCGTGAATGAAGAATCATCTTTTCAGTCAGATAGATAATTTACCTTCACTATAAACTGCTAACACACTGCCAATATTCATGTTAAATTTGGTAATTCTCACATCCCCATATAGCATGGTGGTAGGTGAGATAACATAAGTGAAATCGTTGTGATGCAAAATTTTTCTTACCCCATCTTTATAGCGTATAACAACCAACTAGCTGCCTTAGTGAAACTGCTTTTAATCTCACTTTCCTGTTTTTGTTCTTTTTTAAACTTTGTTACCATAATCAACCCATCTAAACAAAATATTCAATGTCTTCAAGTGATTTTTATCTCCGATATTACGTAGGGCATAAAGGGAAGTTTGGACACGAGTTCTTAGAATTTGAATTTCGACCTGATGGTAAGTATATCTCCTCAATTTGGTTTAGCGGTCTTTCGAATAAACATAATTAACGGATGACAAAGCCGCAAGGACCTATCAAAGCTCCTTCGAGTCAACATCCCCCATATACTAAGCCATGATGATTATTCCTTTTTAAGTAATAGCTGCATGATATAGTTTTTAACAAGCCATGATGGTGATGCCTTTTTAAGTACGGCTTCTGGTCAGGTATGTCATGTTTCACTTAATTGGTTACCTCAGAAATTGGTCATGTCTTATTTAATGAGCTAAGCTTCTTTTATAATCTAAGTAGGGTCATGTTGAAAGCCTACTGGCTTGTTTAGACTCTATCGTATGTGTAAATTAGTAGGTTGGCTGTAGTTGGGAGTGCTTAGTTATACCAATTTGGGCAGAATTTTGTTTGGTTCAATTTTAGTTCAAGTCTCATTATAATGAGACTTGAAAGTTTCTATAGAAGGTGCTTGAATAGCATCCGGTAAACATGAAGATCGGCAGCGCGAACCATAGGACATAAAATATTTTGTCCATGTTCCAATATGTTTCACCTTTTTTGAGTAAATTCAAGGGGACTGCTCATCAGGGTTTATCACTGCAGAGGGCCCCCCCCCCTCCCTATTATGATCCTGAGTTTTAATCAATTGTGGGGAGGGGACACAGGCCCCCAGTATATAATCATAATTGTTTATAGAATAATGTCCTAAGGTTTACAGAGGTGAATGAGGTAACACTTCAGATTCGGGGCGCACGGTAAATGGTGCTGTTAGTCGGCTACAATTTAGGGCTACAGCATATCTCTTATGACGTCAAACAGTAGCATCAGCTGTGAATAATATTGGCGTAGTATTTTTTTGGGTAATACTTCAGATTTGTGGCGTACGGTAGGTGGCGCTGTTAGCAGGCTACAATTTTGGGCTACAGCATATCTCTTATGACGTCAGACGGTAGCTTCAGATGTGACCAATCATGGCGTTATATTTTTTTGTTGTTTGGGGGATTTGTAACCTTTAGTCTGTATTATTTACTAAATATCTGCGCCTCCGCTCGCTTATAGTTTTTCTAAGTTAGGTAAGGTTCCTTGATGTCTTTTATTGTCTTTTTTGTTTTCGTATTTTTTGTTTCTCAGTGAACGATAACAGCTTCTTATTGGCAACGTCGTAGCTATAAATAGAACCCGGTTAGCATTTGTTTCTCTTTCGTTATGGCTTTTTCGTGTCTTCTAGTTGTGCTTCTTCGTTATTCGAATTGGGTTTATTTTGCATGACTGCGAAAAACTTTTTAGATTATTCAGAGGCGTATAAACTAATCAATAAACCTATAAAAGTAAGTATTGTTTGTCATTAGGTTAGGTTTTTCTGCCAGTAAAAAGCTGTTGGGGAAAAAACTCCAGTAACTTCAAGGAGACTGCTCGTGGGGAAGATATAACTGCGGGTGGGACTACCCTGCAATGATCCTGAGTTTCAATCAATTGAAGGGGGGGGGGGGGGTCTGGGGGCGTAGCCCCCCAGTATATACTCATATACAAAAAAACATAATGCCGTAATTGTTCACATCTGACATCTTAAGACATATATTGTAGCCCAAAATTGTACCCTATAAACAGCACCACCTGCCGTGCGCCCCGAAACTGAAGTGTTACCTTTTTTGTATATGAGTATATACTGGGTGGCTGCGCCCCCCCAGACCCCCCCCAATTGATTGAAACTCACGATCATTGCAGGGTAGTCCCCCTGCAGTGATATCTCCCCCACGAGCAGTCTCCTTGAATTTACTGGGGGGTTTTTTCTCCCCAACAGCTTTTTAGGGGCTGAAAAACCTAACCTAATAACAAACAATTCTTACTTTTATAGGTTTCTTGATTAGTTTATGCGCCTCTAGATAATCTAAAAGTTTTTCACGATCATACAAAGTAAATCCAAATTTCAATAACAAAGAAGCACATGGAGAACACGAAAACACAATAACGAAAGAAAAACATTTGCAAAACGGGTCCTATTTATAAGCTACAATGTTGCCAGGAAGAAGCTGTTATCGTTCGCAGTAAACAAAAAATATGAAAACAAAACAAAAAACAATACAAGACATCAAGAAACCTTACCTAACTTAGAAAAAAAACTATAAATGAGCAGAGCGCAGATATTTAGTAAATAATAGACTAAAAGTTACAAATCCCCAAAACAACAAAAAAATATAATGCAGTGATTGTCACATCTGATGCTACCGTCTGACGTCATAAGAAATATGCTGTAGCCCAAAATTGTAGCCGACTAACAGCGCCATCTACCGTGCGCCTCGAATCTGAAGTATTACCGGTGAATGATTTAACCAAATTATTTCAGTGCCTTTTCAAGCATTTTGGTAAAAATAATGGCGCCGGGTATATTTAAAATAGGACTCAAACGCGCATGAATATTCAGGCAGGGGGGAACGAAATATAAACACACAAAAATCTACTTTTTAGGCTGAGCCTACAATCTATATATATTTACCAAAAATACACTTTTTCGGGCGCACCACCCATCTTCCTCTGGTAGATTGTTCCATCTGTCAACAATTCTTCCTGGTATGTAGGTGGCTCCTCTCCTTAAATATTTTCTTGCTGTGGCTTCTCAGGCCAGTCTTACTTGGGGGAAAGTAGTGAGCGAAGTTCTGTTCTTGAGTTGTCATTTTGAAAACCTGAATCATGTCAGCTCTGCTACAATGAAATTCCAGAGTTGGGAGGCCAAGATGCCCGAGTCTTTCATTATATGGGATATCCTTCAGTGAGTGGATGAGTCTTGTTGCTCTCCATTGAACCACTCTATCAGCTTGATTTCTTTTAATTTGTAAGGTGATTATATACATGTAGCTTATTCAAGATGGGGCCTGATTAAGGTCTTATACAGTGGTAAAAATATATCTTTATCCATGTAGTCAAAGCTTTTTTTCAGGTGAGATCATTCTGAAATGTCACTCCAAGGTCCTTCTCTGAATTCACCTAGAACATAAGAAGAACATAAGAAAAGAAGGAGACTGCAAAAGACCATTCATGGCCTACACTTGGCAGCTCCTGTTCCATTCAACACACAAAAGATTTCTTACCAGAGAAAAGTCATCAACATTGTCACCCTTAACAGGAGTTCGTCAGATCTAATCTACAATATACATAAAATGCATCCAGAGGATTATGTCCATTCATGCAACCGCAAAATATAATCTTCCCACTCCTTAGAAAAATATATACATATGTACATAAAAAAAAGTCAGTCCCATCTAGCAGCTTCATCCATATATTTATCTAATCTATTCTTAAAACTACCCAGAGAGGAGGCTTCTATCACATGCCTAGTGAGCCTATTCCATTCATCTACCACACGATTTGTAAACCAATTCCTCCCAATCTCCTTCCTAAACCTATACTTATCAAGCTTAAACCCATTGCTACGTGTTCTGTCATGTTCACTAAGTATAAGAACCTTACCCAGATCCCCTTTATTATATCCTTTTACCCATTTGAAGACTTCAATCAATTCTCCTCTGACTCTTCTCCTTTCCAATGTATGTAGATTTAGTTTTCTGAGCCTTTCACCATAAGGTAAGTTCCTTAGCCCACCAATCATCTTTGTCATCCTTCTCTGCACAGACTCAAGCAAATCAATATCCTTCCTGTAATATGGTGACCAAAATTGTACTGCAGAGTCTAGATGAGGCCTAACTAGCGCCAGATAGAATGACTTCAGCACTCTTATTGCTTACACTCCTCCTGATGAATCCCAATATCCTATTAGCTTTATTCTTAGCATTTAGACATTGCTTTCTAGGACGAAGGTCTGAACTTACCAAAATACCCAAGTCTCTCTCACAATCAGTCCTCCCTAAAATTCTGCCATTTAATTTATAACTATTCAATGGATTATTTCTACCTATACTAAGTACCTGGGTTAGTTGACTGATGCTTGGGGTTCCCATACCCAAAGTGCATTGTCTTATACTTGGAAACGGTAAATTGAAGCTTCCTTGTACAGGACCAGGCTAAAAGGGCATCCAAATCATCCTGGAGGGACCTGCACAAGTGCTTGTCATCAAGGTTAAGGCTGATTTTTGTATCATCTGCAAACATATGGACCACATTCTTAACTACGTCTGGCAGAGCATTAATGTAAATTAAGAAAAGGACTGGGCCCAGCACAGTTCCCTGTGGAACTCCAGACTGAGCTGGTTCCATTTATAAGCACTTGATCGGTACGGCCCATCAGATAGCTACTGAGCCACCTTAAAACATTTCCTCTTATTCCCACATTTTCTGTTTTGACCAGCAACCTCATGATCGGGACTGTGTCAAAAGCCTTTTGGAATTCCAAATAGACAATGTCTACTAGCTTACCAGTGTTGAGTGCACTGTTCCATCTCAATAGTTCATCAATCAGTCGGAGGACACAGTCTCTTCCACAGATAAAGCCATACTGTTGATTGGAGAGTAAATGGTTGTGTAGGAGGTGGCCCATTATGTGGTCTCTAAGGATGCTCTCCATAACTTTACATATGATACGGGTAAGGCTAATGGGACGGTAGTTCCCAGTACCTGATCTGTCTCCCTTCTTATATATTGGTGTAATATTTGCCTGCTTCCAGTCATTTGGGACCTCGCCTTTGTTCAGGGATCTTTGAAACAACTTTGAGAGTGGTTCTGCTATCTATTCCTGAACCTCTTTCAGGAGGCGGGGTGGCACATTTCTGCAGGTATGCCAGCTATGATGAATTGAGCCAGGTAAGAATAAGTAAACATATTACAGCTGATAGTATACATTTGCAACAACTATTTAAACCAAGGTTATTCTCTAATGCAGCTCCTTGAATAATTCTTAGACCTTGAGGATGCAGTAATTATTAAGATTAGTTGCGTACAATTTTGTTAGTGATGGTAAAGTTTAAGATGAGCTTCCTGGCAGTGATTTTGTCCTTTCGATAAAACTGAAGATCAGCTTCCTGTCCATATTTATTTATTTTTAGCCCAAATGTATTGGAACTCCTGTTTTTATATTCCGTTCGATGTGCACAAATATATTGTTTACATCCAATTTCAAATCCGATGGTGCCATTTTTGTTTGTAATTAAAGATCACAAGAATTAGCTAAACACCGAAATAAATGAAATAAAAAAATGATAAAAAAATTTTACTTACATTATTTTGGTGGATAAAGATCAAATGCCTAAGCGTAGTCCAGAAACACAATGTCTACTGGCAGATTGTGGCTAGGGTAAACTCGCCAATTAAGACGCAGTTTTCAACACCTTTTTATTTTTCAAAAGAAATTAGACCATGTTCCAGGCAATTAAAGTTGAGTTTTTATATGACACTATTGAGGAATGCTTGGTCTTTAACATGCATGTGTTCAAAATTCATATTGCGCACCTTCTCCAATTAAGACTTTTGCATTTTGTCTTTCTTGTTTTACTTTTTCTAATAATAATCACAGAGAACATAAATCTTAGCATTTTGCATCTACTAACAAAAGATAATTTGAAACTACCAACAGTTCCTGCTGTTATTTCCTCTTAAAAGTTTACAAAACTTAACAAAATAAATCACTTTCCTTTCCTTTCCTAAGCAAGTAGGGACCAAGCGACTGTGCTTACTAATTTAGGCCCTTTCCTTGTAAGGAGAAAATAATCTCTTAAGAATACTGGAAACCATTGTTTGGGAACTGAAACCCATATGTGCGTTGCTTGGAAACAGCTGTTGGATGTTCTAGGACCACTATTTCTTCCTCCATGATGGATGCAATGTATTCAGTTTCTGGGCTGACATTAAAGCCTTTGGCTTTTTCCTTCAGAAAAGACACTGCAAAGCTGTTATCTTCATAATCAGGGACCTAAGGAAGATGGAGAAAATTATTTTTAGTGAAGAATATAAGAACATTGGTTCATTGAACACTAAAAGACGCTTTTGGTCCAATCTTGGCAGCTCCTTTACACATGTGGTTTAGTTTTCTCTTGAAGAGGAATCTTCAGAATGTTTACTAAGATTTAATTTTATGAAAGAAATGATTTAAAACTAGTAGTAAAATACTAGTGATAATCTTTTATTTTGCTGAGCTTACCCTTGCCACATAAACTTCAAATGTTGTTTTTCCTTCCCTTGCAGTTGTAAAGGTCTTGCTAACTTTGACCCCAACCCATGAATCCACCACAGGTTCTTGTATGGGAAGTTTAATGCATTGATGGATCTCACCATCATCCAATCCCATGCTGTCATCAGATGTGTTATGCAAACTCACTGGATGAAAGAAAAATAAGTATAAATAGATATGAAGGAAATACTGAATGAAGTTTGTAACAAAAGAAAAATTAGTAGATAGAAATAGTTAGCTTCCTTAGACGATTAGTTATTTGTGCAGCATCACATTAATAAAGATTATAAAGGATAGGTTGTATGGTAGGTGCAATAAAGAAATGGTAGTACTAGCACCATATTAACCATGGTCTCCCCATAAGGGGCACGGCGATTGGCTCTCCTTTTTCTCCTGCTAACTCCTACTTCGTCTTCTGTACCAATTCTCTTTCACCCTGCATTGTCCTTCCATCTACGTTTGTTTGTTGATCTCGGTGTATCAGAGCTGTCTGTCAGGGGGGTGTTTGCTGGTCCTGCCTGTGTTGGTAGGTGGGTGCCTGAGCCACCATGGCCCTTTTGGGGGTCTTTGCTTCACCAACTGGTAAATTTCCAAGGCTGACTGGCCATTTTTAAAACGATGGTTGGGTCAGGGGTTGACAGGCTTACCCTCCTGGTTGGGTCGGTGCTCTGAGTAGGTGTCTCAACGGTAGACAGTGACTGCGCTGCGCGAGTTCGCAATCCCTCTTATACTCTACTTCATATGGGTAATAATAAAAATTCTCTCCCAGTGTGACTTCTGGTTCTTGTACTACGCCTGTCAATAAGTCCTTTTCCGCGCTTGTTAGATCCCTTCACAGAAGAGAGAGATCCTGATTATCCTCGTTTCCTGGTGCTGAATTCCAGTTCTGGGTCCCCGCTTTCTAAATTGGACATGTTTGATTTGAATGAGGAGTTTGAGTCGCATTGCGGTGCGCCCCGCCGTATGTGAGTCTGTGGTAGTGGCGATTTAGTGGTTGAGGTATCTTCGCGAGAGCAGTGTGGTGCATGCAGGATTTGTCCTCCATTTCGGATTTACCAGTTTTGGTTGTGCCCCACCCTCGCTTTAATTTTGTTAAGGGGGTGATTTGCTCCAATGAATTATTGCAATATGATGTTTTGAGACTAAAAGATAAACATTCATGCCAGATGGTTACAGATGTTTATAGGGTTTCTAAGTCTGTTGGTCCCGCTAAGGTTCTTACGAGTACACTCATCGTTACCTTTGAGTGTCAGGATCTGCGCCAGTTTGTTTGTGCTGGTTATCTTAGTGCCCCTGTGTCCCGTTATGTCAAACTCCCCAGACGTCATTTTAATTGCCACCAGTTTGGTCATATGAGCAGCAATTGTAGGCAGGCTCGTCGCTGTATATTCTGTGCGTTGGCGTATCATGGCTCCTCTTGTGGGAATCATGAATGTCGCGCCATTTGTGGAGGTTCCCATAGCGCGGCGTCGCATTTTTGTCCCGTATTCCTTTTTGAGGAGGAGGTCCTGGCTCTTTGGGACTTCCGTGAGGCTCACCCCCTCTGGCCGCCTCTTCTCTGATGTTCTCCTGGATACAGCGTCCCACTGTCCTCCCCCGGTCATCCCACTCCTTTGTCTTCTCGCTGTCCCACTGTTGCTCCTTCTCCCCTGCGCTTGGCACCTCCTCGTGATTCCTCTGTTACGCCCTCTCCTATGTCATTGGTCTCTTCTCGTGTTCCTCCCTCTGTCATGGACCATGAGACCGACTGAACTGAGATGCTGGAGGATATCCGGCAGATCCTCCAGGCATCTGACCCTGCTGCTCCTCCAGTTCCTTTGCCTCAGCGTAAACAGAAGGGTTCCTCCTCACCCTGTTAGGAGTCCAAGCTTACTGCCTCTGATGAGGCTGCTTTGGCCACCCAGTCGGTTGTTGAGGCGTCCTCGGTTTTGATGTCTTCTCCTCCCCGGTCTTCGCTGGCCTCCCCCATTGGCATCACCGATGTCATTGTCTGGGTGGAAGTTCACCCAGTTCTGCCTTCTTTTCCTCCTACCCCATTTCCTTCTTCCTTGCCCTTCGCCTCTGTGCAGTCTTCTAAGTCTCCTACCCCAGTTTCATCTCCCTTGCCTCCTACCTCTGTTCCTTCATCTCCTTCTGAACCTATTCCCTCCTCACCCTCTGAACCTGTTCCCTCCTCACCCTCTGATCCTGTTCTTTTATCTCCTTCCTCCATCTGATCCTATTCCCTCCTCTCCATCTGATCCTATTCCCTCCTTACCCTCTGACTCTGTTTCCTTCTCACCCTCTGTCCATGTTCCACCTTCTGTTCTCGTCTGTCTCTGCTCAATCTCCCTTTCCCTCTGGGCCATGAGCCCTCCAAGTTGGGGGTTCAGTCCGGCTCTCAGCTGTTTGTTCACGCTACCAAGTCCGTGCTGGGTGCGTCCCCGGCTCATCGCAATTTGTCACTTGCCCCTCCTGGGTCTTCTAGTAGTTGGGAACCTTCAACAGTCTCCGTCATGGGAATCCCAATGTTGGTGTTGAGATGACAGTAATATCTGTCATCCTACAGTGTTTAATTCCATCCCCCTCTGCTGGGGGCATGTCCCATGGTGGTGCTTCGCTTTTAATTTGCTCTTCGCTATTCTTTGCGCCACTTCCTGTCCATACTACCTTGCATGCTGTTGCTGTGAGGGTTTTTACTTCCAAGCTTCTAACCGTTTGTTCTGTATACATCCCCCCGGATTTTAGTTTGAGTCAGTCTGACCTTTTAGAGCTCACAAGTCAATTACCTATCCAGTTTTTATTACTTGGTGATTTTAATGCACACCACCCATCTTGGGCTGATACTGCCTGTAGTCCCTCTTATTATCCGATTTCCTTTGTCTTCTAAATTCCAGTGACTTTACTTCTTACCATGTTTAAACAGATTCATTTAGTGCTGTAGACTTGTACTTATGTTCACCCGACTGTTTACTCTACTTCTGGTGGTTGATTCGGGACGACCTTTCCTGGAGTGATCACTTCCCGATAGTCCTGTTGGCCGCCCTTTCTGGCCCATGCCTTTCCCTCCCTCCTTGTTGGGATCTGCGGCAAGCAAATTGGGTTGGGTTCTGGGAAGCTTTCTTTATTGATGCCTCCCAGGTTTCCTTCTATCCCATAGATTCAGCAGTCTCATATTTTAGAGGCTGCAGAGCGCTTCATTCCGTGGAGGTGCCCTGTTGCGGGGTGCTCCACAGTCCCCTGGTGGTTGAAGGGTTGCACGTCGGCTATTTCTATCTATCAGTTGTCCCATTTCTGTTATAGGCGGAACCCGACCGTCTCGAATAGGGTCGATTGGAACCGGGCTCGTGCCATCTGCCAAAGGACCCTCCATCGTGCCCGTCAGGAGTCTTGGTGCTGGTACATATCTTCCATTTCTTCGTCCACGCCACTGACTCAGGTCAATAAAATCCTTGGTCCCTACGCTGGTCATGCCATCCCCACCCTAGACATCAGAGGCTCGCTTGTGTCCGATGGCCTGTTGGTCAATGAAGCTCTGGCTGACCATTTTGCTTCAGTGAGTAGTGCTGGTAGCTATCCTTGATGGTTTCTTGATCATAGGGTCGCCATAGAATCTCACCTTTAAGATTTTACCACATGCGCCACCTACTCTTATAATGCTCTCTTTTCCGTCTATGAGCTGCAGGATGCTTTGTCTCACTGTGGTTTCACCTCTTCCGGTTATGATTGCATCCACTAAGACTTTCTCCGTCGTCTCCATCCCCACTTTGTTATTTTTGGTTGACCTCTACAACCTGCTTTGGGTCAAAGGAATCTATCCATCCTCTTGGCGTGTGGGGTTTGTTCTACCCTTTTTCAAGTCTGGTAGGGATGGTTTGGGTCTCAGTCACTATTGCCTGATTGCTCTTATGAGCTGCCTCAGTAAGTTGTTCGAGAAGATGGTCCAAGTTCACCTCACTTGGTCTGTGGAGTCTCATTCGCTCCTCTCTCCATTTCAGTGCGGTTTTCGCAGTGGTCATTGTACTCGACCACCTCATTCGTTTGGAAGACTCCGTTTTACAGGCATCAGGTGTTAGCGGTTTTCTTCAACATTGACAAGGCCTACGATACCACCTGGAGATATGGTGTTTTATGTCAGCTATATGATTGGGGCATGAGGGGCTTTTTACCGGTTTTTATTCAAGAATTTTTATCGGCCCATAATTTTAAGGTCCATTTGGGGATGCTTTCTCAGGCTTGCGGATTCAGGAGAAGGGGGGTTTTGAGTGTGACATGTTTCGCTGTTGCCATTAATAGTCTTTTGTCCACTCTTCTGGAGGGGGTTTTGGCTTCCCTCTTTGTGGATGATTGGCCTTGTTTTGTTCATCTCCCCACTTGCCTTCTGCTTCCCGTCGATTACAGCTGGCAATTGATGCCATGTTGCGTCATGCTGTCTCAAAGGGTTTTATCGGGGCCGTGCTGCCTTGTTTCCCTCCCCTCTTCTTGAATGGCACGGCGATTGAATGTCCCTGTTTTTAAGTTCTTGGGTTTAATGCTTGATAGCAAGCTCACTTTGGTACCAGGGTGGGCAAATAAAAAAAAAAATCTCTAAAAACCATGTTTTATTCCAGGTTTATTTTTGGCTTTTTCAATTGAAATTTGAAAAAAGCCAGGTTTTTTGGACTTTTTCCAAATTAAATTTTTTTTTCAAGAAATAAATGCTACTTATCATTATTTTATTCAAAATTCATATTTAATTTTATAATTTCAACATGTGTATCAAATTAAGGTTATTTCTCTGATACTAACACATAATAATTCATCTCCTTCTACATGTTATGGCTATCATGGGTACCCACCCATAATTCTCAACCAGTGATCTGTTCTTACCTAAATGTAATTATTAAACTAATTAATTATTATTATGAAAATAGAGATAGCTATTATTTTTCTGTTATTCTACATTCTACTAATGCTTGTAGCATTTGTTTTTTGAAAACCCCCAGAATAAAACCCAGGTTTTTTTTTTTCAAAGTTACAATTTTCATTTTCAAGAAATGAATGCTACTTATAAATTATTTTATTCAAAATTCATATTTGTTTATAATTTCAACATATGTATCAAATTGTTATTTCTCTGATACTGACTCATAATAATTCATCTCTCCTTCTACAGGTTATGGCATGGGTACCCCAAATTCTCGATCAGTGATCTGTTACTATGATCTATTCTTACTATAATATAATTATTTAACTAAGTAATTATTATTATATAAAAATAGATAGCTATTCTTTTTCTATGTTATTTTAATGCTTGTAGCATTTGTTTTGTGAAAAAACCCCAATAAAACCCGGGTTTTATTGGGCTTTTTCAAAATGATGGGTTTTTTGCCAACCTTGTTGGGTAACCCATTTGCGTCGCTTGAGGGTGTCCTGTTCGAAGGCTATGGATTTTCTTTGGGTTTTATCCCACACCACTTTGGATGGTGATAGACGCACCTTGTGCGTCTATCACCATCCGAAGTGCAGGGCTTTTTGCCCTGTCCTCTTCGGCATCTTTTGATCAGTAGCCATCTCTACCTTGGCCTCTGGGGCTCCGGGTTGGGGACCATCTCTCCACCCCGGGTGTTCCTGGGGTGTTGGCCATCCCATTCCCGCCGGCTCTGTGTTAGGGCGTCTGTCCTCCTGAGCTCTGTACTACTTTTTGGCATTTTGAGAAAGGGTCTACTGACCCTCATCTATTAAAGTGCCTATTTCTTGAACATGCGTGTTCTCATGCTCACCAGCTGCTAAGATTGGCACTTCTGATCCCGCTACCCCACCGGGTGCAGAATCCCTGACAAAGACCAAAAGTACAAGTGCGCAGAGCAGAGCCTCGATTAAGTCAGGGCCCCTCATTCAGAGACTATCTGATGTCTTCGAGCCCACCGGCTTCAAATGCTTCCTGATTATTCGCTCAACTGATGGCAGCCTGTTGGCTAAGCAGGTTTGTCAAAAAAAGCCCAATAAAACCTGGGTTTTATTCTTTTTCTTAATTTATCAATTATATTATAGCAAGAACAGATCACCTATTTGTTGAAATTATAAACAAATATGAAAAAAAAGAAGGGTGATTTTGAAAAACAATGTTTTTTTTTTTATTTGCCAACCCTGTGGCTAAGGGCAATATGATGCATCAGAGGAGAGCTTTTACTATTGTAATTGGTAGAGAGCTGAAGCTGACCCATTTCTCGGACAGGAACCTTTTGGCGACGGTTTCAAATTCCTCTGGGGCGGCCATGATTAGTCCCCTTTGGACACTTGATGTACGCCTGTGAGTGTGATGCCACACTCTACCATGAACTTCATGAAAGGACTAGTTTATGCGAGGGAACTCATGGACTACTCCATACATGACCACCTTAGAGCTGGCTAACCATGGGGTGTTCAAGGTCTAACGTGTGATGAGAAAAGAGGGAGGGGCCTCCAGACCCACCCCTACACTTTGTCACATTTGACTGTGACAAGCTCCTTTCGGGTTTATCAGAAATCTGAAAGTTACTCTAAGGCCGCACACAATAAGTCCAAATTGTATGTGGCCAAGTGTGTCAATTGCTGAGAGCCGCACCCCACTTCTAGGAAGCAATGTGGTGCGTATTTCCTTGAGAAGGAAATTCAGGCTCAGGATTGTCTCTCATTTCCTGAGACTAAGAACTTGGTCCTGGCACTGCCTGGGACATCCTATGCCTCAATGTTGAGAAAGTCACCCTCTGCTCCTGGCCTCTCCAGGTCTACAAGCACAGTCATTTCCACACCCATTTGGAACCCTTCTGCAGGTTCTACCCACTTGGAGCTGCCCTGGTAATGCTGGTGGCACAAAGGGTCCACACCCAGCCCTGGCTAAAACCAGTGCTTGCCCCAGAGTGACCATTTCCTGTAAGGTGAAATGGCCAGGCGCCTTCACACTTTCTTTAGACTCACAGGAGGCAACACCCCTGTAGTTGGTTGCCAGGCCATCTTCAGGGGTTCCTAAAGCTGCCCCCCGAAAGAAGGACAGCACTAAAGGAGCTTCAGCTCCGCCCACACCCAGTGGTTGGCTGGGTGGCTCAGAGATGGTGGTTCCTCGAATAGAGGTCCCCCCACCTCTGAAGCCGCCCCGTCCGCCTAAGGTTTCGAGGTGGAGGGAGGAAAAGACACGCAAGGTGAGCCCAACCTCGCACAACAGGTACTTGAAGGCAACAGCGCCTCCCCCCCCCCCTTCCTGTCTCCTCTGAGCTAGGTCTGGAAGGAATATTCCTTCAATGGGTTTGTGGCGGACTCTGGGCCAGCTGGGAGGAGTTGCTCATCTACTCTCATTCCCCTTTAGCTATCTTTTTGCAGGAGACAATGCTGGGTGCATGCCCCCTGCCCACCCTCCTGAGTTATAAGGGTTTTGTGACCCCACCACTTTCCCATTCAAATTTCATTTTCTGGGCCGCTGCTGCCTGAGAGCCCACTCCGCTGGTGCTTGGTGCGGTGGTCTGCATTTCAGGAAATGACTGAATTCTCTCTCAGTCAAGGAATTTAGGTTGGTAGATGGGGCCGTTGAATTCTTCTCCGGCAACCTCATTGGCCCGTATCTAACTACTATTCCTAGAAGGTCTGACCGTTTTGCACACCGACCACTCGTATGGTGGTCAGCCGAGTGTGAGACAGCCCTTAAGCAGAAGCATCATGCCTACATGCTCTATAAGCACCACCCAAACAATTTCACTGTGTTTGAATTTTGTCGTGCTAGGGCTAGGTTCTGGTATATTTTGAAGCACGCCCACCGCTCTTCTTGGCGGGCATACATATCTTCACCTACCAGGAAGACCCCTCGAGCAGAGGTGTGGAAGAGAGATAAAAGGATTTGGGGCAAGTTTTTACACATACGGGTGAGGGGGGGGGGACACACCTCTCTGGCCCAATGGAGCAAGAAGAGCATGTCCTGCAGGGAAGTGTCCTCAGTGTCACACTCTTTGCCCTGAGCATTGGGCATTACCTCATTGCTGCTGGAAGATGTTCTCGCTACCCTCTAAGTGGATGACCTTTCGATCTCTTTTGGCGTGTTCCAGATGCGTCAACTCCAACAGGCATTGAACTGCATCTTGCACTATGCCGAAGCACACAGGTTTCCATTTTCCTCAGCTAAGACTAAGGTGGTGCACTTGTGCCATCATCCACGGCTCCACCCTGACCCAGACTTGTTTGTTAATGGGGTACACCTCAGCTTGGAGGCTTATATTAGCACCCTTAGGGTGTCTTGTAGCCACTCATGGATATTCTTGGGTCTGTGAAGTTCAGCGCTGATAGGGATACTGCCTTACTTTTTTATCGATCATTTGTTGATTCTGGTTCAGCGGGATTAGCCCTTTGAAAAACCAGGTGGGTGAAATTATTTCATATGATATAGATTTGTCTAATATCCTAAAAAAAGTGTTTCAGTTCAGTTTTCACCATAGGATATACTAATAATGATACCAATGAGGATATACAGGTCAAACACCCATCACTAAGGAGCCTGGAAGTAAATTCACAACTAGTAATTCATAAATTAGAGAAAATAAACTCATACAAGCCCCCTGGCCCTGATAAATTCTTCACGAAAATCTTAAAACATATCCAGAATGAGGTAGCAGAGTCACTTGCTCTCATTTTTAACAAATCTCTCGAGCATGGAATCATCCCTGATGATGGGAGGGAAGCTAATGTCACACCTATTTGCAGATGACACAGAAATAGGTAACTCAGTATTATGTGAAGAAGACACTGCTAGCCTGATATAAATAAAATTACCGAATGGTCAGAAAAATGACAAATGCCATTTAATATTGACAAAAAATATAACTATACAATACAAGGCAACTTAATAATAATTACAGAAAACTTAAAAACATCAAACCAATGTGCAGCTGCTGCAAAGAAAGCTATCAGCACTAGGATTTATAAAAAGAAACTTTACCTATAAATGCGAGGAGATAGTTATGCCATTATATAGAAGTATTATCAGTCCCCCATCTCGAATACCCTGTACAATTCTGGGCCCCTTACTTATTAAAAGACATAGATAAATTAGAAGCTGTACAACACAGAGCGATAAAACTTATCCTGTCATTATGTAACAAACCTTACCATGAGAGGCTAAAAAAAACTCCATCAGAAAACAAAGACTAAGTGGGCAGCTTTTATTGAGTGCTTCAAAATACTTAAAGGATTTAACGACGTTAATGGCAATAACCTGTGGACATGATTTAAAGCTTCAGGGTAAAAGAGCTACTCTGGATGTAATAAAAAAAACTTCTTCCCTTACTTGATTATTAATGAGTGGAATAATTTGCCAAACAATGTAGTAAATAGCAGAACAATACTTATTTAAAATTAGATTAGATAAACACTTAGCAAATATTGGAATAGTTTAGCATAAGATTTCTAAAAAAAAATATATATAAAATAAAATAATATTACAAAAAATGTTTGTTTCATATTCATCTTATTTAATTACTATCCCATGCAAATTTCCTTCAGGTACTTTCTTTTTACACCTGTAAAGTACTTTCCCCACATTATTTCCTGTACGGCTTTTGCCCGAGGGAGTAGAGGGTGGGGGAGAGCCTACATCTTTTCTATCATTTGCTTCTAATATTCTATGTATATGTACTGTAGACTTAAGGCCAGATTGCCTTAGTCTTGGCCGTAAGGCCTGTGTGATGTGTGTATCTATGTAACTTATCACTTACATGTGAAATTTTTTTTTTTACAATTTTAGTGGTTGTGCCCTTTGGGGTGTCCTTATCCACACACTCATAATGTAACCCAGGTGGCCACCCCTTGGGTCATAAAGGGGGTTCTCAGCTCACTTGTTGGTGACAAAATAGTACCTTGCCCCACTATGAAGACTGCTCCGTAGTACCCTTTGGCACTCCAAACATGCTTGTAATTATGTATAATTACTAGTAATCACGGTTTAATTTTCAGAAACTCCTTATTAAGGAAGAAAGATCCTTGCTACTAGTCTATAAAAATGTAACTAAATGATACTGTGAATTTAAAAAAAAATAATTGCACGAGATATCTTGATGATTTTACTTCAGATAGGTGTAGTTAATTAATTCAAACTTATTTTTATTTTCCAGGGAAATTAAGATATGCAAACAACTCTAATTACAAGAATGATGTCATGATTCGTAAAGAGGTTTGTCTCCTTTTGGATTTTATGCAGCTCAATTTCTCTGTAGTCAACCAGGGGATTGTCATATATCAATTGTAGTTATAGCATGAACAATAATAAATAACACTCGCCATATAGGATGTGATGTGTCCGCTGTGGCAATAAGTATCACAATAAAAGTGTTGATAGGGGTTAGTAAATAGAGTATCATATATCATTTAGGTTATGATAGGAACAGGTGAGGCATAGTTGATGTCCCTATAATTTTGACTTATTAGGTTGTTGTTTATCTACATTGAGTGGATGACAGGCGTAACTGACTAGGTATTTCTACAGTACTGAGAGGCTACCTTAGTATCAAAATACCATCAACAAGACTATAATCAGCCACAACAATATATCATGTGATTACAGGGATTTCAGGGTTAAAAGCCTCTGATATACCTGTAAACCTTTGCTCATGGCAT
Organism: Ceratothoa steindachneri; assembly: GCA_963969495.1. NCBI lineage: Eukaryota > Metazoa > Arthropoda > Malacostraca > Isopoda > Cymothoidae > Ceratothoa > Ceratothoa steindachneri. The sequence goes on from OZ018323.1 coordinate 171,074,098, forward strand.
GGGTAAAAGCCCCTTCTCCACCTGAAAACCCTGTAAGGGGCCCGGCGATTTGCCATCCTGGCCACCGTGCTGACGGGATTCAGTACCCCGTCCGACCCCAGCTTAGCCTCTTCTTCCTTCAAAACACTTGTTCCCCCCAGTTTCCTCGCATTTCATACAACCTCTCCCAAAACTTTCTCTGGTCAGCCTCTAATTTCACAGGGTAGATGCTGACCTTCTCAGCCAATCATCCCGGATTGGGGCTGAGGGGGGAGGGGACAAAGTTTCTTAACCCCTGAGCTCCGGTCTGGGGTGGTGGGTTTTTAACAACCTGCTTCATCCCCACCCATACCTTCCTCACATCCCCTTTCCTTCTCACTTCACCATCTATTTCTTTTTACGCCGTGGCCGAGGGACTGCCAGACCACCAGGTTGGAGGGGTGGTCTTGAATGGCAGCACATGGCTCTGCCAGGCCTGTACGCACCCCTTTCAGAGCGGGCTACTGCGAGGGGTGATGAGTGTATGCATCCCGTGAAAAAATTAGGGTCACCATGCCCAATGATGAAAATTAAAAATCTACCCTCAATTTTCCCTTATCCTTCGACAGAGCCGCCCTCAGGCATCTCCACAGAAAAAATGGAGGTCCCCCTTCCCCTGTGCTTGTGCAGGGGACCCTCCAAATTTCTTTAACTGGAGAGGGGGGCTTACTCCTCTCCTTCACCTACGAGTGTAGGGAACTCCCCCTCACCCCCTTCTCTGGAGGTGCTTTTGGGCACCTCCCTCTTTCCAGCCGCAGCTCCCCCTTTTCTTTCCAAGGGGAGTGCCAAGAAAGCCAGCAGGCAGCCAATAGCCGACCGCTCCCCATTGAAGCGTCTCGGTAAGGCAAACCTCCTTAGGGGGAGAGGAAAGCCAGGCCCCTTCAGTTGCTTCCCTCAAAAGACCTGCTGGCAAGAATATTGAACCTTGCTGGGGTCAAGGCCTGTCCCTCCCCACACATTTGTGACAACGGCTACCAACAGGACCTACGATGTCCTGGGTGGGGGATGGCCTACTGGAGGCCCCCTCCCCTGAGATAGACAGGGTCCTTGAGGCCACCCAGCCTCAGACGGTAGGGCCTTCCATGGGAGTGAATCCGGGCTCGTTGCCAAGCACCAAACCAGAATCCACCCCTATGCAAGGTCCTCCTCAAACAGCCGCGGTTTCCAAGGCAGTATAAGGAGGGAAGGGATCTCCTCCGACCCGTGCCCCTGTGACTGCTAGGACCTTCTCCATCTCGGAGAAGGACCTGGCTGAGGCTGGTCCATCTGGCCTGGGGGCTCCTGTCGGTGGAGGGGAGAAACGGGTTCATTCCCTGCCCTCCTCTCCTAAAAAGACTAAGAAGACTCGGGGCTCTTCTCCATCCTCGGGGACAGATGGGTTTGCTGCCACTTCGGCAAGTGACCAAGCCAAGATCGGCACATCCAGCCCCTCTGCCCCCCTGGGTGCAGAGCCCCAGACTAAGACGAAAAAGGGGCAGGGCGGAGCCTGAATAACATCGGGGCCCTTCATTCAGAGGTTACCTGGTGTTTTTGAGCCTGCTTGCTTCAAATGCTTCCTCTTTATTTGCTCCACTGATGGCAGCATGTTGGCCAAGGGCAACATGATCCATCAGAGGAGAGCATTAGCTAGTGTAATTGGTAGAGAGCCGAAGGTGACCCGTTTCTCGGTTTGGAGCCGTCTGGCGAATGCGGCGGAAACCTCTGAGGCGGCCAAGATAAGTGCTTTTCGGACACTTGATGCCACCCTGGTGAGAGTGACACCGCACTCTACCATGAACATTGTGAAAGGAGTAGTTTATGCGAGGGAACTCATTGACTACTCTATAGGGGACATCACCTTAGAGCTAGCCGACCATGGGGCGGTCAAGGTTGAATGCGTGATGAGAAAACAGGAAAGAGCCTCGAGACCCACCCCTACACTCTTCGTCACGTTTGACTGTGACAAGCTCCCTGAGTCGGTGCATGCCGGTTGGTACCACTACCGCGTAAAGGCATTCGTGCCACTGCTGCGGAGGTGCTATTAATGTCACCGCTTCAGCCATATGAATCGCTCGTGTACACGTGCAAAGTCGGGGTCACCCCGCTTCTTCAAAGCAATGTGGTGCATATCTCCTTGAGAAAGAAATCAGCCATTCAGGCCCAGGATTGACTGTCATTCCGCGAGGCTAAGGACTTGGTCCTGGCGTGCCTGGCTATGCCTGGCACGTCTTATTCCTCAATGGTTAGAAAGACACCCTCTGCTCCTGGCCCATCCAGGCTAACGAGCACAGTTGTTTCCGCGCCCATTCGGAGCCCTTCTGCGGGTTCTACTCAACCCGGGTGCTCCCCTGGTAAAGCTGTCGGCACAAATGGTTTATGCCCAGCCCCGGCTAAAACCAGGGCTCAACCCCTTCCCCCAGCGTTAACGTTTCCCGTAAGGCGAAACGGCCACCCGCCTCCACCGAGTTGTTAGACTCACAGGCGGTAACACCACTGAATTTGGTCTCCAGGCCATCTTCCGTGGTTCCTAAAGCTGTCCCCCGAAAAGAGGAAAGCAACAAAAGAGCTTCGGCTCCTTCGCCCACGCCTAGTGGTGGGCTTAGTGGCTCGGAGACGGTGGATCCTCGAAAAGAGTGCCCCCCGCCTCCGAAGCAGCAACGCCCGCCTAAGGTTTCGAGGCGGAGGGAAGAAAAGACTCGCATGGCGAACCCCTCCCCCCCCAATAAGTCCTCGAAGGCGACAGCGCTTTGTCCATCGAAAAGCGCCCGGGGTTCTGCCTCCGGGAAGCGTACGGCCATTCCCGTGACGGTCTTCTGTTAGAAGAGTGCCCCCCGCGTCTCCTCCGAGCTTGGCCTGAAGGGCATATTCCTTTAATGGAATTGCCGTGGACTCCCGGTCAACTGGGAGGAGCTGCGGAGGCTCGTCTCGTCCCGTTCCCCGTTAGCTATTTTCCTGCAGGAGACGATGCTAGGCGCGTGCCCCCTGCCCGCCCTCCCGGGGTATAAGGATTTTGCGACCCCACCACCACGAGATGGGGGGGTGCGCGGTTTAAACCCGGAATGATGTCTACGTCCTTTTCACTTTAGATAGCTCCTTTCAGGCAGGGGCTGTGCAGCTTCACCTGGATAGGAGGTATACTATTATTTCTGCGTGCATTCCACCGTCAGCTGACATCGACGCGGGGGACTTCCGCCGGGTCGTGCCACGGTTGCTGAGGCCCTTTCTCTTGCTTGGAGATCTGAACGGCAGGCATCCTCTTTGGGGAGATTACTCAATAAATCCCAGGGGACAAGTCCTTGCCGATCTGATTGGAGAGCTTGAGATGGGTGTCCTAAATGTGGATGAGTTTACGCATCACTGCCGAGAACTGCTTCATTTTCTTGCCTTGATGTATCTTTGTGCTCTTCGGGTGCACAGACTTATTTTGATTGGGGGGTGGTTGATAACCTCCATGGTAGTGATCACTTTCCCATTCAAATATAATTTTCTGGGCAACTGCCGCCTCAGAGCCTACCTCGGTGGTGCTTGGCGCGGGCGCGGTGGCCTGCATTTCAGGAAATGACTGAACTCTCTATCTCCGTCGAGGAGTTTAAGTCGGTAGATGAGGCCGTTGAGTTCTCCGTCAACCTCATCGCCGCGGGCCTGACTACTATTTCCAGAACTTCTCGTCATTTTGCACGCCGACCACTCCCGTGGTGGTCGGCCAAGTGTGAGACGGCCCTCAAACAGAAGCGTTATGCTTACATGCACGCCTGTCGCTCTTCTTCGCGGGACTACGTGTTTTCACTTAACGGGAAGACCCCTCCAGCAGAGGTGTGGAAGCGAGTCAAAAGGATTCGGGGCAAGTTCTCGCAGGACCCCCTTCCCGTTCTCCAGGAGAATGGGACCGCAATCTCGGACCCCGCGTCCGTGGCGGAATCCTTCGCGACCGCTTTTTCCGCATTCTCTTGCCGGGATGCTGCTCCGCCAGCATTCAATGCACGTCGTGATGTTGTGGAAGGCCGCCGGCTGGACTTTACCTCCAGAGGCGGAGAACCCTTCAACGAGAGGTTTACTGTGAGTGAGTTGCGCTCCGCTCTTGCTTCGTGCGCGGACACCGCCCATGGTCCGGACGATGTCCCGTACGCCATGCTTCGACACCTGGGTGAGCGAGGCATGGCCTTTCTCTTAGATTTGTTCAACAGGATCTGGGTGGAGGGTCTTCTCCCAGATTCCTGGCGAATCGCTACTGTGCTCGCCTTTCGCAAACCGGGGAGAGATCACTCTACTCCAACCGGTTTCCGCCCAATCTCTCTAACCTCTTGCGCTTGCAAGTTGATGGATAAATTGGTAAATGTTAAATTTACCTTTTTTTCTGGACAGCTGAGGCCATCTGTCTTCTGCACAGTGTGGCTTCCGCAAGTTCCACTCCACCTCTGATGCTCTGCTCCGAGATTGGAAAATGCCCTCAGCGAGGCCTTCCTTCGTAGACAGCACTACGCCACGGTGTTTTTCGATCTGGAGAAGGTCTATGATACCGCATGGCGATATGGTATCATGGAGACTCTCCACACGATGGGGGCGAGGGGACGCCTCCCAATCTTTATATTTGAATTTTTGCGAGATCGTCGATTCCGCGTACGGGGGGGGGGGAGCCCTCTCCGGCCCAATGGAGCAGGAAGAGGGTGTCCTATAGGGAAGTGTTCTCAGTATCACACTCTTTGCCCTGAGCATCAACGGCATCACCTCGGTGCTGCCGGAAAATGTTCTCGTTACGCTCTACGTGGACGACCTTTCGATCTCTTTTGGCGCGGCCCAGATGCCAACTCTGGAGCGTCGACTCCAACAGGCATTGAACCGCGTCTCGCTATGCCGAAGCGCACAGGTTTCAGTTTTCCTTTGCCAAGACTAAGGTGGTGCACTTCTGCCGCCATCCACGGCTCCACCCCGACCCAGATTTGTTTCTTAATGGGGTGCGCCTGGAAGTGGATGAATCGCACCGTTTCCTTGGTCTTGTATTTGACCGACGTCTCACCTTGGAGGCTCATATTCGCAGCCTTAGGGTCTCTTGTACCCGCGCCATGGATATTCTTCGTTCCGTGATGTTAAGCGCTTGGGGCGCTGATAGTAGGGCTACTACCTTACTTTTTATCGATCCTTTGTCCGTTCGAAGCTCGACTACGGATGTGAGTTTTATTTATCCGCAGCCGAACGTCTATTGCGGAAGGTGGACTCGATCCACCACACCGGCCTTCGCTTGGCTACTGGTGCCTTCCGCACTTTCCCTATTGAGAGTCTGCTTGTCGATGCTGGAGAGATGCCATTATCTATGCGCCGTGCACAGTGCATTACTCGCCTGTACGCACGAGCGTAGCTTCTCCCTTTGTCGCCAACGGCTCTCAAAGTATCCGCAGCTGATCTCGACGGTGCCTATGCCGCCGAGAGACGCAAGTCGTACCCTAAGCCCTTTGTGTTTAGGGCTAAGAAACTCCTTCGAGAGCTAGATATAACTCTCGGTCCGGTGGCGCCCCTGGTTCTGCCCAGGATGCCACCCTAGAGGGTACCACATTTGGCTATTTGTCGCCACACCTTTGCTCCCAAAGCTTATACAGCTCCGAGAGTATTGCGTTCGACCTTTTTTGAGCACACCTCGTGTCACGCTGGAACCGTGCCAGTGTATATGGATGGCTCCAAGTCCCAAGAGGGGGTCGGTTTCCACGCCGTATCCCCTCTGTTTGAAGTCAGTGGGACTCTGCCAGGCGCTGCGTCTGTCTTCACGGCCGAGCTGGTGGCAATACACCACTCGGTACGGCAGATTACGCGACGTGCCCTGTTCGGAGACCGGATTGTGATCTATAGCGACTCACAAAGCGCCATTGGTGCTCTCGGGGCATTGGCATCTCCGCAGCCCCTGGTTCGTGATATCCGTGACGCCACGGTTTTCGCAAGCCGGTCGGATGTCGAGATTATCTTCTGCTGGGTTTCTTGACGTGTAGGAATTACGGGGAATTAGGGCGCCAAAGAGTCCGCGAAGACTGTGCGACCGGACCAGCGTTTCGCTCTTCCTCACACCAACTACATGGCAGGAATACGGGCTGCTTGGCAAAGAAGATCGGAGACGGTCGAAGGGAGCGTAAATTTGCTTGCCATTGCGCCGCGACTGTTCCCATGGACCTACACCCCCAATGCCACGAAGGCGTCAGGTTGCTTTCTGTCGTCTCCGAATTGGACACATTTGCAGGACGCATGGCCATTTGATGGAGCGCTCGCCTGCGCCCTATTATGAAGACTGCATTGTCCCGCAGACTGTTAGGCACATTCTTGTTGAATGTCCCATTCTGGGTGATCTCCGCGCACGTTACCTGTCCCGGTACTGGGATGTGCGGGGTCGCTACCTCCTGTCCCTTGTACTCGTACGGATTCGTGCACACCGACCTGTGGATTTTTTACTTTTTGGAGGAGGTCGGCCTTCTCCCCTTTATTTAAATAGTTGTATTTTGTTGTTTTTTTTCTTATTTTAGTACGGCGCATGTTCCTGCGCCGAGAAGAGGCGAGATCTTCCTACCTGCTTATTACCTTTTTTCTTTGTTTTATTTTTATTGATGGTCTTTTGTTTGTTTTTTAACATCCTCTTTTAAATATGCCTAATTTTAGGCAATTTCGAATACGGCGACTAATGCCCAAGTAGGCACTCGCCAGATGAGCTCTTTAAGAAGAAGAAAAAAAATCAACATACAACAACAACAGAGATCTGGAGGAATCTGTGCCTTTCCAGCCTCGCTGCTTGATAGGATGTGTGGCTGTGAATCTTCCAAACTTTTTCACTTTGAATTTAAAAAAAAAACAAGAATTTCCTCTTCACAAGAGGAATGAATGTAATTGGATGCATGTTAGTGAAAGTTTGTTTAATTTTAGGGTGTTAAGATAGCTTTATTATGGACCCAGAAAACCTGCCTTTTCACTTTGCAAATGGGTTGCCCTTGCAACTAGTCTACAGGGCCGTGTCAGGTCTAACAATATATCTTCTACACATTTTCACTTCATCTTCAACAATTTATACATGTTCTTAAAAACTTTATGGTGCAGATGTCCTCATTGAACAGGGTCTTCTTTTTTTACATGTCCTACTTTTGAAGTTTAATAAAATCAATAATAATTTTATCACAATGAAACTTTCAGAAGTTGTTGGTAATAGTTGTGTTCTTTGTCCTAAAATGGCGAATGATTCATTTCTTATTTTAGAAGTTATGCCAGTTTTAGTAAATCAGGCATTTTTTTTCTAGAAACGGAAAGTGTAAAAAGTTTTAAAAAAAATTGAGGGGAATGCTCGATTTTTAGCCAAGGTTTTGCAAAAATTGTGGCATAACAAATTTACTAGCATCATAGTCATTTGTAGACTAAAAAAGGAGAAAAATTTTCTAGCAAAAATCATTATTAAGACGTTTTTCAAACTGAAAACATGGAAGCTCCTGGAAATGATTGGCTGAAAAAAAAGGTTGAAACATTTTTCAGATGCAACTGTTAAGTGGTTTCAACACAACGATGGATGAGATGTGAAGGAGCTCAAGATGTACCATCACGGGGAGCGCTATGCAGCCTAATTAAAAAAATATTGAGACATGTGTACTGTACAAGATGGATGAAAAGGGTGTGTTGGCAGAAAAGGCATAGAACAACATAAAATTGAAGAGTTGCATCAAAATGTTGAACGGTTGCTGCAGAAATCATTGAAAAGAAGATTAGAACAAGTGGGATTGTAAAAAAGTGCAACATACAATGTAATGAAGAAAAAACAAACTTAAGCCATACAAAATTCAGGTTGTGCAAAAATGAGAAGACAATGATTATGCAGAAGAATTTGATGAAAATTTGTAAAAATTGATGTACACATGTGATAATGTCTGAAGCGCACTTTCATCTCATCTGATACAATAATAAGCAGAACAACAGAATATGGTTGGATCACAACCCGGAAGCTATACACTAGAAAGAGCTGCTTCTTGCAAAAATCACTGTGGTGTGCTATAACATCTCACAAGATCATTGGGCCGTATTTTTATGAGAATGAAAATGGAAATTCAGTCACTGTGAATGGCAAAAGATACGAACACATGCTTGAAGAATATTTTTTACCGAACTTTCGAAGGCCTTGAAATAAACTAACTGTTTTTCTAGCAAGATGGTGTAACATCACATACATCAAATGAAACAATGTAGTTAAGATGAAACTTCAGAGAAACAGTGAATTTAAGTGACCTCTAAGATTACTTGATCTAACTTTTTTATGGGGATATTTAAAAGATCATGTTTACAGTAATAATCCTTTAAGTATCTAACCACTAAAATAATATCTTTGAAGAAATTAATAATATCGCTGAAGAACTTTTGAAAAAAAGTGATGAGAGCAACTTCATCAAAAGTAAATGAATGTTATGAGAAGAATGGTCAGCATTTGGAAAGAAGAATCTTCAAATAAATTGAGTTATTATGTTAATTATGCAAACTGATTATTAGTCTTAGTTTTTGTTAATTTTAAACAAATAAAATTAGTTAAAATAAAATTGATTTTAAGTCAATAAATATCTGAAAGTTCAGTGAAAATTTTTAAAAATCAATGTTCACTAAAACTGGCATAACTTCTACAAAAATAAATGAATCAACCATTTTAGGACCAAAAACTTACAACTATTACCAACAACTGAAAGTTTCATTATGATCACAAAATTATTCTTGATTTTATTAAACTTCAAAAGTAGGATATGTTAAAAAAAAAGACCCTGTATTTTGCTTTCTTTAAATTAATAACAATAATTTTTTGTACCAATCAAAACTAAATGGATCCAAATATTGCACTTTCCTCACTGATACATAACTGATACCACTGACACCAGAACTGTACACAGCTTAACCTATGTATATCATACAATGTCTGATGTATAGGAAGTCTCTGGATTATGATGAACCCTACCTACAATGTGTTGTATTTATTCATAAGAAATATGGGTTCTGACATACACTGCCTGCATATGACTAGTTTGTTGTCAGTGAGGCATAGGAATAGGCTAGATAGAGTACCATTACGGTTTGTTTGTTTTTTTTTGCATTACCGTGTGATTGTTACATTTTTGTTACTTCTTTGTAACTTTTTGCCCTTAACTATGGCTCCTAAGCGTAAGCTAGATTCTTCTAATGGAAATGAATCAAAGAAAAGGAAAACCTTCATGATGCAAGTTAAATTAGATAATGTAAAGCATTTGCAAAGGGAAGAAACCCCAATGAACATTGGTCGTTTGCTTGGGCTTAACCGGTCGATAGTTGCTACTATAATTAAGGGTAAGGATCATATTCTTGATCATATGAATTGATCTGCTCCAATGAAAGAGAGTGATTACTAAGTAACATAGTGGTCTCATTATGGAGATGGAAAGGCTTTTGTTGATTTGACTTGACCAAAACCAGCGTCGTATCCCAGTGAACCTTATGGTAATTCAGGTAAAGGTTAAAAGGTTATTTGAAGCATTTGAAAGGGGGGAAGGGAGTGAAAATGAACAGTTTATGGCCAGTATGGGTTGGTTTAGACATTTTCAGACTTGTTAATTTTCATAACCTTAAGGTGAAAGGTGAAACTGTTAGAGCTGATGAGGAAGCAGCAAAAACTTTTCCTAGTGGATTGGCTGAAATAATTAAGGCAGGTGGTTAAATATCCAAACAAGTGTTTAATGTGAATGAGACAGGCTTATTCTGGAAATGTATGGCTAGTTTTACATACATTTCCAAGCAGAAGTAGTAGGCACCAGGCCATAAAGTCAGCAAGGAGAGACTTACTTTACTTCTTGTAGGTAATGCTGTTGGTAACTTCAAGCTAATCCCTTGCTAGTCTATTTTTCAAGGAATCCCAGAGCACTCAGGCGCATTTTCAAGAGTCAACTCAGTCATTTGGAAGGCTAACACTTATCATGTTTGAGCACTATTTCATAAACCATTTTGGGCCAGCAGTGGAGTGCTACTGTTCTTCAAAGGGTTTACCCTTTAAGGTGTTGCTATTGCTGCACATCACCCCAGGTCATCCTCCTCAATTGAATGATATGCATCCTAATGTCAAGGTGGTTTATCTTTCTGCAAATATCCAACTTACGACGAAATCTGGTTTCCAACATGTTTTAGGAATGGATCTCCATCGTAAGCTGCAGACTCCCTGTAATCAAATTGTTGTTGGTGATTTAAAGAAAGCAAAAAATGAGGGCAGCCCATCCTACACCTGACGCTACCCTGGTGGGATGATATAAGCACAAGCTGGAGTTGCACAGAGCTCTTGGTCTCCAGGGGAAACCTGTTCATTTGTCAAGGCTGTAGCCATGATCCTTAGCTGGGAGCACTTTAAGTAAAAAGTATGGAAGACTAACTTAACCGTTTACCTATGACTCGCAAAAAGTTTTGTATTGAAAACTACTTTTTTAATCTGTCAAAACATTGGATTCTTTATCTTTTTGCTTCAAAACTTATACTAAAGCAAATTATAAATAAAATTTATATATTTGGGATCTGTGGTACCTATATACCTATATAATAAGAAACGCATTAAAAATCTCATACCAGTACTAAGTTTCGAAGTATGAGGTAGAAATGTGAGAGTGGAGGTAGTAGAATTAACTAGGAATAGTGAATTTGCTTTGGGAGGTTGGAATGTATATTATACATTTGTCATTTGATGAGTAAAGTACATAGGTTGTCTTGTGCATTCATAGACCATGTCTATCAATTTTCTTTAACACTGTTTTAAAATTTCTTAATCTTGGCTGTACCATTTTAGTAATGGGATGAATTTCTAGTTGTATTTGGGAATACATTTTCCATTGACATCCTGAAATTTTTTTAAGTATTCTCACAAGTTTCTATCACACTCCTGTTTAAATATTCTAATTCTTTTGATTGCAAATTTCTTAAATTGAGACGACTACAAAGGAAGAATCAGATCCTTTATGTGATTTTTATATGGTTAAAGTATATTTAGAAAATCCATCATATCCAAAAATACCAAATGAAAAGCTTACATTTTTCTTATTCTGGTCTATCCCCTTGCAAGGTGTGTGTGTGTGTGGGGGGGGGGGGTTCTCAGGTGCAGCATGCCTGCAGATGCTCTTCTTCAAGGTCAAATAACTAACAAACTTTATATTCCATATGTTTTCACTTTGTTTCCTTCCTTTAGTAACTTTATAGGAGATGCCTTTTTTGGTTTTTGCTTAATTGTTTTTTATTTGGTGGGGGAGAGAAAGCCTATTCTGCCTTACACTATACCCATTCTTTCTGTCTACCTTTTTCTTTCATCCTCTTTCCTCCTCTTTTTATTCACCCAGTAAAAATGCCATCATTCATTATCAGCTCTTTATTTACTTAATAAAAAAAACTACCAACATGGTCTTACTTTTTCTGTAATAGTATGGAGAGTTGTTTTTACTTTATATTTGATTCATTTCTTTGAGACTATAAACTGATTTTAACATGTTAGCTTCTTACATCTATGGTACAGCTAAAGACCAAGGCTAGGAATATCGGCCTCTCGGGTGAGGTATCAGTCATAAAGATATGATGCAAATACACCAGTTTCAGGCGAATGCTGTTTAAAAGGAATGAGTCTGGGTGAAGGTGGAGCCGTGGATGCTATCATAAGTGCACTTCCTTAGTCTTGACCACAGAAAATAAAAACCACTTTGGCATAGCTAGGGATGCCTTTTAATTGCTGTTGGAGTAAACACTTCAAAGTTAGCATCTGGGACGCACCAAAAGAGATTGAAAGGTTGGCCACATAAAGCATAACAAGAATATCTTTTGGTAGCACTGAGGTGATAGCATTTATGCTCAAGGCAAAGTGTGACACTGAAGACACTTCAGTAGGGTGCCCTTTTCCTACCCTATTGGGTCTGAGGTGGCTCTCCCCTCTAATATGCAGAATTGATGATCTGGTAGGAATTCAGAAAGGAAAAATTGGAATGTGTCCCCCTGGACCCCATTGTGTGGAGGGTCTATAAGTGTATCTCCATGTGGTATCATATACATTCTTCGGGTAAAACAAAAAACACCATTGCATAGAGCACTCTATGAAAGGTCTCGCAGATAGCACTTTCCCGTTACAGTAGAGCATCCAATGTAGAGTGGAACTTGCAGAAGCTGCACTGTCCAGGAAGAAGACTAATCTAAATTTTATCAATTTCTCCATCAACTTGCACACTTGAGAGATTAGAGAAAATTGGGCTGAAACTGGCCTGCTCCTAGGCACAGCAAGGTTCTACCTCTCTCTGCATTCATCTTCACGGCTGAGCTGGTAACAATACACTCACTATAGGAACTAATGTGTTGTGCTCAGTTCGGGAACCAGATTGTCTTCTTTAGCAACTATCAAAGCACCCAAGGGCATGTGGGCCGTGATTGTTCCCATCCCAATGCTACGGTTCGCTTTCTGCTATCTTCTAATTGAGCCTACTCGCCTGACTTGCTGCCCTTTGATGGAGTGCCCCCCTGCATTGTCCTTCCAACTGTTTGGTGTACTTGGAATTGCTTTGTGCACACAGACTTGTGGATTCTTTCTCTTGTTGTTGGAAGCTGACTTCCTCCATTTTGTTAGATTCTTTGCTGTTGGTCACATGCCCCAGTACTTGGAGAAGGAGATCCCACCTCCCCATTGATGCTAGAATGTTTCCTCCTTTTCTTATTGTTGCCATTTTTTTTTTTGCCTTTTTTTTAATGTAGCCTAATGATAGGCTTTAATTTTAATTTATCAATGCAGTGACTTATCTCCGGCTTGATAGACTACTTTAGAAAGTCAGGGCCACTCTAAAATATGAGGGAGCCCCCATCCTCCCACAACCCCAAAGGTTTGTAGGCATGAGGGGAGAGAGGCTCACCCATAAAGTCGAGTGTCCTTGAGTAAACCACTGAAGGAAGCCTCAACCTTTATGGTCAACAGCTTCTGAAGTTCTGCCTTTGAGAATGTTACAACCATTTCTGAGTCTTTTCATTTAAGACTGTCTCAACATCCCCTTATAGTTAGACCTGGAGACCTTGTTGGATGCGTGTTCCCTGCCGGCTATCTCTGGGTATAAGAGATTTGCAAACCCTGCCACTATGTGGATGAGGGCCTTGCAGGTGGATGCCCAATTTACACCTGAGATGGTCTATCTTCTCTCTGGCTTAAATGCCTCCTTGCTGGCATGTTTCCTTCACATTGTAGCAGTTGCCAAGGCTCTTTCTCCTTGGCGATTTGAATGGTAGGCACTTTCTCAGGAGTGGCTACACGATCAATCCCAGAGGATAGGTCCTGCTGGAGCTGATCAAAGAAATGAAGATGGGGTGTCCTATATCTGGATGAATTTGGTGCCTATGAACGGCTTTGTTTTCCTGTCTTTATTTATCCCTCTGCTCTCTGGATGTACTGCTTAATTTGGGCTATGTCTCTCCAAGTCAGCTTAGGTTGGTCAATGAGGCTGTTGTCTGTCCTTTGTAGCCTGCAAATTGGGTACACTCAAGTCAGGTTGTTGCTTGGTGGAGTGCTCTCCATATTGTTACGACTTTTTGCTCTCCCAGATTGGCTAGCAGATTCTTGTGGAATGCTAGCTTCACACATGCTACTTGTCTCAGTACCGAGATGATCAGGGTTGCTACCACTTTTTCATTGTACTCAGGATGGGTTTGTGATCTCCCAATTGTCTGCTGTTTGAGTTCTTGGGGGTTGGGTGGGGGGTCTTCCATTTTATTCTTTTTGGTATTTGATACATGCTCAAGCCTAAAGAAGGTGGGCCCTCCTCCAAGGACTGAGGATTCTCCTTGAGTATTATTTTTGTTTTTTAATCTTCCTGTTTTATAATCATTAAAATACCTTAAGATTACATCAACTTTACTTCCAGCATCTATTCTCCTGATGACACTCTTCCTTTCTTTTTTTCTTTATTTCTTCATTCATTCATCCATTTGACCCCTTTAAAAAAATTGTGCCAAATGCATTGGAATTGAGCAAGTTCTAATAATAAGCATTATATTTTTTAGAATTATCTTATCTTCCCTTTTAAGAAATTGTCATTTCTTTCAGCTTCCTAAATTTGTACTTCAATCTAGAAATAACTAAGTTTAAACCTGTATAACTATCAAAACTACCCGTAATCAAATGTTGGCAAGTTTTGTCCCATTGAAAATATTTTGGCAATTAATTTGTTCTATAGTATTAGTTTTACTTTACTTATAATCATAATTTCTTTGTCTTGTTGAAGACGCCTTACTCGCTAGGGGAAAGGATACTAAAAGAAAATTTTGTGTTTAAGAAATTGTGCTTAAGCTTTGTCATTATTTTTCAGGCCTATGTTCATCGTTGTGTGATGGAGGAATTGAAGAGAGTTATAGATGATTCTGAAATTATGCAAGAAGATGATGCTTTGTGGCCTCAGCCTGATCGTGTCGGTCGTCAAGAACTTGAAATCGTTATTGGAGATGAACACATTTCCTTCACAACTTCCAAAATTGGTTCTTTAGTTGATGTAAACAATTCAAAGTAAGCATTACTTATGCTCCCAAGCTTTCTTGTTTGCTACTCGTTATATATGGAATAAATGCCACTTTATTCATCTTATTGCTGGGTCAGCCATCATTGCTAGGTATTGCAAAAGCCCTGTTACACTAGTTATGACGCTCTCAACAAACAAAGGACATGATAATGATTTTGATGCAGTTAGACACGTTGCTTATTGTTTTAACACATAAATACGTGTTTAAATTGTAATATAAATAAATGAGGCTGCCCTCAGCGGCGAGCAACTGCTCAAAGTGAGACCTTAAATCCGCCCATACGTCGCAGACGAGTCATATGGTGGCCCGCACGATATTGATGGAAGAACGTTGCTCTGGCGGACCTTGTAGGCCTTGCCCTCGACATGCGGCCCACACGCCCAAAAGTTCTTCGTCCAGTTTATGTCTACTGCCACCACTTGTGCATGGTCTTAGTCGTGTGGGCCGGGGCACCGTCCTGCTGATGATGTAGTCCGCCTTCTTTGTAATCTTTCTCATTAAGGGCACTACTTTCGTGGCCAAAATGTCCCTGTTAGCGGCTCCAGTGAGTCTGTACCCGGCCTCGAACTACACTAGCGGCATCTTTTCGTCATTCGAATCAACGACGCAGAGTATCATGACGGAGGGCGAGTGCTTGGTTGTGCACATGTAGTGGACGTCGGAGACGTCCTGGCCGATGCTTACCACTCGGTCGTTCTGCTTCTTAATGATCGGATCGAGCGAAAAGGTCTTTTTATCAGACAAAGGAATTCCTTTGACATGACTCTTAAAGTCTTTGAGAAGGCGACAGCGCTCGCGACGTTGTTCACGCATATGGTCGGTGAGACGAGACCATCCCACGCACCTAAAGTTCTTGACGGACCTGGACATCGTAACCACCGAGATGTTCTTCACGAGCGCACTCATTTTGAGCTTCGAAGCACTTTCAAATGCCTTTCTCACAACCAAACGGTTGACTACTTGAAGTCTGCCTAAACGAGGCCTGGTCTCCCCATTCTTAAGCCTCTCCACGACTGGACGTTTATCCGGCTGACGTCGAGTCGCTTGGCTCGCGCGCAGGAGAGGAGAGCTCTCGATTCTTTACACTTCCATCTCGACACACCCCCACATAATGGAAAAGACATTTCTATGACAAATGCTGGAAAGATAAAAAACCGAGTGCAACAAAACTTTTGCAAAACCCGCTAGCTGTAGAATATGATATTAGGATTCCTTTGAGCAATGTCATTGGTGCGTCATCTACATAGCAGTAGTATTATGTTAAGATTCCTTGGATGAATGTTATGGTGGGGTCATTTATGTAGGTGTATTATATGGGATTAGGAATCCTGGAGGTAGTCTCTCTTCTACTTGTATAGTTTTAGGGGGGTGTTGGATGCTTGCTTGGACGCCTGAACGTCCCTTTATATTTTTTTTTTAGAAAAATAGGCTAAACTAATTTCGATAACTAAGCCCCGTACAGACACGCGCCAGATGAGTACCCATAAATTATAAGAAAAAAGTTTTATCTCTTCTTCCCTATATCATGACAGAACGGGCCCTCCTTCCCCTCCAACGATTTTGGGGATGATATTGTTAACGTATTTTTCTTTGCAGGGACCCTGATGGCTTGCGGTGTTTCTACTATCTGGTGCAAGATCTCAAGTGTTTGGTTTTCTCGTTAATCGGATTGCACTTCAAAATAAAACCCATTTAACGAACGGTGGCGCATCATAGGATTTATATTCATTCCAACCATTTTAAGTTATCCTTCAAAAATAGTCCGGTGTAGACTTTATGATTGCTCTGAGATATTAAGACTTTTCATCTTTTGATTATTTCATTCTCTTATGACGAGTAGTTGAGTTTATTTCCATTAACAATCGTAAATAAGGTTACACCTATGATTGGAAGTCCCACGAGGGGGGGGGGGCGTGTTTCAACACCAATAAAACTACCAATCCCTATATGCCCTATTAAACCCCAAATCAACCATCATTTGGTCATGCCGAAGTGCTTTCATGATCAGCCCATCCTTCTCGTAGTCTGATGGCAATTACTCTCCTATATTCTCTTGATAAGTCGATTTCCATCCATTCTTTTCACATCTCCATAAACCCACTCCTCCACGGTCTTCCATGAGACGACTGCGGACAGGCACCCACTTTCTCGAGGCGAAGAGGGTTAGCAGGCTTGCCTGTGACCGAGAGGAGTTTTAATATGCAGTCTCTCTTTACTGCTATGCTTTTTCTCATGCTACATGTACGTGATTTCCCCAAATAATACGTCCTCGGTATGGTCAGCAATGTCTTGAGGTACTACTTTTCCTTGTGACATCCTTCTTTACCCTGCAAGGGGCTACCCTCTCAAGTTTGATATACATTGTACTTGTGGGATTACACATCTTCCCCGCTCGACCCACCCGCACCTTCCTCTCTGGTTCAAAGTCGTCATTGCGGCTGCTCAGGTTGTGAAGATCCATCTTGAATCTGCAGGCTACTTCTCCTGTGAGAGGAAGGCCACCACCCTTCCTTGTTGGGTCCACAGGTCCCTAAGAAGAGATGTGTATAGTGTGCGCTTGTGTCAGGTTTGGTAAGTCTGAGATGTTGGATCTTTTCTGGCCTTTAGTTGCATATTAGTGTCATGACGAAGGTTTAATCTACATTTGTATTGTCGGAGTATATTGGAGTGGTTGACCGCAGTACTCTATGTAGTTATTTCTCTGGTTTATTTAGGGGGGCGGGGAGTTTCGTTTAGGATGATGTTTGGTGGTAGTGTGTTTAGGTGAAGGCAGTGTGGATGTGTTTGATTAGGTTGGGGAGAGGGAGAAAGATTATTGTAGAGGTGTTGGAAGTAGTGTGCTGGGGCTTCTTTCTTGTGTCTTGATGTTGGTGGTTATGTTGTCAAGTCGTAGTTGGGTTCTAATCCTGTCTAGGTGTATTTTGTTTGGAAGTATTTTTATTTCAGCATGCAGGTGAGGGGTGGGTGTGCTGTTTGTGCATCATGTGATTGTTCTGTGTAGTTTGGAGTTTATTCATGTGGGATTTTGGCTGTGGTAGGTTGCCATGATGTTGTAGCGGCGGGATCGCGAGTCCCCAGCCAAAAGTTCCCGCCGCCCTGACAAGGTCCGCTCGGTGGTTCAAGGAGAGTGTATTGAGGAGAGAGAGTATTTTCTAAATTTATTAAAAACCAATGAATAATGGCGATCAACCACAACCCCAGTAAATAATAAAAATGTAAATTCAACCAATTACCAAAATATTTACAATTTCTAAACACACAAAAAAAATATAAATAGTTGGCCTCACAATAATACCTTGGCCAACAAACACATGTATATTTACACAAAAGGCCTTACAATAAGATCTTGGCCACGCAACGAATATTAGAACCAAGATATCGCGACAGACGGGTGCACCCTTAACTATCTAATCGAGTGAGACGTATTGGAGAAAGTGGGAGGTGGATCACTTTCTGCGGGATTCCGAGGGGTCCAGGACTCAGCAAAGCCGAGGATTTTGGGTTGCTGGGACGCTTGTTGGTACCAACTGCTGGGTCACAGTCAGTTGGATGCTGCTTCAACCACTCCCTGGAGACTGGAAGGTGCTGGCCAAGGTCCACTCCTTAGAAACTTGCCCCAAAAGGTAGGCACACTTGCGAGGGTCAGGATTGGCTTCAGCCGTCCCTGAAAGCCAGATGTCGGCGACAATCGGTACCACGGAACTGGAAAAGAGAAGGCACATTCAGTCACCTATTCACTGCCACACTCAAACATCTTTACTCCTAACTCATTCAACCATATCCACTCTCACACAATCTTCACTCACCTATCCTCCGTCCAGGCGGTTCTTCCTTCTTCAGTCACAACTAATGACTTCCAAACTTTTACCTACACTTTCTAACGAAAAATATATGCTGAAAGAATCCGCCTAAAAAGAAAACAGGAGATGAATGGGGGAGCACGATAGAGATCCATCGAGTCCCCCCACACAAAGCAAAGACGGTGATCACACGATCCACACACACACACATTCTGCAAAAGAAGAAAAAAGATTAGACATGGGGGAGGGGAGGCGGACAACCAAACTACTACATCCCTCCCAGCTAAATTCGCCTCACCTCACCATGTCTCAATCCCCATCTTCATTCATTCACAATGCTTTCGACATCACCCAGTCATACTCTTTCACTCTGCCTCTCCTCCTAGTCACAGGTCCATCAACTGTCTCTGTCATCTGTCGTAATGTCTCCTCATGTCTGTCCATGGCCCCTTTTCTATGTACTTCATCCACACACACATCCGACATTCCCTGACCAATCCCACTCAAATCCTCAACTAACCTCTCTACTACATCCATCAAACCTTCCCATTCTTTCATAGCATTTATCGACTCTTGTTCCAATTTCGCACTTATCCCATTTATACTCTCTAGCATAGACTCAGACTCATTCAACGGAAACTTACAAATACTGTACGTTCTATCATATACTCCATCTCGATCTTGCACAAACCCAGAAAACTCTCTCACATCACTCTCACCAAACTGTTCCATCCATTCATCCTTTCTCAACCATTTACTCTTACGCTTCCCCCTTCGATGTTCAACTAACACTAACTGCTTCCCCTCTAAAGCACTAGCTATATCATCCACCATTTCACAGTCTTCCATTCTTTCAGACAGATATTCATTCACCGGATGTTGCACCAAATATTGAGGAGGTTCACGCCACTTTCGCAACTGACTTTGATGCGCTCTACGTTCATCCAAACTTCCATCCTCTCTTTCACGAACTATCACATAACTTACCCCATTTGACCAAACCTTTCTTACTACAAACGGACCTTCAAATTTCTCTTTCAACTTATCCACATTCAGTCTACCTTTTGTCTCAATCTCCTTTAGTACTTTATCACCCACAGAAAAACTCTCAAACCTTTCATTCCCTTTTCTCCACAACTCACGATCCTTCTCACTAAGTCCCATATGTGGCCTAATCATTCGTTCAAAGTTCATCAAATACTTACATGGTGACATTCCAATCGCCTTATGCACTGTCATGTTATACGCCCAAAGCACTCTTCCCAAACATTCATCCCATTCTTTCCCATCTTTCACCATCAATCGTAACATCTCACTCAAAGTTCTTATCGTTCTTTCAGCCAAACCATTCGCACTAGGCATATACGGCGTCGTTCGCACATGATCTATTCCCCATTCACTCAACATCTCCTCAAAAGCACGTCCTACAAACTCAGGTCCATTGTCACTCAACATTCGCACAGGCTTACACATGCACATGGGTAACATTCTCTCACTCACTTCTCTAGCAACAGTCAATGAAGATTTATTTGTCACAGGTGCAGCATACACAAATTTGCTCTTATGATCCACCATCACAATCATCCCAACATACCCTCTTGCAGTCCTCGGAAAAGACACGCAATCGATCGCTACCATTTCAAAGGGTTCATTCACACTCAACTTTAATACAGGTGGGGCGACATACACTCTCTGATACTTTCTCTTCTGGCACACTTCACACGTAGTCGCTACATCCACGCAAATCTTTCTCAAAAAGGGACTAAATATACATCCTTTCATACATTCCCACAATTTATTCTTACCCATATGTCCAAACCTATCATGCACAATCTTCACCATTCCAATCGTGCCACACACGGAAAACACCGGAATATATACATCCTCATCATCTATACATTGCACAAAATACACTAAACCCTTGCACACTACAAACTTTCCAGCAAACCTTCTAAACTCTCTTAATATGCAACTCCATTCATTCACAGGAACACTGGTCATCACGGTATCTTTCAATTCACGCACCATCGGACATGACTCTTGCATGCTCTCTATATCTTCAGCAGTCAACAGCTCTTCACTCAAATCTACACCTGCCACTCCTACAAATCCAGTTGAGCCTACAAGCTCACTCTGCAACTTCCCAACTGTTACACCATCTTTCAATAAACATTCATTACATACATCCACAGAAATCCTATTCTTACGCAGAAAATCAATCCCAAACAGAAAACAATAAGGTAACTCATTCTCACTTAGCACAACAAATTCATGCAATATATCATTCAACTTCCCCATGCTTACAGACAAACTCACTTCCTCCCATGCCATAATACGTCCACTTCCGAGTCCACTTATCGAAACTGTCGCACCTTTTCTAGAAACATTCAAACTCATATTGTCAGCATCATGCACAACCTTTGCATTCACCAAGGAAATTTGCGCACCTGTGTCAATCATTCCACAATAGCTCTTCCCATTCATAGTCAAGGTAACTTGCACTCTCTCTTCAAGTCCATGTTCACACATTATATTCAACACTTCGGTCTGTTCCACAAACACTTCTGCAGCATCCAAACCTTCATCTTCACTAACAGGAACAGTTCCTTCGCAAACGTAGTCAATCTCTCTTCTTACATAATTCTTCTTCTCAATCAGCCAATTATAATGCACACCACTCAAACATTGCAGATGCAACTCACACCCATTCACTCGGTCTACACCTTTACCACGATACATCACTGGCTTCTCCACACCATAATGCACATATACTCTCACACCAAACAGCTTACTCACTATCGCTAACACTTCCTGAAACATCATCACTCCTGGCATACACATACTTCTCAACTCTTTTCTTAACCTACTTGAATTTTCCATTCCCAATTGCTCTGGTCTCTTACACGCTTCTTCCATAACCACCTTTCGTAATGCATTCACACTTTCTGGCACCTTTTCAAGCAATCCATCTTTCACCAAATCTTGTAAACCATATAACACACTTTCAAACATAGAATCACCTCCACCCTTACATTTTCTTCCAACAACTACACCTGCTGGCAAATACTCAAGATTTATGCTTACAACCTCACTCTCATTCAAACTACAAGGCAAACGTGACATCAAATCAGCAATCACATTCCTTTCACCTGGCAAATACTCAACCACAAAATCAAAATCACTCAAATCCTCTATCGTCCTTGCAAGCCTACTATCAACTAACCTCATACGCTGCAAATACACTAGTGGCTGGTGATCTGTTCTCACTACAAACCGTACTCCATACAGAAATGGTCGTAACGACTTGAGACAGAATCTTAACGCAGCCAGCTCTCTTTCAATCGTTGAATATGCACGCTCTGCCACACTAAACGCCTTGGAAACATACGCAATTACTCGCTTTCTTTCAACCCCATTCACAACTTGATCTTGCATCAAACATCCACCCATCGAATGACCACTTGCATCCGTATACACTTCAAGCATTCCTGCATTTGTTCCATATGCTGGATACGCAAGTTCCACATCTTTTGCAACTTCCGCTTTTAACTTTTCAAATGCTGCATTCATAGTCATTCCACTTAATCACAGTACTCTTCTTTTTCCCAGTCCATACACTCAACGGTTTCATTACACCTGAACAATCTTTCATAAACTTTCTTCCAAACTCAACTAAACCAAGAAATCCACGCAACTCTCTCACTGTGGTAGGCTTAGGAAAATTCCTAACCTTTCCCACGAACTTCTCCGATTTACGCAATCCAACCGCACTCACCTTATGTCCTAAAAACTCAACTTCACTAGCAAACCATACACATTTAGACAACTTCACTTTGACACCAACCTCTTCCAACTTTCTTAAAACATCATTCACCAAGGTCATATGTTCTTCCATGTTCTCACTCATCACTAAAATATCATCCAAAAACACTCGTACATTCTTACACGGAAAACCACTCAACTCTACATTCATAGCACGCTGAAAAGCAGCTGGGGCGTTCGCCAACCCAAAGCTCAGGTTTCTAAACTGATAATGGCGCTTTGAGGTAGAGAACGCCGTAATAGGTCTACTCTCTTCAGCCACAGGCATCTGGTAGTATCCACGTACCAGATCCATCTTAGAAAACACTTTCATTCCATACATACTGTACACACATTCAGGCACAACACTCATAGGAAACTTGTCTTTCAACGTTCGTTCATTCACTCTTCTATAGTCAATACACAGTCGCAAACGTCCATCTGGCTTTCGTACAGGTACAATCGGACTATTCCAGGCACTCACACTCGGCTCAATCACGCCAATTCTCTCTAATTCCTCACACTGTTCCTCAATCTCTTGAGCCACAGGGGCAGGGAAATGACGAGGCCTTTGATATATTGGCATATCGTCGCTCAAAATTATTTTGAACTCAGGCAAGCGAGCGTTGCCAAAGTCCTCATCCCCTTGACTCAAAGCACCTCTCCTATTCCACAACATCCTGTAAACTTTTTGCTTCTCACCTTCACTCAACTTTTTTTCCAATTTCACTTGCTCAATCAAATCTTCATACTTCCAAACATTCGACGTTACACTCACGGAAAACACATTTGCGTTCACCACATGCATATCATTCTCCATATTCACCACTGTATTTAACACACC
Source organism: Ceratothoa steindachneri (assembly GCA_963969495.1). Lineage (NCBI taxonomy): Eukaryota > Metazoa > Arthropoda > Malacostraca > Isopoda > Cymothoidae > Ceratothoa > Ceratothoa steindachneri. Next base: position 171,097,069 of record OZ018323.1, read on the forward strand.
CAATTTATCTCCCACTTGCACTCCTCTAAGACTCTTCCTTCGCAGATCAGGCCAAACTTGCATGCCGACACGCGGATCTTTCATATCAATTATACCATCAAACACATGCACCACTCGCCTTAATCGATAGTTCGCAGCACTACCATCCAAGACATAAATATTCCCATCATTCTCATTTATCTCGACATCCGAATTCCATCCAATCCTTACGCTCAATGTTTCATTCTGCTTGACAGGCACACTCTCAATCGCATATACCTCCAGACCTTTCATGATGTTCACTCTCACACTTCCATCTGGATTCACATACCATTGACATTTCATACTTCCATTCTTCTTACATTCAATCATCTCCAAATCAGGGTGAATCACAATACCATTCGCTTTCAAAAACTTATAACCTAATAGCATGTCATACTTCTTGTTTGCACCTTCTACAATACAAAATTCATCTTCATTCATCCGGACACCGGCAATCAAAACACTTTCTCTAAACCTTGCAACAATCGGCACATCCTGTTCACCTAATCCAGTCAAATGATATCCACGATCCTTAACTTCACTTACTTTCATTCCTACAAATGCTTCATAGTACACCACATTCACCTTACATCCTGTATCAATCAATGCACTAACTTCTCGTTCTCCACACTTAATTTTAACACACATACACCTATTCACTCTCTGACCCCAATTAACTCCACGATTTGACAATCCTTCTCTCACATTCATCACTTGCACTCTAGAGAATTCCCCAGAAGGAACCCTCTCATTCCTTAGCTTCCCTGAGTCGTATCCTCTCGATTACTTGCATCATTCCCATCCATTCTTTCATTCATGCATCTTTCTCCGGTCCTACACAACCTTGTTGCATGACCTACTATTCCGCATTTACCACAGGTAGCTCTTGGACTGGCACACATCCTGGCATAATGCCCTATCTGCCCACAATTACCACACACTCCAGGTCCGCTCATATTTACTCGACCACCTTCCCTGCAATCTCGTACCAAGTGGCCCATTCTTCCACATCCATAACACGCTCTTTCCCTCGCACGACTACAATCTTTTATCATGTGCCCCATTTGTCCACAGCCAAAGCAACTTCCTTGTGACCAGCGACAGTCAACCCTCATATGCCCAACTTTCTTGCACCTCAGACACCTAGGCTCATTTACTCTAGATCTACTGTCATTCCTACCATTTGTGCGACCACTATTCCGACCATTCTGAACCCTACTCCACCCATTCCGACTCTCACTCCTACTTTTACTCCCTCTCGGTTGGCGGCCAACATACACACACTGTTGTTCATTCTGCTCGCTGTAATAATTTTCCAAAAATCTAGACATCACTTCGATCGGGTTCTCTGTCAATGCGTCCCGATATGACCGGAACTGGGGCAACTTACTTCTACTTGAGTTGCGCACAGTGTGAATCGAGGCCTCCTCCCTTCCATAATCCTCAAATTCACGGTCCTCTAACATCTCCAGTACATCCTTCCATAGCAATCTTTCACCAGCCCATTTCATCTTCTCTTTCCTCTTATACGTCACATACTCACTCACTTCATTCGGAACCGTATTTAAAAACTTCTTCATCAGCTCCTTATTCCCATTTATTCCGTCATCTCCAAATCTCATTCGTGCCAAGGACTCTAAGCGATGCGCATAAGAATTCACATCCTCATTCTTCCCCATTCTCGCTTCCTCAAACCCATTTGTTTTCTTATACTTCACACTTGTCTTCATCCTCTTACAGTGCTATATTATTCTCTCTTTCATAACCTCCCACTTAGGCTCACCCACGCTCATAATCGTCCGGTAAAAATCCTTCATACGCCCATCCAGAAACTCGCACAACTCTTTCACCCAAAACCTATTATTCTCTCCAATTTTTCCTTACAATAATTTTCATACTCTTTCAAAAACACTTTCACATCTTTTGCTCCTTCCACTCTAAACTTACTTAACTTTGGCACTTCTCTGATCAGTATACTCCGATGAACCTCAGCATCACTTTCACTATCACTCACTTCTCTCCCACTTTCACTCATGCCTTCATTCGAGCTGAAATATAAGGAGTCAATACTAGCCAGTCGGGTCCTTTCCTGTCGGTCTGGGCATCTAGTGTTTGGGGTCTTCTTTTTTCGATGCCTAGTCATTTGCAGGGGTTCCTTTATGCCTGTCAATCCCTTTTTATCCGTCATGTCAATTCCAAGTGGAGTCGAGGCCACACCCCCACCAATTGCACCTGATTCTCCCATTTTCTCATTCAGCATTCGCATCAATCTTTCCTCCATTCGCACCTCACTGTCTTTAATCCTCTCTTCCATTCTCACTTCCATCTCCCTCATTTTCCTTTTCAAACTATCATTCTCTTCTCTCAAATGCGCATTTTCTCTGTCTTTCTGCCGCACTAACTCATTTAGTCTTCTCATCTCCAACTCCATGGTCCCAATCTGTTCCTCCTCCATTAGGGACAAAAGACACAGGCTCTCACTCCTCTCCTTCCTCAAACCACCGGGCAGTCCTTATTCGGGCGCCAAAAATATGTAGCGGCGGGATCGCGAGTCCCCAGCCAAAAGTTCCCGCCGCCCTGACAAGGTCCGCTCGGTGGTTCAAGGAGAGTGTATTGAGGAGAGAGAGTATTTTCTAAATTTATTAAAAACCAATGAATAATGGCGATCAACCACAACCCCAGTAAATAATAAAAATGCAAATTCAACCAATTACCAAAATATTTACAATTTCTAAACACACAAAAAAAATATAAATAGTTGGCCTCACAATAATACCTTGGCCAACAAACACATGTATATTTACACAAAAGGCCTTACAATAAGATCTTGGCCACGCAACGAATATTAGAACCAAGATATCGCGACAGACGGGTGCACCCTTAACTATCTAATCGAGTGAGACGTATTGGAGAAAGTGGGAGGTGGATCACTTTCTGCGGGATTCCGAGGGGTCCAGGACTCAGCAAAGCCGAGGATTTTGGGTTGCTGGGACGCTTGTTGGTACCAACTGCTGGGTCACAGTCAGTTGGATGCTGCTTCAACCACTCCCTGGAGACTGGAAGGTGCTGGCCAAGGTCCACTCCTTAGAAACTTGCCCCAAAAGGTAGGCACACTTGCGAGGGTCAGGATTGGCTTCAGCCGTCCCTGAAAGCCAGATGTCGGCGACAATCGGTACCACGGAACTGGAAAAGAGAAGGCACATTCAGTCACCTATTCACTGCCACACTCAAACATCTTTACTCCTAACTCATTCAACCATATCCACTCTCACACAATCTTCACTCACCTATCCTCCGTCCAGGCGGTTCTTCCTTCTTCAGTCACAACTAATGACTTCCAAACTTTTACCTACACTTTCTAACGAAAAATATATGCTGAAAGAATCCGCCTAAAAAGAAAACAGGAGATGAATGGGGGAGCACGATAGAGATCCATCGAGTCCCCCCACACAAAGCAAAGACGGTGATCACACGATCCACACACACACACATTCTGCAAAAGAAGAAAAAAGATTAGACATAGGGGAGGGGAGGCGGACAACCAAACTACTACAATGTTGGTGATGATGAATTGTTTATATCGAGTCGTGAAAGTCTTTCTGTTGTCCAAATGTACGGTTTGATAGTGTTGTGATGTGGTTTGATTTTCTTTGTGGGTTTTGAATGTTATTTGGGTGCCTAGTGTGTCTTATAAAGGTGAGGTGGTTTGTTTAGTTTCATTTTCGGGTGTTTTTTTTTTGCGATTCGTTGTAGTTGTGTGTGAAAAGTTATTTGATTTGCTGGCTGAGGCGATCATGCAGTTTTGTGTGAGCCAGTGTTCTTGTGTTTATATGTTATTGGAGTATCCTGCTTGCTATTATGATTGAGGGGTATTGTGTTGAGTGCGATTCTGCGTAGATGTACGTGTTGATTAATGGTATTTGCGGTTGTGAGATGCAAAGTGTGATTAGGTTGAATAGTAGGGGTGAGAGAAGCTCTTTGTCGGACGCCATTTTAGAATAATTTGGTGTACTAGTAGTGTTCGGTGGATGACTGGCCTGCCTGCCAAAGATGAAGTTTATTAGCCACTTTCTGCTATTGTTGTTCGGGCTTTTGTGTGCTAGGATGTTTTGGTACTGTGTTGAAGTCTTTGTTTGTCTATTGCAGCAAGGATTGTATGTGAGGGGGTTAAGGCTGGTTTAAGCCATCGATGGGGTTGTGAGGTTTGCCGAGGAGGGTCGTGGTTGAGTCTGCTTTCCTGAAATCATCCTCTCTGAGGGGTATATTTGGGCTGATTCTTTGGTGTATTAGTTTTTTGTGTTATTGATAGTGTGTGGGGGCTTTGTCTCTTATGGGTATGATGCTTGCTATTTTCTAGATTGAGGAGGGTTTTTGTTGTTGAGCGAAGAGTAGTTACAAATTTGTGATGGCTTGTTTCTTAGGCGCTTGAGGTGGATGTTACATATGTTGTCTGGACCAGTTGGTTTAGATTTTTTGAGAGATTTGATGGTTTGTTGGGCGTTTTCTGTGATATAATGGGGCTGCTTGTGTAGATAGAGGAAAGTAGGAAAAGGGGAAAGGAAAAATAATAGCGTAGGCGAGTTGCGAACAGCTTCCCGCGTCGCTGCACTGCTATTAGCCAGCGGCGAATCCACTCGGCCTTCCTGATTCTCAAAAAAAAGACTCATTCAAGCGCAGCTTTTAAGCCGCTCGCATGCACTTCTTGTACGCTATACCTGGTCTTTGGATATGTGCTTGGGATTTTTTTGTGGATTTGTCTGTGCGTGGGAGGACTAGTGTTAGAGTTGTGTTTCATCAGAATGTTAATGTTGTTTAGGTGTTGCAATTTTGTGGTTTCTGGTAACTTGCGAGTTGGGGTGGTATGTGAACAAATTTCTTTATGGTTCCCCAGAGTTGGGTTGAGTTTATTTTGTGGTCTGTGTCGACGTATTGGTTCCAGTGCGCTGTTGGGTGATTAATAATTGGATGCGTCGTTTTTCTTGTGAGGGGCGCCCTGTTTTGTTTTCGAATGTTTCGTTGTTTTATTCACTTTATTTCCTTGGTGAAATTGTGGTTGTTTTTTCCTGTGGCAGTGAGGGATAAAATTACTGCTTGCGTGTGTCACGGTATTGTTTATCCAGTGTAGTGCTTTGTATTGCGAAAGGTAGTTATTTAAGAAATTGCGAAGTTTATCTTAAATGTATTGTGTACTTTTGCCAGTCTGCTTTTTTGTAGGTTATTTATGTGGTTTTGAAGGAAGTTCTTGTGTCCTGGTCGTTTGGAAGAATTACAACAATGGCTGGTCTGAGTGGAGGTTTGCTATTCCTCCGTGATTTTTGTGTGTAGTTTAGGTGAGCAGAGGGTTATCTCGGGAAGTGCTATTTTGCATGTGTTGAGTATTGCGAGAGTCGAGTTCTATTATGTGGGTTTCTATCCAGGATGCCTGGTGTGCGTTAAAATCGCCACGGATAAAGATGTTAGGAAGTGTGCGAGGTGTTCTAGGACAGGTAGCTAGGTTAGAGGTATTCTGGTGGGGGGATATATGTTTATCAGGTATTCTTGCTTTTTATCTTTGTTCTAATGTATTGTATTTTCGTGTGAGCGTCGTTGTTGTGCTTTTGTATGTGGGTGGTTTCAGTGAATGGAATCGAGTACTAATGAGTGCGTGGCCCAGTATGTGCAAATGATCACATTTAGGGTGTTTCTGATCCTATGGGGATTTTCCCACTAACTTCCCAAGGTATTGGAAGTTCAGAGTATACTTTCCACGAGTCCTTTTTTTTATTACTGGGCTTCACCCTAAAGAAAAGTGGGTGTCCATTAGTGCTTGGAGATCCACTTCCAACAGGTGCCGGGGAAAGTGAGTAACTATACGCTCCTCTACATCATTTTTCTGCTGCAAAAGGTTTCTCCTTTATCTTGGCAGCCACCATCGGGAAGCTCCACCCTGAAATTCTTCCCCAGTATCCCCTGCACTAATCTCAGTGGAGAGAGATTCAGTCGCCATTTGGAACCCCCCCCCCCTTCCTCAAGTAGAAATGCACCCGACCTAGATGACCTGGTCTTCCCTCTGGGCGAACAATGGCTCGGTTGCATACCCCCGAGTCAGTCTTCGCAAGATCATCCTCATTCAGCACGGGCCCCAAGAACGTATAAGGAAGGATACACTTCCCTTGTGTGGATTCCCTTTAACCCTCGACAGCTGAATCCTTCCACATCGTAGGGAATGAGGGCGCCAAAGAGTCCGCATAACTGGGCGACCAGACTAGCCTTTCGTCCTCGCACCGACTAGATGCCAGGAATCGGCACTTCTCTGCGCTGCTTCGAAAAGAAGATCGGAGTCAGCCGACTGCTTGTTCCCCGGTCTGTTCGGCACAATTCTTGTTGAATGTCCGACTCTGGGTGATCATTGCGTACGTTACTTGTCCACGTATCGGGACAAGCGGTATCACTACCATTTGTCCCTTATACTCGCGATGGGTTCGTGTACACAGACTATCTGACGTTTTGGAGGATGATGGCCTCCTTTTTTTTTTTTAATCTCTTGTTGTAGGTCGCATGTTCCTGCGCTGGGGAGGCTTGCATCCCTCCGATGCCGTAACGCTTCTTTATTGCTTTTTTTTCTTTCGCCCTCCTCTCCCTTTTTGCGCGATTTTTTTAATCTATCCTAACAGTAGAGTGTGAAAGAATTACGGTGATGTGTCCAAGTGGGCAGTCGCTAGGTATCTGATAAATTAAAAAAAATGTCTGCCCCGCAAGTATGGTAGCCATGGAAATTTTGAATCGAAGACTAAAACCCTAAATTTAAAATCGAACTAATTCAATCCTTGGATTATTGAAATGGAGAGATTATGCACCTCTCTTCCTATACATGTTTATTGGCTTAGTTTGAGTAACAAACGATATCCTCTCGATATGCTCGCGCAGATACTGTCGGCTAATTAATTCTAAGCGGCGGGCTGCCAAACGGACGCACCGAAGAATGCCAGGTCATCCACGCATAATGGCTGAAACTTTCTTTGGAAAAGATTTAAACTATTAATAGCAATGGTGAAACGAGTAACGATTAAAACGCTGCCTTGTGCGGCACCAATTCTTTGTCAGAGTAGACATTTCCGATGCGAACCTTAAAATTAAGAGATGATAAAAGGCCACTCATATCCCTAGTCCTACAACTGTTGAAAGATACCATGCCACCGGGTGGTATAAGCCTTCTCAATGTCAAAGTACACCGCTAGAAAGTGGTCTTTTGACAAAGGCGCCCTATTGAGTTCTCCAAACGAACAAAGACCACAGTGATATGGTGATTATGAAAGCCACATTGAAGAGAGTACAGCAGACCATTTGAATCCAGGAACCAATTATGGATCTAGAGAAAGCTTGCTTGGTTTTGGATATGTCAACTCTCCAGGTAGAGGGATATTAGTCTGTTACCCAGATTAAATTAAAATCGCCTAATAAAGATGATTCATTAAGGATGGATAAAATCATCGTGAACCTCAAGGTGGGTAAACTTTGATACGCGCTATGAAAGAGGCGCATAATTCAATGACTAAATAATTTATTGCAAGGGACACTAGAAGTTGTGGGAAAAAACAGGCGAGCTCTAAAGGTTAAAAATTCTTCTGGTAGCCAGCATCACTGCATACTTAAAAAAAATCAAAAAATCAGCAATTCATCAGAGACCGACAAGGGATCGGATGCTAGGAACCCCTGCATATTTCACACGATCCGTATGGCCTGCATAATGGCCCCGGATCTTATACCCATCTTCCAGGCCTTCGAAGACGAGATGGGCGATAGAGAAGTTTAACAGGGTAACGTGTGACTGTTTAGGGTGACAAGCCCGGCGGCTCAACTTGTATAAATAACCCCCACATTAATTATGACGCTTGAACGCCAGGAACATCCTCAATTTGTCGGTGTGGCAAGCAAGACTTTTTTTTTTCCCCTGTTTCATATTCGACAAAGAATTCCTCTATTCCCGGTTCGTTGCGTTTCAAACGAACCGGGAATAGAGGAATTCTTTTTAGCCTTTAGACTCATCCAAATTTTACCTTTTAGTGATTTTGTCATATTTTCCCACTCAAGGAGTGTTTTACAGTCAATTAGAAATTTTAATTCGTCCCATCCCTTAGTCACAGAAATTTGCAACTGGCTGGTCCAAAATGCGTCCCGATATAGAATTATTTTTTTTTGCTGGATCCTGGGCAACGAGAGTGTTGGCCCGCTCAGAACATTTCGTGTCCCCTCAGAACACGGCACTGCCTTTAGGGACTACTTTCGTTCAATAAGAAAATATATTTTTCAACTGTGGCAGAATGAATGGGATGACTCTTTATCATCTAAACTACAAAATTAAAAATTCTATTTACTCTTTGCCCTCGAGCCGTAATAGATTGCGGTCGTTGGAGGTAGCCCTTTGCCGAGTTCGCATTGGCCACACAAGACTTACGACGATCTTGTTTAGGGTGATGTTCAAATCAGCCCTTGCTGTCGTTTTCGCGTTGGGGACCAATCGGTTGCCCACCTTTTATTAGATTGCACTCATTTCGCCACGCTCCGGTTGTCCTGTTTCCCGACCCATTTAACTATCCCTCAACACCCGTCTTCGATTCATATTGGCAGAGGAATATTTTAACCCTGCGTTTTTAAAATTTTCATCACAACATGGTCTCTTCCACCTTTTTTAGATAATTTGCTTCGTTTTATCCTAGTTGCCATATAGATTCCACTTGGATTGGGCGCAGCACCCACTAGTTCCTTAGCTTAAACCATATATATATATATATATATATATATATATATATATTAAGGCTATAGATGCAGCAAGGCGTGTATATTTATCCCTCTACCTCTTCCTTTACACTTCCTTAATAATAATGTCATACAGAGTTAAAAGTATATAGACACAGATTTCTGGCGAATGACTTGTCGCTGTTTTTGGTGTCGTTACAAGGCTTTATAGAGTTCTTATGACGCTCATCTATGAAAACTCGATCTATTTCGCCCTGCAACGCGCACTTCCTATTACTTACATAGACGAAAACTCTACAGTGGTATTTTACAGAGATATATACATTACCGTTTCACATTATTTATCTGGACATTTTCCCTTATATATATATTATTCGCACAAGGTGTTATTTTTATTAAAGAGAAGAATACTCATGGTGCTCATCTGTAGGGTTTCATATTGAATCTATTTCGCCTTGTAATGGACGATAGAAGGGCTTGCGTGTGTGTACTAGAAGATCACTTTTAGCATACTCGGTTAACCTTTAAATTAATGCATACATGAACAAGAGTTAACTTTATATTAGCAATTAATCTTTTATACGTTATTACATTGCCCTGACTGATATTTTTCCCACACTACCGGACATATATAAAGAAAATGCCAAATTTGGGCAGTTAAATCGATCATCACCGGAACACAACACTTTCTACGCTTCATATTAATAAGTCTAAAAAACTATACGAACGTATCATCTCGTTCCAGTGTTGAGTGCAGAGGCCCGGCCTGTGTAGATAACTTAGAGTAGGAAAGGGTGTAAAGAAAAATAGAGAAAGAATAGTAGCGAAACGAGTTTCGAACGCGCTTTCCGCGTCGATGGGCAGCCTAACGTTAGCGAGAGCCTTAAACCACTCGGCCATCCTGAGTCCCCCCAAAAGACTCATTCAAACCTAGAATTTAAGACACTCGCACCCTACACGTGTATAAATGCGTCTTTCCACCATCTTCACTGCAGCTCATTCGAAAGGGTAGTCAACGATGATGAAGTTTGCCTGGTCGTCTTCTTGGTCTTAGAGTAGGCTTTGGGTTAGTGTCCTCGATGGCAAATACCGTATCCCTTCGTGGGTTTGGTGAGCTCTAATGGCCGCTGGAAGACTACTAACAATCTCGGTAGGTAATGAGGCCAAAATGTGGAAAAGCTGAAATTCCTTCTCCTCTATCCCGGAGATGTAAAATTGGGCCTCCACAACTTAGAAATGACCTGAGATTGCTGCTTCATTGAAAGTCTGCGGCTTAATGCTGACGGCGTTCACGACATCCCTTTTACTTTGTCCTGCCTCGCGCTTCCTTAAAAAGTCCATTCTTAATTCAGTGCCTTCTCTGTTCGGTCAAAACGACGGGTCAACAGTTATATAGGTAAAGTTTATGGGTGTGACCCTTTATTCGGATAACAGGATATTAAGATACAAAAGGCAGGGCGACGTGCTACGCGGGGTGTATGATGAGGGAGACTAGAATGTGTATATGTGAACAACGCGGGTACGACTATATGGATGAGACAAGGACTCGGTGATTAACCGGGAGCGTGAACGTGAGTAAATACGTTCAGATTGACTTTCGAATTAGGTTGAAAGCGAATTCCACCTTTATGAATTTTATCTCTTCCTTATATATTCATACTCAAAATACAGAGGGCGTAGCCAAAGAGAGGACCAGGCAAGGACTGCCTTCTTCCAGTCGCGTTTCTCCACCCTCTGGGCGGAGATAGGCAGTATGTACACCGTGTAAATATTCGTCATCTGACGTGGTATTTCGCGGCATTCTCTTAATGTCGGCAACTAAATAAATATTCGTGTTTGATCATTTTTGGTCTCGGGACACCCTTGGGCCGCTTTATCACACAGATGTCTGAATCTTTTCCTTGGCGCCTCTGTCTCACGCTTGCTTGCTTGCTTAAATACAAATATGCACACACATTACGACCAATACAATATTGAATCTTTACATACCATTTTAGTCGGGCATCTTTGTTAAGGTGTCTTTCGGGCATATTGAATTAAGCACAAAGCCTACTATTGGTGTAGTTCTGACCACCACAAGACAATCAATGCATAATTCTGTTACATTGTTAACAAATTAATGTTATTCTTATAATTTAAAAGTTCGCTAGTTTCAGTTAAAGCAGTAATACGGGTAGCTCTTTGGCAAAGAAGATGGGGGACGTAACTTAAAGTTGCGTGCTACTGCGCTGTGACTGTTCCCCTTGACCTACACCTTAATGCCACGACGGCTTCAAGTTGTTTCTGTCTTCTCCGAATTGCAGACACTCACGGGACGCACCGCCATTTGATGGAGCGGTCGCCTGCGCCATACTGTGAAGACTGAGTTGTCCCCCAGACTGTTCGGTACATCCTTGTTCAATATCCCAGTCAGTTTTGGTGATTTCCGCGCCCGTTACCTGTCCTGGTACCGGAACGAACGGGGTCTCTACCCCCTTTTTCCTTGTACTCCGGATGAGTTGGGGGCGTTTAAGCCGCTTGCCTGCACTTCTCTTACGCTCCCCCCCCCCTCCTAGAAGCGGAGCGTGAATGAAGAGAACCCATATCAAGCTGCCGTGTTGCTGCTTATCAGGTGGATCTCACTCAGCCAGGACAAGCCCCAACTCCCCACTCACCCTGATGCCTAGTCACGGCGGTAACCTCCCTAGTAAATAGTGTCAGCTTAAAATGAATCCGGACGGAGATTCGAACCGCCGACCCAGCCATTGCCAGGAAAGCACGCTAACCACTATACTAGCCGGAGTGCTTAACCACCTAATTATATGAATTCAAGCAGTTTTCATCTCCATAAAATTATATGTACACCAACTCCAGACATTCTCTTTAAATTGGTTTAATTAATCAATACAAAACACTTCTTCTAAACAATCTGGGCCAGAGATACATTAATTACCGTTAAAACCTTTTGTTTTTATTACTAGCGTAAGATAATTAGTTAGAATAAAATAATAATAGGTTGATAGTAAATTGATAAGTAATAATTCCGCACAGATATATTTATAATAACTGCTATGTAAGTTATAAGATATCAATTAGTATCACTTTGTTTACTTTTACTATAAGCACGTGAAGGGCGATGTTTTCACTAAGCAGTTTTATCATAACATATTTTTCTTTTACTAAGTCTGTATATAGAGGAAAGTAGGAAAATCGGCAAAGAAAAAATAATAGCGTAGGCGAGTTACGAACAGCTTTCCGTGTTGCTGCACCATGATTAGCGAGCGGCAAAACCACTCGGCCATCCTGAGTCTCAAAAAAGACTCATTCAAGTGAAATGTTTAAGCCGCTCGCCTGCATTTCTCGTACGCTACACCCTTTGCCCTCCTAGAAGCGGAGTGTGAATGAAGAAATAGAGAGAACCCATTTGGAAATGTTATCTATGGGCTAACGCTATCCCTCCCGGGTCTGGGCACCATTGTAGATCGAGAGGAGTAGGAAAGGGGTCAAAGAAAAAATATTAGCGTAGGCGAGTTGCAAACAACTTCCCGCGTCGCTGGGTCACTGTTAGCCAGAGGCGAATCCACTCGGCTATCCTGAGTCTCAAAAAAGTCTCATTCAAGCGAAGCTTTTAAACTGCTCACCTGCACTTCTCGTAAGCTACACAACCCCTCTCCTAGAAGCGGAGAGTGTTTTAAATAAATAAAGAGAACCCATTTGGAAATGTTATCCATGGGCTAACGCTCCCCCTCCCGGTCTGGGCACCATTTTTATGTGGAGGTTCTAACTATTGCAAGAATGATTATGGCCTTAGATAGCAATTACAATAGTCAGTACGTACATAAATTTTGTTGCTTTGTTTTCGACTGATCGTACCGTAAAGATAACGTGGATTTGAACTCTCCTAGCTATCATTGGAATGTTACAAGGAAAGAAAGTACCCTAGGAGACCTTACGGTCCATTCAAAGAGGGTACCTTTGGACCAGCAATCGAGCGGGCACATGGCTGCTCAATAGGATATATTATAATCTTACAATAATCTGTGATTTGAAGTTATTATACAAAATTGAATTGAATAACGGAGAGTATATTTAAGGGATATAAATTGAATGCAATACAGAGAATATTGAAGAAAACAGATGATTTAAGTCGAAATGGAATAGAAGTTATGCGTTTGGAAAGTTAATATTTGAAAGCACGTGACGAGAATGGTGTGTTTACAGGTGCATATAAGTATGTAATTGACAATTGTAATTATGTAAGTACACAACTAATGATGAAATATGAATTGGGGTTTGTAAATGAGAGAAGCAGCAGGAAATAGAACCTACTCTCTTGTGTGGATTGTTTGCAGAGAACGAGTGAAAGAGGAATTTTGACTGACCTTTCTTTGAAGCGACACTGTGCACGAGTGGACCTTATACAGCCATTCGAGGCAGATGACGAAAGGCGTGTGTTCGTGTACGGGAAAATCTTGTATAAAAGGGATTTTGTCGTATTGGTAGTGATGTTATATAAAAATAATTTATTCTCGTCACAGAGTAATTAATTGATTGATTATATTTGATGCTAGTTTTACACACACACACACACACTGACGGGATTATTATTATTATTTATAGGAATACCCCAGATGGCATTGATATAAGTCTACGTTGGCTATAAATGACTACTTTACTTACAATTCACTTCCAAGTACATTTATTTTATTCGAACATAACTGAATAGTTATATAAACCTATTTTAGCGGATAATAAAGCAGTCTTATATTCATAAATACATTAGTTAGTCCTATAAAATTAGGGACTAGTATTGAAAATATGTAATAATATTTTATTTTTTTAAATACATTATTAAATCTTACCCTTATCAGCCAATTCCTTCTCAAATGAATGGTGGTAATCACATTAGTAGGTTCATATATACACCTAATTTTTATGATACTCTTCGATCTCCCTAGTGGACTACAGTGCACCGGTCCTTGTAGCGCTGCCCCGGCAGCAGCAACAGCGCCTGGAGGTGATACAAAACACCGCCATGAGGACCATGTTAGGGGCACCCAGGTGGTGCACTGTCTGTGTCATGCAGAATGAGGCCAACCTGGTGCCCCTCACCGCCAGGGTGGATTGCATTGTGGCCTGTCGGGTGGCCAGAGTGCTCCAGCCCGACGTTGAAGGTGTTGCGCAGAGGAGACTCCGAATGGCTGTGGCGCAGGGCATCGAGTGCCGGCGTAACAACAGGTGGCTCGTAAACGTCAGCCTAGCAACCAACTCCTTCAACCGGGCAGGGAACTGGCTGTGGCGCGACCCCGACACCCCCCACCCCGCCTACGTTCCACCACCACCATGGGACCCCCCCGCCGCACACTTCACCGCCACACAGTTGCCCGACAGCAAAGCGAACTGCCTCCCCGAGGAGCTGCGCCAGCACGCCCTCATAGCCATGTCCGAGGTCACGGAGCCAGGCAGCGCAGTGTACTTCACCGACGGCTCCGTCGACCCCGACAGCGGGAGGTCCGGCGCCGCCTTCGTCACGAGTGGCTTGACGCAAGCGTGGAGGACATCAGACCACTGCTCCACCCTCCAGACGGAGCTGGTAGCAATCCTGCACGCCCTCCAGCACGCTCTGCTCCGCCGGGAGGCCACTGTGGTGATACACACTGACTCTCGGTCGGGACTACAGGCGCTGCAGCACGCCCACGCCCACGCCTACACCCGGGACAACATCCACCTCACCACCACAATCCTGTGCACCCTGCAGGACCTGGCAGCTCAGGGCAGGCGTGTCCGGCTCCACTGGATTCCCAGCCACGTTGGCGTGCGCGGCAACGATGCTGCCGACGAGGCTGCCAAGCGAGCCGCCCACGGCCCATCATCACCTGGACCGTGCGCCCCAGCCTGCAGCAGCTCAAGGTGCAGGTTAAACGCAGGGCCGCCCACAACGCCCACCAGCAGCACCAAGAATGGAAAGCATTCAAGAGGCAAGCGGCGTGGTATGCTGTAGCCACAGCCTATCGCCCACTGAACCCATCCTTCCAGCAGCCCAGAGCGAACGGCGTGCTGCTACAGCGTGTGAGGCTGGGCTACTCCACGCGGGAAGAGCTGCACGCCGACTTTGTGGCAGGGAGGTGCGAACACTGCGGCGGCCGCTCCCGGCGCCCACTGGTGCACTACCTCCTCTCCTGCCCAGCCACCGCCCGCCTCAGGCCAGAGCGAGCACCAGCCCCTGCCCCTGTAAGAGGCGCCCTACTGAGGGCGCGAGAGGCAAGAGCCGCCCAGGTGGTCCGCCACACCCCAACAAACGAGCTGCTGGAGGTGCTAAGAACAGCACCCCCTCCGCGCTGATCGCCGCTCGCGCCCAGCCGGGCGACAGGTGATGAAGACCGACGCCACCCACTTGCAGCAGACAAGAAACGCGTGGGACGCTCCACCACGTCTTACTGCACGCCAACACTGACGGGCTGCCCGCTTTGTGTAATGTGTGCATTTATACATGTATTTATATTATTGTATCATATTATTACTGTATTTGTCTTTTTTGTTGTTTGTTTGTTTTGTTTTTATTTTATTATTATTTGTATTATGATTATGTGTAAATGCACTCTATTGCACAATAAACCTATAAAATCAATCAAGATACTCTTCGATAGGGGCACTATAGTAAGAATGAATAGTTAAAGGATATAATACACACCGTGGCTCGGACTTTGCTATCTCTAACTTTTCCTCTTCCTCTCCCTTGCCTTCTCCCCCATCCAGTAGTTCTTCGATCAGGTTTGGTATTCTCTCCGGAATACCCTCCTCTCTATTTGGGGATACAATGTAGTTTCACACTGCAGTTTATTGAACAGTTCGAATGGTGGCTAAGTTTAGAGCTTGCATTCTGCTCTTAGCCATCGACCACAACAAAAATATATAAGTATTAAGAGAGCGAGGTTCTTTGTATCATTTATTTTCTTGCTAAACTTTTAACATTGTTCATCGAACGTTCGCAAATTGGAGCAGATACTCCTAATTGCTAAAAAAAAATTCTTATTTTTGTCTACCGTGCTTTTTGTGTGCCCCACAACTGCAGGATGCCACACAGGCAGGAGGATCTTGTCGTGGCCTTCAGACAATTTCTTTGAGCATATCACTTCGAAAATCTGGCATCCCAACTCCATGTACTATTATGTGTGTGTGTGGCGTGGTTGAAAGAGAGATCAACGTGTTCCCGTGCAACACTAAGGTGCTCCTTAGGTCTCAAATTGCAATAGTTGTTCACCCAATTAAACAGGGCGACGGTCGAGAAGGCCTGCGGTAGGTTCCGACGCAGCCTGGAGACCGTGGTTGAGGCCGACGGCGATTTCTTCGAGTTAAATGAAGACAACAATCTAAGTTTTTAACGTGCAATTTTGGTAAATAAATCTATGTATAAATGAAATTTGTGTTATTTTCTTTTATAATGAAGATAGGCGATAAATCTCTCACCGCGCCCTGTATATTTTTCAGTAAGTAAACAAACTGAGCTCGGCCGTTTACACTTATCCTTAATTTTAGTAATTTCAATTTTCCCGCCCTTGTTGGGCTACAGAACCTGTTAAGATTTTCTCTCCCTTATTTATTATTAATTCCGGTGATTTTACATCTTATCATATACAATCGTATACCTTTAGTTGCGTGGACTTGTGTTTATGTTCCCCATTGCTTCTCTGACTCCAAATGGTCTGTCCAGGACGACTTACACTGGAGTGATGACTTTCCTATTGTTCCTGGCCCTCAGCTCTCTCGTCCTCCACAATAGCACTTACGGAAGCATGATCGGGATAGTTTTTGAGAAGTGTCGTACACTAACGGATCCTTGAAAGTTTTTAACGAATCTGACTCAGCGGTGGACTTCTTAACGTCCCTTTTCTGTGATACTGCCTGGCGCACCATTCCAAAATGGTTTCCTAGAAACCGTAGATCATCTGTGCCATTGTAGGGACGCGATTGTGAAACCGCGGTTCAGGCCTATAAATCTGCCCACTCTCCGTACCGTGGAAACCTCATGCTACGAAACCGGATTGAAAGGAATTGACCCTCCAAATTTCTTGGCCAAATTATGTCTCGTCCACCTCTTCTTCCACCTCTCCTTTGAAGGTCTGGAAGATGGTTAGTAAGATTCGGGGCCAATATGCAGGTCATACTGCTCTAGTCTTAAATAGGAAAAGGTCTCTTGTATCAGATCAATTGTCGGTAGCTAATGTCTTGGCTAACAGTTTTTTATGAAGTTAGAAGTGGTGCGCACTAACCAAAAGAAATTTTAACCTTTAAGGCTTGCAGGGAATTCCGCCCTCCTGGTTTTTCCACAATTTTTAGTCTCATTTACAATAAATTATTTACAGTCGTTGAATTATACGCTTCTCTTTCATGGCGCGCATCAACGTCTCCCGGCCTTGACGAGGTTCACTATGATTTTATCTGTCACCTCCATCCCCTTACTGAATTATTTTATTAGGTGTTTTTAATTTAATCTGGATAACAGGCTCATCATACTTCCTCATCTGGGGAGTAGCGGTGGTGTTGCCATTTCCAAAACCGGGCAAAGTTTTTCTGGATCCTAATAATTATCATCCAATCGTATCAAATAACTGTCTTCGTAAGTTGATGAAGAAAATGGTAAACATTCAAATTAATTAGTTTACAGTCAATTAGTCTGCTGTCTCCTTTTCAAAGTGGGTTCCTTAAGTACATTAGCACTGTTGATCTACTTGTTCGTTTGGAGAACTCAATACGGAGACCTTTGTCAAAATACATCACGTGCTGCCAGTGTTCTATGACCTTAAGAAGGCTTATGTTACCACCTGGAAGTATGGTATCTTACAAAAGTTGTACGATTCGGGTATGAGATGCCTTTTACCCAATTTTATCCGTAGCTTATTATCATCTCGTAATTTTGAGGTTTGCATCGGTGATGCATCTGACAAAAATAGACAGGATGAAGGTGTTCCACAGAGCACCATCCTAAGCGTTACTTGTTTCGTCATCACTATTAATGGTTTAGTCTCATCTCTCCAAGGGAAAGTTTCAGCCATTCTATGTATGGGTGATCTAGTGGTCTTTTGTGCATCCACGCGGCTTGCATTGGCAGCTCGCCACTTACAATTAGCTATTGATGCAGTATCAACGCGAGATCCCTAGATGGGATACTTTTTCTCTGTTACTAAAACTAAAGCGATGCACCTTTACAGGTTGAGAGGTTTTCATTCCCCCATCTCTTCATTTGAATAACTCTAGGATTAAATTTGTTATAGTTCAAATTCTTGAGTAACCCTCCACTCTAATTTGACATGGCTACCCAACTTCATCTCGAAAGTTTTATCCATTACTGGGTTAGTGCCAATTATACTCATTACTCATCGGCTTCACCATCAACCTTAGAGTATTAGATACCATTCAAAATTTAGGGATTCTGTTATGCAGCGGTGGTATTCGCACATCATCTGTCAATATTGAGTATCCCCAAAATGGCGATCTTTCGCTTTCTTACCATAGACTGGAGGTGTGCTTGCGCTATCTCTTCCGCGTACAGCAGACACCAACTACCGCAGTTCACAGGTGCCTATTTGCGGTCCCATCTACAGCGCACTATGACAGACTGCTGTCTATATCTAGACTTTTAGGACTCATAATGGATGCTCACATCCCCTTTCTATATATCCGTGATGTACTCCCAATTTTATCTATGTAACCACCTTGTTGAGCCAACCCCTCCCCTTAAATTACCTACCGGCATGTAACATCTCCGAAAATGGTCCATTGACTCCTCACTACATCGTTGTTTTTTTTTCTGGCGCATCCATCCTCCCACGCATCCTCATGCTCAATATATACTCATGGTTCTATGTTGGACCACTGTTAGGTTAGACTGCTGTTTACTCTGAGGAGTCTCTGCAGCTGAGCTTGCCCAGGGTATCCTCTGTATTTATTGCTTAACTTTTAGCTATTGTTCTAGATTTTCGACCTATTTTAACTTAACCTTTTACCGATTTTATCAATTTTAGTGATTCTAAGTGTTTTAAAGTCCATCGGTTCTTTTAACTCTCCCCACCATTTGGTGCAGGAGATTCGATCGTGGTTGTTTAGACAGGTTTCACGGTATTAGGTTACCATTTGTTAGGCACATGGTCATGTATGTACCCATGGAAAGGGGCGTGTGGACGTGAACGCCCGTACAGTTTCCCTAGATGTTCAGGGGCCACTTTGCAACTCTGCCTACAGGGATTTTTCTCAGTCTTTCGTGAGCACGTGTGAGATATCTAGCAGAGAGAGAGGGATAGCTTTAACAATTTCAAATTGTGGATTATAAAGAAATCCGTTCTCCCTCGGCCACCAAAATATCAGAAGATCCGGTCTTTTGATATAGCTCTTTGCTACCGTTGAATCGGCCATTTACGAAAGACACATATCCAGAGTTTGAGGTGGGGACCAGAGGTGACCTTCTTGTGGTAGTGTAACCTCAATATACCACTTGATTTTGAGTCCTCCTCCATTGTGGCCCTTAGCAATTCTTGTTTTCAAAATCGTTCTTCCATGCTGATACCTCTTCATCTGCTCTGTTTTAGCTAAGGATTCCTTCTGTGCTTTTTCTTCCTTATTTTTTTTGTCTCGGTGTCAACTCACTCATTAATAGTTATATTTTTTAGTCCATTATAATTACTCTTTTGTAGGTTGCTGCTTTGTCTTTAGCCTTATATTAACTTTGTTATCATCTAATGTTTTCCTTTTGTTATTTTAACCTTGGGTTGCCGAGATCTCATTAGTTTATTGCCCCCAGCCACCTTAGTTTTATTCTTTTACCCTCTTCTGTGCTATCCCTACATCTTTTGTCGAATAGTGTTTCAGTCTTTTCTTTCTTCCTAGTTTTTGGTTTTATTTTATAACTTGTTATTGTCCTGTTTAAAAAAAATCGCTGCCAGTAAAAATCCGTTGGATTGGGTGTCATGGGAGCTTTTATCACTTTAAATCTTAATCATTCATCTTTTCTTCCTACTACTTCTTTGATTTTCTTCTTTAGATTGGTCAGTACGAGGGCTTGTGTTCATCCTGTGGTCTCACCGGTGGGTGTCGTCGCAAACAGGCTGTACTGTTATGCTGCTCATGGCATCGCTCCATAACTGAACGAATGCACATGTGTGTATAAGAGCGTTCATTTTTATGTATAGGATATTTCACCTTTATATATAGGACGTTGTATTTTTTTTCTATTGTAAAGGGTCTTTCAACAAGGACGCTCGAGCTTTGTCAAGCGATAGTGGCCATGTTGGTAGAGCGACATCTGGCAACCTCACTGTAAACTGTTCAATAGTACTTGGCAAGTCACGATGGAAGGTTATAGCGTTGAACAACGTGTGCAAATCATCAAATGTTATTATCAAAATCAGTGCTCCGTTCGACAAACGTTCCGCGCATTACGTGATTTCTATCCTCGCCACAATCGTCCTGCCAAGTCCACTGTTCGACGCTTGGTGGCCAAATTCGAGGCAAAAAGGGTCGATCCACAATCAGCCAACACCCGTACGTCGCCGAAACGCAAGGTCTGCTGAAAACATCGCTGCCGTAAATGAGAGTGTGCGGGAAAATTCGAGGCAGTCAATTTCTTGTCGTTCACAAAAACTTGGCCTTTCTGCGACTTCAGTTTGGCGAATTATGCGTAAGGACTTGGGTCTGCACCGGTGAAAAATCCAACTTATTCAGGAACTTAAGGTAAACGACCATAGACAACGCCCTGTTTTCGCTGATTGGGCTCTAGAGCAGTTAGAAGTTGCCCCAAATTTTCCCCCACAAATCATGTTTAGCGACGAGGCCCATTTTTGGATGAATGCATTTATGAACAAGCAAAATTTTCGGATTTGGGACGCAAAAAATCCACATGAGATACACCAGCATCAAATGCATCCCAACAAAGTCAGTGTTTGGTGAGGATTTTCGTCTAACGGAATCATCGGTCCGTATTTTTTTGAGAACGAAGATGGTATTGCCATAACCGTCAACGGCGAGAACTACAGATCGATGATAGGCAACTTCTTGTGGCCTCAACTTGATTATATGCCTGATATAGATACTGACGACTTGTGGTTCCAACAGGACGGCGCTACATGCCACACTGCGCACGCCACGATAGACATTTTGCACCAGCGATTTCAAGGCAGAGCCATCTCGCGCGGTGGCGACATCAACTGGCAACCGAGATCATGCGATTTACCGCTCTTAGACTGCTTTCTTTGGGGCTACCTTAAATCGCAGGTCTATGTGAATAATCCGAAAACAGTTGATGGCCTCAAAGTCAACATAACGAACACCTCCCAGCAAATTCAGCCAGATTTATGCGACAAAGTCATCTAAAAGTGGACCTCCCGAATACGTTCCACCAAGCGAAGCCGCGGCGAACATTTGAACGACGTCATATTCCACACTTAATGTCTTAAAATTTAATTTCAAATTTAAAATAAATTATGTGCATATATCACACAGAACTTGTTTTATTTACATTTAAAAATCGAGCGACTTATTGAAAGCCCCTTTATTTGCCTAAGCTAGTAATAGATTGTGTTGAATTGATATAAGGGAGTTTCGTATTTGTAACTAACCCATAAACTGCCCTGGCCGTAACGTTGTATATATATGAATATAATTTTTAGGAACAGAGTTTTGAAGTACCAACGCAAATGCGCCATCAATTTCCGCCAAGTAGTTGATTCAGCATTCCCCTCCTTATAATCCATGCAAGCCATGACCTGTTCTCACGGGCGGCTTCACAGCCAGATTCTCAAGATTCCTTTAGTTCCGCCGGAAATCATGTAATATCGGGTATAAAAGACAAGCCCAACCAAAGGAGGTAGGTAACTGTGCAGGAGTCTCTCGACTGGCCACCCGTTCGCTCGAAATCCTTAAGATAAATCCCGGTCAGATTTTAGTCGAGTAACACACTGATTTTAGTGTGAGTTAGCCTAAGTTTCGAGGGTGACTAAGACTCAATGCTGAGAAGACCCCGTCTTCTCACACGTCACTTTTCCGGCGTTCGTACTATCAAAACTCTGTTCCTCGTATCATTATAAGATTGAATCTCATTTAAACAAGTAAATTCAAGTAGAAGCCTGCCTCTCTATATTCTCCCTCAAGCATCGCAACGACACCTGGAGTAACGAGCGTCGAAGAAAAGTTAACGTCAAGTAGGTGACAGTGAAAGAAGATGTAATTAGATACGTCCTACACAGGCAGGACAAAGGTGTCGTAATCAACGAGCTACGAGTCTGCAGCTGGACAAACCCAGGTTCATAGTAACCTAGTGACGCAACTACGAGGAGTTGCGCCGTAATAAATAGTAACATAGGGGCACAACTACGACGAGGGTAGTGTGCCGTAACAGTACCATGTTGGATGGTGAGTTCCAATCCTGCTTAGGTCTTAGCAAAATCCTGCGTTAATGCCTGATTCTGATAGCCGTACTCACTAACCCCAAGTGAAGCACCTTACCGTATCTCCCTCAATGTCTCTACCTTTCCCAACGTTCATCTTCTGGTCCTTTACAAACTCTATAAACTAACTTGTAACGAACGAAGTCTGAACGTCCACCACATATTCTTAAATGCACTCTTGATTTCTTTTTGCTCCATTAATCTGTTTTTTTTTGTCCCGAGACCATCAAATTCATCAGCCTCTTTACTTTCAACCATGAGTGACTTTTTCAGACTTGAAACCGTTACTAGAAAGGTTTGATGCCCGAACGGGTCTTTACTATTAAAGTCCCGTTATGTTGGTTAGATGAGCTCTACTCGTTCAACGACTGATAATGGGGTGCACGATCGCCGTGACCTAGCAGTAACGCCTTATCTGCCGCCAAGGCACGATTTTTGCCAAGGAGCTCGGGCATATCCCGCTGTAGGAATTTATTGATGATCTTTCTTCCCAGGGAGTCGCGAGGGCCTAGAGGTTCCAGTATAAGGTCGGAAAGGTAAGCTTGCCTACCCTTTGACTATTACTGTAATTTAACCCCCTGGTCCTACCCAGCACATATACTAGGGTATAGGTGACCCGCGTAGTTTCAAGTTTGAGTTCAGCTCCTATATAACATCCCAACCAGTTTTTCTAAATGCAACAGGTATTGAATGACAATTTCACCTGATAAAAGGGAGTAGCACTGTACTCGAACCTTAACCTGGTTCCACCCTATCCCTTTGTCGAGTAAACCTGAACTGCGAGGAGAAAACCGAGCCTTCGTGCCTAAGTAAAGTCCTTCCGATGACCCGCAGCCTTAAGTGCTCGACAAGTGGGAGAGGAATTACGCAGCAGCCATGGCCCCTCGAGTTTAAACGCTGAGTCCCTATCCTGACCTGACCCCCTTAAACACACACACACACACTTACCAATAACCTCTTCCCGGATCGTACTCGCGATACACCGCCATCTTAAGTGTTCGAAAGGCGTGGAAACAATTACACGGCATTATCGGGTTTGTACGGTACAACTCCATCCTGATATGCTCCTGTTAAACTCACGCTCAGTAATGGCCTCTGCCTACACTATGGTCACACCCGCTGCTCATCTCCAACTCATTTAAATTGATTTATGCCCTAATTCTGTTAATCTCTGCCAGGTAATTCTAAACCTATTTACAGTCTCTGTCGGAAGCTCTGTGCTTCATCTCCAGACATGGATGCCATGCTATGGGCATTCAATGCCATTCCTTCTGCTAAGCGACATGGCAGCATCCCCATATCTCCCCTTCTCTGCTTCAATATTCACCTCCTTTATCCTCCTACCCTTCATGGACGCCATTATCGTGGCGCAGTTGTATGCACCGTCTAGCTCACAATATCAAAGTTACCCATTCCTCTAAGTCAGTGTTTCCCCAAGCCATCGTCGCGACCCAAAGGAAGATTGGAAGGGTGTTCCTAAGGGTCGCAGGATGGGTAAAAAAATAATAAATAAGAGAGAGAGAGATAGAAAGAGAGAGAGAGAGAGAGAGAGAGAGAGAGAGAGAGAGAGAGAGAGAGAGAGAGAGAGAGAGAGAGAGAGAGAAATATTAGAAGTAAAAATTGTTCAAACATAATTATTAACATCATAATTGTGGAATATAAATCATCATTCAAACTGAGAAGGGAAAATTGTTGTGAATAATAAAGTACGATAAATGAAGGTAGAAAAAAAAACATATAGGAGTAAGTAGCCAAGGCGGCTGGAGCTTGACTTGATCTGTTTCTTCAGAATCTTCAGTTCCGACGTAGCTGTATTGGTGGACAGACATGCGCATCACGTAAGTTTTATTTGCATGTTACTCTTTTATTTACTGCAATTGTCAAGCTAATTCAGAAATAGAATATTTAGTAATTTAATATCGAGGAAACAGCATAATCTTGGGGATTTTCACCCATAAAGGAAACTTGCTAAAGATAAGGTTATTGTTATGACGTGTGTGATAAGGTTGGCAATTTATACTTATGTTATGTGTTTTACGTCTGAATTAATTGAGATTGGCATTAGGATCATATAATAGGTGAAGGTGTAGGAGAGAGATAGAAAGGTAGAGATATGTGTGGTGTGTGTGTTTATGAGAAGGTTATGAGTGTCAGATGATATATGGCGATGCTTTGGCGAACATGATAATGATATGGGTTAGCGTTTATGTCACTCTATGAATAGGGAATTTAGAACAGTGTATGGGTGCATATATATATATATATATATATATATATATATATATATATATATATTATACTCATTTCATGTATGAATTCTAGAATTCTAGAAGGAACGATGGCCTAGCGCAAATAACTTTTAGCGTATAAATCTGATTTTCTGAAATACGGCTTCACAAATCTGAGATATACGAATAGATCAGGGAATGTCCGCCATCAGTGTGTTCAGTGTCTATAAGTCATTGCAAATGAATCAATGACGCAGAATATATATAAATGTCACTTGTATCCAGTTAATCCAAACTTTATTTAAAAACCACTAAGTTACTGGAAATTTAAGGAAGAACAAATATAGCAATGCCCTCTGGAGCATGCCTATAAATAATAATAATACTGGGAAAATTCTATTCATATGCATATAATATTTAAAAATTATCCTCCAAAAATATAATCAATCAATTAATTTGTAACGCGAGAATATTCAATGTAACTTTACCGTAATACATTAAAAATACCTTTTCTTTAAAATTTCACCTACATGACCACGCACATACAAACACACGCCTTTCGCCATCTGCCTTGAATCTCTGTACTCAGTCAACTTGTGCAGAACGTTGCTTCGAATAAGGTTAGTTACTTTTTCTCTCCCAATTAATCTCGGCAATCAGTCCATACAAGAGTAGATCATAACTCCTGTTCTTCTCTCATTGCAGACCCCAATTCTCACTCCATCATAGTTCTATCCTACTAATTATATTTACTACACATACACCGCATAATTATATTCACCTATATTCCTAGTCGTATAATCTCATGTAACCACTTGTACTCGTATAATTATCTGTTAGCGAACGGCGAATGTACTCGGCCACCCCGAGTCTCAAAAAGACTCATTCCAGCGAAGCTTTTTAAGCCGCTCGCCTGCACTTCTCGTGTGCCACACAGGTAATACGAAGTCGTTTTGTTGCTCTTTCAGGCTCAGCTTCTTCTTTGGAGAAAGCTTACGTGGTATCCTTTGAAGTGGCATGGTATATTGCACGATTCAAAAAGTCTCACAACATTGGAGAGGAGCTGGTAAAACCAGCCGCAGTCGCTATGGTGAAAACTACTTGTGGAGCAGATGTAGCTAAGATAAAAAGATTGAATCTGTACCACTTTATAACAACAGCTTTAAACGTCGAATTGATCTAATGTCGTTAGATATTTCGGATCAATTAATTGTGGCACTGAAAAAAGCAGGTAAATTTTCATTGCAGACAGATAAATCCGTGGACATTGCTGGCGAATCTCAACTCATGGTTCTTGTGAGGTGCAGAGGAGATGACATAATTATGGAAGAATTTCTGTTCTGTAATGCCCTATCAACAACCAACACAGAAGAAGATATCTTTGTTATGGTGAACAGTTTTATCAAGAAACATAACATAGACTGGTTAAACTGTTCAGCTGTGTGTACTGATGAATCGCCATCGATGATGAGAAGTCGAGTAGGTTTTCTCACTCAGGTTAGAGGAGAAAATCCTGATGTCATAATAATTCACTGTTTCTTAGATCGGGAAAACTTGGACTCTCAACGTCTCCAGCCAGAACTACATGTTGTGCTTAATGATGTTATCCAAATTGTGAATTTTCTAAAGTTCAGAGCTTTGAACTCACATATTTTCGGTAAGTGTGTGAAGAGACGGTGTCGCATCACCAGGACTTAATTTTTTCCACTCTGATGTCCGTTGGCTGTCTCGAGGCCGCCTCCTTGGAAGAGTTGTAGCGATAGATTTATGACACCGAAATTGTAAATATATATACGTATATATATATATATATATATATATATATATATATATATATATATATATATATATATATATATATATATATATATATATATATATATATATATATATATATATATATATATATATATATATATATATATATATATATATATATATATATATATATATATATATATAGCCAAAAAAGTACAGTAGCGTACGTGTAACTATAGGGATAAAACCGCAGTAATAGGACTAATTTTATAAGCGAAACTAGGTTTTCGACGCAAACATCCGTCATCGTCAGTCGCTGGTGGCCAAATGAAATACCGAAGTTGCTTAACGTACAAACACACAAATCAGTGGCGCTAAGGTGGATGATGCGGCATTTTTAAGAAACGGAAGTATGAATTTCTTGCCTATTAAGGTATTAGTATTGAATTGGCCGTCGGAAGTATTAAAGTTGGGAATTTCTTTTGTAAGTACCGATTCAATTAAACAGTGGTGTTTTTTTATTGATAGATTTATAAACTATTTTAGCATTATCAATATCAATTTGATGATTTTGATTGGACATATGTAGAAATAAACTCGAGGAGAGCACACCACGTCGCATATCGCATTTATGTTCATTCATTCTCTTGGAAAATCTGCTGCTTTCACCGATATATAATTCGATTTGCAGGGAATAAAATAAACTCACTGTTCTTTATGTATCGATCTATTTTTAGATAAGCTATTTCTGAAAGGCAACATTGATGTTGTTGGTCCGTGTCAACTTTTTGAAATTAATTAACTGGGGGAGTATGGGAAGGTAACATAATATTTGTCACATCTGTTTTCCTTATAATTAGCTGGGGAGTAATAGATGGTTCTGGCTTTATAGTGACACTTTTCTATGATCCAAACATTTATTGAGCTGCAATATCACCTTTGGTTCATAGAAAAGTGTCACTATAAAGCCAGAACCATCTATTACTCCCCAGCTAATTATAAGGAAAACAGATGTCACAAATATTATGTTATTCTACAATAGTGATTTTAAGAAATCCTACTGTACAGTGATAGACTATGTTCATTAAGATATATGTGCAAATTTTCCTTCGGATCCAAAACTTAATATCCAAGAAATTAAAAAAATCCTAATGTGCAAAATACTTTTGCTAGTATATGTATATATATATATATATATATATATATATATATATATATATATATATATATATATATATATATATATATATATATATATATTTAAATATATAAATTATATCAGTCAATGTAGATATATATAAATGTACGTCAATTAATGTAGGGCAAGCAATTCGTCACGCTATCAAAGGGTTGACTGCAAACAAAAAGTGGTTTCATTGCCACCATTCAAGGTCAGCTGTTTAAACAAAGCTTGGGAGGCAGGTGCGTACTGAAAGAGGGTAGCAGTGGTCATTGTTTAATTAACAGCGGCTATTGTTTGTATGGCGAAGAACTGCAAAAAATTCAGTCATGCCTTAGTATTTGACCAAAAACGAATCTCTGTCTCGATAACAGGGAGTGGAATAGGCTCCTCCCAAAACATAAGATAACCCCCCCCCCCAAAAAAAAAGACAAGAGTGGAAAACAATAGGTCATGCCCATTATTTCCAGGATTAACATATACTACGAAGTTCACACTAGGGACAGAAGTTAATACACAGTCGCTGCCAGAGTTAGAAGTCAGAAGTAAAAAATGTAGAGAATTTATCACTCCCTCCTCTCGTCCGTCCGTCATGATGAGGCCCTGACGAGGCCTACTCACTGACGGTGAACACCTCGAGACGTTTTGCTTGCCCTGTTTGAGTAGCCCAATTTCAAGAATAAAGTTATATTTTTGCTGCGTCCCTTCGAATTATTTTCTCTCGCACTGAATAAGAAAACACCTTCAGTAAACCCAGCCTATCTGATATCAAAGCCAGCGGTCAAACGAATTTCCATCTGCGCCGAAGCCTACTACTTGGACGCTCATTGCCCCTATATTCTTGACAGCGCTATTAGCCACGAGTACCCACAGGGTTATTGAACTCAAACTGAAATAGAACTTTTTATCCAAGAGAAGAAGCATAAGCTGGCCGACTGTTTCAAATATGCTGCTGCTTGGGTGGCAAAGCGACATAATTAGGAACTTGAATGAATTGAACTCAGACATGCAAGGCTGAAATCAAACTATGGTAGACTTCACTGAAAAAATTACATCATTCGAGAAGAAACTTACACTTTGGACAGAAAAAATAGCCACCCTCCCCCAAACCAGCTACTTTTCCAGAGCTGAGTGCAGTGGTGGAAGATTTATCTATAAATAGAGCTTGCTGATATTAAATTGTTTCTTGCAGTAGCTTCAGGAGGAAATGGACAAATATTTGCCAGAAAATGTTGATATATTTCAACACAGCTGGATGAGGAATGTGTTCGATGTGAACGTCAGTGATGTTGGAGTAGATATCTCAAGATTTCAAGACAAAATTTTAGACCTCCACGAAAATAAAGTAAAAAGCAGCATTTTGAAAGTCTTTCATACTCTGAATTTTGGTCTCAACTGAAGGATAAGCCTATTCTGATTTCATTTCTCACCACATACCTCTGTGAACAAGGATTTTGAGTTCTTTGACGATCAAAACTAAAGCAAGGAACCGTCTGGATCCTCAACATGATTTGTGCTGTTTTATTGTAGTGTACAATCACTGCACATACACACAAGGAGGCAGGGAGGGAGGGAGAGAGAGAGAGAGAGAAGGAGAAATACACATTTTGCCAAGACGAAGTATCAAAGATGGAATGGTAGGAGCAATAAAATATAGTCGTTTGAAGACAGTTTGTGAACCAGCGGAATCTGATTAGAACGTCTGGATTGAAATCCGACCACAATTTAAGGCTATCGCACCCGAGTGTGAGAGCAGATGGGCAAACAGAGTAATTAAAACTGTCTGGAATTGGGAACAGAATCGGTGAAAAGAGATGCTTCACCTTAATGTAAAATTGGATAAGGTCATCTTGTAGCTTTAAGCAAACGGAGTCTCTGTGATACCCTCGCAGGGAAGAGACCCCCAAATTAAGATACAAAGTGGAGAATTTAAGCCAATCACAGGCTAGACTCCAACCAATCACAGGCTCCGCTTGACTAATAAGTCGCTAAGCACCTCCTCAGCGACACAAAGAAGGCGGAGCTACGCGTCACTTCCAAAATGCTGCCTGGTATAAATGAGAGAACATTTCATTCAAATGATGATTACACTAGCCAACAAATTTTAACTTTGTCTCTGCTACTTGAATAAATGCTGTTGTTGTAACTAACTAATTTTGGTACGCTGATTCCAAATATGTGCTCAGATTTGTCCTAGCACATAAGGTTTCTGAGTTATGCAACTAGGCTATATGGCTCACCTTGTCACCTTGGATCAATTAATGATATAATTATTACGAGTTTGAGAAGGATGAGACGTTTCTGGGCAAAGGTTTGGAATCGGGGCACCCTATTTGGCATTATGTACGTCCTTTTGCAAACCCAGACAAAATATGTATTACATATAAAAGAGGTAGTACTCACCTAACTATAACTTTCTTCAAAAATGTTTGAGACTCTTGCTCTTGCACTTGTACGTGGATATAGGATCCTCCCGTTGTATGAACCAGCAGTAGTCACCCATCATGTTTTCGTTGAAGCGGCCTTGATACCTGCTTTCCATCATTACGATATCTCGGTGGAACCTTTCCCCATGTTCGTCACTAATATCACCCATATTAGATGTAAATAAATCTAAATGCGAATGCAAGAAATGCATCTTGAGAGACATCCGACACCCCATTCTTTGATAGGCTTTTAGCATGTTGTAGACTAGTTCTTCATAGTTTTTAGCCCTATGATTACCAAGGAAATTATGCACTACATGGACAAATGAATCCCATGCTGTCAACTCAAGTGGAGTTAGTTTATTTCTGAACTCCCTGTCACGTATTAATTCTCTGATCTCCGACCCTACAAAAATGCCAGCTTTAAGTTTAGCATTGGTTTTCTTTGCACCAAATTTCTCTTTGAGATACTGATATCTACCAGAATCATGGTCCATTGCTTTAACAAAATTCGTGATAAGGCCAAGTTTAATATGAAGTGGTGGAAGGTAGATCTTCTGTGGATGTACCAAAGGCATGTGCTTCACATTGTATCGGCCAACTATGTGTTCTTCTCTTTTGGGCCACTTTTTGACAATATAATGATTCCTGTTCTCACGGCTGTTCCATAGGCATAAGAAGCCCATATTCTTTGTATATCTTAAAAGCAGTCCAAGAAGTAAAGAAATTACCTTCAGATCACCACATATATTCCACTTATGATGCGAGTAATGAACACCTTCCAAAATAAATTTAATTTAGTCATATGTCTATATCATCCCAACAATAAGTTATTGTGTTTTTCATTGGTTTTTACTATGTGATGGGCGTTCCCTTCGTATCTTTGTACCCTATATAAGGTTGTCTTCTCCATTTTCATGCTATTCCTTGAAAATGAACTTGCAAATATAGTTGAAAGTTCTTTGATTCATCTTTTCATTTTCCTGTGGGTTAATTTTCATATATATATATATATATATATATATATATATATATATATATATATATATATCAGAGGCGACACCAGATCATCCGCGTCACTCGGGCTCATCACAGATTTCGCATAAGACACATGTATAAAAGAAGGTAAGAGACGTAATGCAGATCGCATACTTATATGTGCACTGATAATTTAACCATAAGACAGAAATATAGTTTTAATATAAAAATTACTCACTTAATTTATACATGAACGCCAGTCGTTTTGGTTTGATGCTGTTTCACGTTTTTCCGCAATATTTCTAGCCCCAAATAGCTTATTTTGTATATCTAGCACAATGTCTTTCTCCATTTCTAAGTTAAGGGTAAAACTAAAGCAACCCTGCAAAACACAACTGATCTTTACATACAGATGCAAAGAATAGCAGCAATCAAATAACGAGAGCGGCGTGCATAACAAACATTAGCCAGAGACGGATCTGACTATTGCTTGCCAGTTAGCTTTTTACACCTAACAGGCTCGTTCGCATTAGCCCAAGTTGCTGGATAATCTTTCGGTCCTCTAAGAATATTGTAGAACGGAAACCTTTCGTAGATTAAGAATTTAAATCCGAATATCTATAGAAATCTAATGTTTCAAGAAAACTTTGAATTTTAATTACTTTTAATTTTTACGATTATAAATAACAACTCGGCTGTAAATTCTGAGCCCTAGTCAAGCGCGCGTGAACGATGTCGAGAGAACGTCTGCTACGAATGATATTTTTTGACACAGGGCACTCTAAGACGACCGCCAGACGCTGAACGAAAATATATGAACTGCGACCAGGCTCAATCAAAGGAGCTCGAGCTATTTATTGGCTGCAATTACAATTACTTACTTGAAGTCAGTGTTGGCAGAAATTAAATAAGAAATTAAATATATATATATATATATATATATATATATATATATATATATATATATATATATATATGAGGAATTAAACCACATTCTCCGAAAACAATTTAATTCAGAACAGTTTCGGTGTATCTCACATCCTTTTTCAACTGACACTGGGCAGAAAATATAAGAGGAATGCATATAAGCATAACACAAGATCCCCTCTTTTTTCCCCAATCCCCTACTTGTGGCTAATCTGGAGGGGGGGGGGGTAGGCCTAAACATATTGAAGGTCTGGCATTTTACTATTTTGTTTATTTGCGATCTTATTACAGGATTAAAAGAAGATTGACCCTCAGATAGATTTAAATTAGGATTGGGGGAAAAAGAGGGGATCTTGTGTTATGCTTATATGCATTTCTCTTATATTTTCTGCCCAGTGTCAGTTGAAAAAGGATGTGAGATACACCGAAACTGTTCTGAATTAAATTGTCTTCGGAGAATGTGGTTTAATTCCTCATCTTTTCTTGCGATATTGCATTAATTTTCATCATATATATATATATATATATATATATATATATATATATATATATATATATATATATATAGTTTCGCTTATTGTTTTCTTCAGAATAGAACTTTAGGAGAAAGGGGAAGATCGTTCTCCATATACGTGTCAGATGTCCTCCCAGATCACCGCTGCTCGTCCTCCCTCGGTTTCTCTTGTTGATACCTGTCCGCTTCGTTTTTGATGAGCTGCGTTGCCCCATTGGCCGGCCGATAGAATCCGTCCCGGTGATTGGTTAATCTGTCAGAGATAATATGTGCGGCTTCAAACTTTCTTCTCTCTATTTTCTCTAAACCCTTGTGGATTATTTTAATCCCACTCCAATTAGGCAAATGGCCGAATTCACCAACATGCACTACCGTGGCGTTTGATGTCCTATGCGCTTTAATGTCCCTCTTATGCTCGTTGACCCTAGTCCTAATGTCTCTACCTGATTCGCCATAGTAACTCCGGTCGCATCCGTCATAAGGTATTCGATAAATAATACCCTTATCTGTTTTTTGCCGTTGAATGTTTGTGCTTTACTAACTCTTTAATTCTAGTCCCTGCGGAGTTTGCTACCAAAATACTAGCCTTCTTCAGAGACCTATTCAATGTCTTGCTGCCATAGAGTACGGAGCAGACAGGTACCCAACCTCTTCTCTTCCCTTCGATGTGGGTTCATTACCTTCGACCGCCTCTGTGAGCCTAACCGTTTTACCCCTCTCTGCTTTTTTTTAATGCTGTATACCGTAATTTTAGTAAAAAGCCCTCTGGATATTTTAGTCTCATGAAAGCTTTCTTGATCTATTCAAGTTCATCGTTTAAAAAGTTTTAGCTGCAAATGCGAGTAGCCCTTAAATAAAACCCAATGACTACCCTCGTCTTCTTTTTTTTACTGTGTACAGAAAGGATTTTTTTGGCTTTCTTCCTCTTCCACGGTAAGTTGTATATCCTCATCCATCTCGTTCAACCGCTCAAAATTCTCGCTTATATTGGTATCCTCTCGAGTTAAGGCCAGGACATCGTCTACGTATCTCCGCCAAAGGGAATCCCTCCCCATGACCCTCGTTGATTTTTCCATGTCTAAAACTTCTCTGAACAAGCATGCCATAACGGCACTAAGAGGCGATCCCATGGCTAGTCCCCTGTGCTGCCTATATTCCTCTCCCTCAAAGGTGAAAGCACCAAACCTTACACATAAAGATACTAACTTGATATAGTCCCTCTTATTTATGGGTATATCAGAGTCATTCATGTTGGCTACTGATCTCTTCAGTTCTTCCAAAGCGCCATCTACCGGGACGTTAGTGAATAACGCTTTTACAGCAAAATTAACTAGTTTCTTACTCTCGAGATTCTCCCCCCCCCAACATAATCGATCTTTTAAATCGGCTGAATTCTTTAAATGAGCTGCACTGATCTTGCTCAACGCTTGAGATAATGGCTTGGCCAATACCTTATCAATCGTATTGGGAGCACTCGGCACCCCTGAGGTGATCGGTTTAAGTGGGATGCCTTGCTTTTGGGTTTTTGGAGGCCCCCTCATTTTAGGAGGTCTCGGATTTTCCTCAATGAGGCTGACTAGCTTCTTACCCCTCTCCGTTTTTCTAAGTATTATCCTCACCTGTTTCTCGAATAAAGTAGCCTCTTTATCGGCACTTCCTGGATGTCTTTTCTCGTACGTTCTATTGTCATTGAGCAAATCGTTCATCTTGGCTATATATGCAGACCTGTCTAAAATTAATGCCCCGCCTCCTTTGTCCACTTGCGTTATTATAATAACGCTATACTCTTGTAGCAAAACAAAATTCCTTGAACAAAACCTTTATCCACATCACGATCACTGTATCTGTAATGCTTAGATAGGTAACTCAAATAACTCCCATTATCCCTGCCTATATCAAATTTCAAACCTAAAGAGAGAGCCAGTGTCTCATTATGCGAAAAGTTCCTACTTAGCATATTATTAATTAAGTCGGGCGTCCCCATGACATTCCATCCATTTTTGGTACAAAGTATCTCCAATTGCCTATCATGTCCTCTTCTCTGCTTAAGACTTTTCTCTATTAACTCATTAGTTAGGAGCCTGGGTAACGTCAATGATTCATCGCTTCCATCCCTCAACACATCTATCTCATTAGTTAAAACCTCACAACTCTCCATTAAATACTCCCTAGCACAAATGCTAAATCTGCTCCTCTAGGCAAAGCCGGAGAAACCATATGCGCAATATACGGCTGGCGATCTTCATAATGTTGGATTTCACGACGTATAGGTGAGAATGGCTGGAGGAAGTAAAAAACTGGAAAACATAGTGGTTTTCGGTTTTTTACTTCCTCCACCTATTCCCTCCTATACGTCGTGAAATCCAACATATATATATATATATATATATATATATATATATATATATATATATATATATATATATATATATATATATATATATATATATATATATATATATATATGCAGATATACCCACAAAGGAAAAGTGAAAAACGATTCCTCCGACCGCTTTCGTCTTTATTCTTAAAAACCTTTTCAATGAACAGGAGGCTGGACATACATTGGCTTAAATAGTGGAAAGGGGGATTAGACTACCCGTCTCTGAACCCTAATTAGAGGGTACAAAATCCTGAAACAACTTTATTTGAGTGTCGTAGAATGGACTCTCGACGATATACCATATATAACTATTCGTTGAGGGAACTTCTTTAATTATCTTTAGAGTGCGTGGATGTCTGGCGGGCCGATATTATGTATCTTCGATATGCTTAAGAAGTGGAACTGAGCTCAAGGATAATAATATTGCTATCATTAATAAAATAGAGTTTTATTAATAATAACTATCAACAATACACAAAACGGAAAATATTGACATAAACAGAGAATGGAAAGGGTCGTGGGGGCTTGGGCTAATCCGAGGATTAAAAGATTTAAAAAGGTAAAACAAATATAAAGTTAAAGAGATGGGATGGTTCGCTAAACCATTTAAAGCAAAGGATAGAATTGACAAAAGGGTTAAATACTCAAAGGTAACGTTCGGCTTACGTAATTTTATACTAGTGGTGCAGAGGAAGTCAACGTGAAGGAATTTTCGGTCCGCTGGCGAGTTCCAGCCGAAGGGGGGGAATAAAATGATCCTGACGTGGCGTCTTGGGAATGAGAACCGTTTCTCGACGAACGGCTTGAAGAACAATGGCTGTTCTACGTTGTTCTCTTTGAACAACAGGCGGGGTGAGAACCGTCTCTTGTCTACGGGCTCAAGAACAATGGCTGCTCTAATGTTTTTCTCTTCTGAACAACAAGGGGGAAGGGTAAGAACCGCTTCTTGGCGAACGGGCTCAAAAGAACAATGGCTGTTCTACGTTGTTCTCTTCTGAACAACAGGGGAAGGGGTGAGAACCGTTTCTGGTCAACGGGCTCGAACGAACAATGGCTGTTCTAACGTTGTTCTCTTTCTGAACAACGAGGGGGAAGCCTTGTGGACTTGGCGTCACGAAAGGCTCGAACCTCGGCACTCAAGGGATATTGTCCTCCTTCTGGACAAATGATGGTGAATCTCGAGGTCGAGGTCCCTTGGCGCACAAAGTGAGAGAGGGTCGGGGTGATGTTTCGCGACGAAAATTTGGATCTCCAATCTGATCTTAGTGGTAAAGTTTCCATCTAAATAGTAGAGACACTCCCTTGGCGTGGGGGACAATGGAGTGGGAGCTTCGAGGGAATGCACAGCCGAGCCTGGGAACAATGCCTTATCTGCCCATAAGCCTAACTCAATCTGGCGAGGTCGGCGTATGGGCGCGAACGGGGGGAAGATAAACCTCCTTGTTTAAACATTGACTCAGGTGGCTGCGATAAGGCGCCAAGCTTCAAAGCGAAGATGCACGTGGGAGCATCATGGTTTTAAATACCATGTGATAGGGGTTGAAATTAACGCGGCCTCAACCCGTTCTATCACACCCCTCCATTCCGGGGGAAGTTGTCACTTCGAAAAAAAAGAGAGAAGGGACAACGATAGAGCTCCGTTGTGGGGAACTCGTTTTCTTGTGCCAACCGTACCTTCCTGCACCTAACTCGTATTACCTCAATACATATGACTATTTTGATCTTTTGATTATAAGGGAAAATAACCTTTAATACAAACTTATTAATAATATGTGAATTGGAAACGGTCTCAACCAAAGGGCTTAGTAGAGAGGCTAACCATTTTGATAGGGTATAGGAAACACACCCAATAGATCTAATGGTGGGGTGCATTGGGTTATCAGGTTTATGGGTTTTCACACCATAAAGGTAGGGAAGGGAAGCACTTGAAGATTTAAATTTGCTAATGAGGTCAGGGAATCCTTTAAGTAGAGAGCGAACAGTTGAGTGAAATTCTTTATTTACCTGGTTTTTAACTTTGAACTTGTGCTGTTATTTATGTTTTTAGGCTTAAATTACTAATTTAGAATTTGTTTTTAGCTCCTGAAGATGGGTTTTGTAATAACCCGAAACGTTGGAATTAAAGATGGGACCCGCCTTTTTCGTTTTGTCCTTCTTACAGAATATATATATATATATATATATATATATATATATATATATATATATATATATATATATATATATATATATATATATATATATATATATATATATATATCAGTAGCGTGCAGTCAATGGAAGCAAGGCAAGCAATGCTTCCCCAATTTAAGAAGAAAAGAAAAATAAATTATACCCCAACAATTAATATGACAGCAGAATCAATTTTATTCTCATATTTATGCTTGCCTATACTTGTATGCGCCATACGGTATCGTTCACTTTGAATTGATTTGGCGTTAGACTTTGATGAGCCCAACTGCAATTGAAGAAATGCATCCTTTTCGTCGAGATTTCTACTTTTTTTCTCATAATTTCAACAGTAGTTCTGCTTTTTGATGCTTTAAAATGAATAGTTTAAAAAATGTTTTGCTTTTCTTAGCAATAAAATACAGTCCTTAGAGTTTTATGATTTTTATCTAGATATTTCAACACCGCGTTAGAATTAAGAAAAAAATAACCTATTTGCATCCAGAAAAGGAAGCAAATTTAGCTTTGCAGTTATTTGCTTGCATCTGGCAACTCCATAATCTAGGAAAAAGAAATAAAAGGTGTAAGACACAATGACGTAACTATTATTATGATCTGAAGTTTAAGCAATTTTTAGGTTATATTTAAATACTGGTCCTGAGAATGAAAGCAGCTATGTAGCCTAAACTCTGTATGGTTACGCTCTTGTATCGTAAGCATTTTATTTATATTTCCTGGATTCTGGCAGCCCTACCTGTGTTAGGATTCCAGGGCCTATTGCACAGTCTTACACATGTGTCTGTGTGAGCGTGCATAAACGTATGTACGTCCAAAGAAGATAGTTTGGATTTCCTTCTTTATTGGGTTCTCCCCCCTCCCCCTCTCTCTCTATGGCCTACTTTTTAGCGATCGAAGATTGACCATATTGTTTATGGTTACACAATGGGGAAAAGGGCAGTTGGTCTTCTTAGGCACAGAGATGAGGTGCTTAGCGTCACTCCACACATCGATGTTTAATTGGTTTATTGTAGGCACAGGAAGTTAATTACGCGTTTTGGACCTCGCACGTCAGCTTCCCTCGACTCCTTACCCCTAATCATCCCCTAAATCCCCCCCTTTTCCATTCCTTGAAAACCCCCTTGCAGGATGAAACAACTCGCTGAAACCCCTATCTACCCAAACTCCTGATCTCTGGGCAGCACCGTTGCCAAGCTTGGAAGAAGAAGGAACCGTTTACGCTCAAAACTCTCTACAAACGCTGGAACTCGGCGGGACGGAAACTTCTGATGTGTGTGGCACCGCAAACGACTCCTCATCGCAAGTAAGGTCCTTGCCCGGATTCTCCGGCCAAGGTAAGTTTTATACCCTCTTTCTCGCATTCGTTCTGCGAGTGACCCCCGAATTTCCATCAAACTCTCCTCCTCTTTGTCCCCCTCTCTCGCATAAATTCTTTTAATCTTCGGTCCTTCAACTCTTAACCTTCTATCCATTTTGGAACCATCAAACTTCTCTCAAATTCTCCTCAAAATCTCAAACTACCTTTAAACTAAACTCTAACTAACGAGGGCATTTGGAACTAAACATCGTTTCGAATAAGTTCTCTGGGCAGATTACTATACTTTCCAAATCAATTGGACTCTAATGTCTCTCCCTTAAGCGCCACCATCTTGCTTAGCCATGCCCCCTTGCCTTTGGGGTAATAAGTCTAACACCGGAGTTACCCATCGTATCTTTGATATCAGTTAGTAGCTGCGAGTAAGTGCTTGGATAAGTGTGGCGTATTGTTTATTCATTTTTTAAAGTGACAACCCCTTTTTAATTAAACAAAATCGATGCAAATAAATTTGTGAGAAAATGCGATTGCATTATTGAAAAATTAATTAAAAGGAAGTTCAGTGAGATGACTTATAGTGAAAAAGAAACTATAGTTAACCCTCGATATAACGAACTTCAATATAACGAATTTCGGATATAACGAACCATATTTCCTGGCCGAACTACATCGGGTTTAACAGGAAAGCTATAGGACCAGCCTGACTGAGTGTTGGTGTGTCACATGTCTCCTACAGTGCAAGGTTCGTACCAGTACTATGTTGTGTAGTCCACTTAACTTTATTAGTAAATTACATACGTATTACATATTCATAATGAACTTGGTTCGTTATTTCCATCGCTTTTAACGCACATCGGGTTTAACGAACTTTCGGCTTTAACGAACGACCGCCCTCCCCATATAGTTCTTTATATCGAGGGTTTAATGTATTATTAAAACAGGTAGGCCTACGCCAAGACTAAATGTGACCCAAAACTGTTGCACTCGCAAATACAATGTTGGCCAATACGATAGAACATCTTGGCTTGTGGTTGTGCATACTTACAGAAGCTATTTTAACATTTAAATAAAAAGAGTAGTTTACAATTTTATAGTTATTTCTATTGTTTTTTTGGATAGGACTAATGAATTCCAGCAACAAATAGGAAAGATCCATCTCTCTATACCTTTCCATCTCTTAACCCAAGCATTCTCTTCTCCTCATCTCTTACGAACAATTATAATAAAACTAAAGATAATCGTATAATATTGAAAAAAAATATCACACGGGAGAACCGATTGATAGACCACTGTATAATATCCTAAGTCTTGTGGCAGCAGTAAGATGTTCTCTTTCTCAAGGTCAAGGTAAAGGTCAAGGTTTATCAAGTTATAAATACAAAAAGGAGGTAATTACATACTATATATGTAGTAAGAATGATAGAAAAATAGTGGTGAAAATAGATTTAGCAGAAGAGGTAAAAGCACTGAGTAGAAGTAGGAAAAGATAGCATCTCGGAGACATGGAAATCATTATCAGTTTAGTTTTCGAGTTATTTACAATTTTCATACTATATAAAGATTATGGGTAATTTTCTATATATACTTAAAATTACATTTTTATACATTTGTTATAATTTATTTAATTTGTTGGTTTATTATATTTTGCTATACATTAAATTTACGGTTGTATTTTGCTTATTTAATTTTACATTAAATTGATTGACATTAGAATTTGATCTATCGTCACTGTTTAAAATTATCACTTTTTGCTTATTTATTTACATACTTCATTATTTTCATTAGTTTAATTTCATTAAATTAGTTAAGTTTACTCTATAATTGTTCATTATTTTACGTGGAATTAGATTTACTCTCACTGACTATAATTTTAATAATTGTTCACTTTTGCTTTATTTGTTCTTATTTCTTTTACTTTACTATTTTCTCTATGTTACTTTTTAATAAATTAGATTTGATTCACTAGATATGGTTCACTATTTTTTATTTACTTTAGTTGCTCACTTTTGCGTATTCATTATTTGATTTGCGATGTCTTCTGTCCACTCCATATAGTTTTGAATGTTGACATGTTGACGTTATGCACATCTCTCGGGTTGATGTATACTAGGGACTTTAGGAGTAGGGCTGACACTTCTTTCTTGGAGTATGGTCCCTCGTACGTCCATTTGTACTCACCTGCGGCTAGGCCGATGATGAGTAGTTCCAGGTCGTCTTTGGGGGCCGGGGACAGGGGGGAGCCGAAGACACGTAGTTCCACGTCTTTTCCGTCGAAAAAGAGTCCTCTTTCGAGGATTTCCTTGTTGTCGGTGAGGGGGAACCCTTCGTACCTGTCGTCGTCCTCTTCTTCCTCATCCGAAGTAGACTGTGTCTTCTGCGGTGGATTTTTAGTCTGATTTCTTGTTTTTCTTCTTTTTCTTCTTTACGCCTTTTTCCTCCTCTTCTTTTTTCTCCTCTTCTCCTTCCTAAGGTGTTTGTACTTTTCCTTCTTCCCCTTTTTCGGTATCCTTTACCCCATTACTTGAGGGAGCCTTTTTTTCATCTTCGATAAATTCGAGATTAAAAAGGCCCGCCGAGTCTGGGTTTTCGGGAAACCAAACCTTTTTGTTACAACCATTCTTCTCCAGAAAAAGGTTGAGGTGGGTTGAGAAGGTACCGGGGTTTGTCATGTTTGCTAGGTGGGCAACCATGACCATGGCCATGACTTCTTTCCCTTCTTTAGGCATCACCAACTTCATTTCGTTCGTTTGTGCCGATGTTGTGTATTTTGCTGCCGTATTCGCGTACGTGGATTTTTTCTTCTCTTCTTTTTCTACTTTCAGCCTTTCTCTTTTTTTCGGATGGCTTCCTTGCGGATTGGGCACCTCATGGCTAGGACCCTGTGGTCACCCCCACAATTTACACATTTATGCAGTCTTTCCCTGCACTCTTTCCAACCGTGCCCGGTTTTGGCGCAGTTGGAGCATGCAGGGTCGGTAATTGTGCAGTCTTTTGTGGCGTGATTTTCGACTGCATAGTATTTAAAGCAGCAGTCGATTTGAATATATTCTTCCTTAAGTATTTGTTCCGGGCTTACCTTCAGATAGAAGCCGAGTAGCCCGTCGTTTTTTGCTCGGTTTGCCATCTCGATGGAGGTGAATACTATTTTCACCACGCCGTTCCCTTTCCCGAATTTGTGCACTGCTGTGATGCAGGGCCCACTCTTGTTTTTCTTCGATTTCTTTCTTGATTTCTTCGCAGGAGTTTTCCGTGAAGATAGGATCCAGTTTCGTAAGAATAATGGTTCTTTGGGCCAGTATTTCTTGTGGTACACTCGCTTCAAGTCCAATCTTCTTGAGATGAGCTTGAGCCTCGTCTGAGGCCAGCTTCTCGACGTCCCCCATTGTGCTGCAAATGGTTGCATAACCATTGGGAGTGTCGAGGAGCCTGATCAACATCACGTTGATTTTTGTGTAGATGGTTTTTATGACTTCCATTTTTTCAGGTTTTGGTACCCCCCCTATGGTACGGAGGGGGATCCTTTTGCAGCCCTGAGGGGCTGCCCCCATGATGGGGCCCCTCTTCTTGTAGCTTTCCTTGGAAGAGGGCGTGAACGTAGAGTTTGCGCGAATAAAATTTAACACTTATTGCGGACCGCTTTTACAATGCGTCCGCCTTTTCACTCGAATTAACACAAAAAGTTTTTACACTGCCTTCGTGGCCAATTGCTTACGCGGAGCTTTACCTCCAGGAGACTTGCGAGCTGTCTGCTTAGTACGAGCCATCAACAAAAATTCTTTTCTATCTTCAGTTTTTATATTCCTGTCGTATCCATAATGATTGAATTAAATCTTTCCTTTGGAGGCACCGAAGGTGTACTTATCTTTTTCGTGAATCGTAGGCTAGCTCAGGATACTTTATAGCTACATCAATCTTGGGTATCTCAAGGAATTTAGAGTCGCATTTTTCGCACATTTTCTCCTCCCAAACGTTCATCTTTTTTGTTTACGAATGTCTTTTATTAAAAAAAAAAAATCTGCCAGTGATTCAATTCTTTTCTCTTTGCTGTTCTGAATAACTTCAATACCTCCAACGTGGGTTTAGAAAAGTGTTTATAAATTACTAAATGATATGTAAGGTTCCCCTCTAACATAATTTCTAGCGTTTTTTTCTGGTTCCGTTTCGCCCGGCTGGATATTGGGAGTACTCTTTTCCCTATGTCCTCCATTACGTTACAAGTCACCCGAAGGACATATCTAACTTTAGTTAGATCATACAGTACCAGTGGTTGACAGAGATAAGAGGGGCTTGTTTGTATACAGTGCGATGTACTTAGCAACTCTGTTTTTTTTTTGCAGTTGACAGCTAACGCCATACTATTATTTCAGTTACTTCCTTAATTATGGAAACTTTACGATTTTGGCAGGAACGAAAAGAGAGCTTGATTCCTAAATGCCAAGACTTTTATATAGTGATTAAATTATCGAACCATAAGTAACTTCATGATGATTTTAATTACTCAAAATTCTGGATTTCGAGGATCTTATCGAATATTTTAACGACGTTAAGAGTCATCCAGCACGGACTGGTTTTAATCCACACAAACTGGATAAGCTGCAATGACGCGGCTATGAAATATGATTAAACAGGTGGGGGGGAAGGTTCCTCCTTGATACTGCATCAGGGTGGGAGAGGAACCTCCCACAGCCGTGCTCGATGCAATGTAGCAGACCCTCGCTATTTTTCCTGCAAACCGGATGAACTTTGTACTTTTGAATGGTTGTTCCCTTTTTCATATTTACTAGTCACTGTAGCTTTAACCTTCGCCCTTCCGGCTTAATAGTATGGGCTGAAGAGTTTGTAAATTGAGGTACTTAATTTATTCATTTTTACTTTTTTTCTTTTAATTAATTCTCCTTTTTTTCCTGCGTCTG
The DNA here is from genome assembly GCA_963969495.1 of Ceratothoa steindachneri. Classification (NCBI taxonomy): domain Eukaryota; kingdom Metazoa; phylum Arthropoda; class Malacostraca; order Isopoda; family Cymothoidae; genus Ceratothoa; species Ceratothoa steindachneri. The sequence goes on from OZ018323.1 coordinate 171,140,050, forward strand.
CAACTGTACCCTTTTCCACGGGGTGAATATACTTTCGTTGTATTATGCAATGTTTTTCTTTTAGTCAATAGTCTTACACTTAATAAATTAATTGAAATCTAAGGAAAGTCTTACCAATTCATCCGTGGTAGGTTCTATTAATAATGGGATTATTTGTCTTAATAATTTTTAATACGATAAATATGAAGATTATATTTTTTATATACAGTGATTTAACATTCCTTATCTAATATTTATAATTTAATTTAAAAACTATCTAGTTTCTTTTTCATGAATTTGCTGGCTGAAACACAGAGGCGATGAAGAATTCCACACTTGAACGACGTGGTTGGCAAAGCCAAATTTTCTATTTCAATTTTTTTAATTTGGTCTCCCTAAATTTCATGTTGTATCCTCTCATCCCTGCGATGCCTGTAAAGATAAATATATTTCCTGCAGTGTCGGGTGTAGTTTTTAAGAATTTATACTTTCTAGTTGATCCACCGTTTCCTTCTATGCCCAAGACAAACGCTTTCATTATTTTGAGCCTCTCCTTGTAGATTATATTTTCTATTGCGTTTATCATTTTCGTATAACGCCGATGTACCTCTTCAATTAACTCTATTTCAAGCTAAGTACGGAGGCCAGAAGGAGTGGTATAATTTAAGATAGGCCTTAATAACAAAGTTTATAGATTTCTAATAATATTTGCTTTGTTTCTTACTGTGATACAACTATAAAAATTAAATTTATTATTCACCTTAATTCCCAAATACAATTGTTCATTTGCACCTTAGAGCTTGATATCTTGGATAAAGTATTTGAATAAAGAATAATTTTTTCAAACCGTAAACGCCAAATTTCAAAATATTAAATTGTATGTCAAAATCACACAATTTATTGAGCATGAACTTTCCTAACACTTTTAAGGTTATTGGCCCTTATCATTGCTTTTGTAGTTTTGTATGTTATATACCTTACTTGCAATGCTTGCACAGATCGCATCATAATAGGGAACAAAAATATAAACCGGTCATTTGAGCTTATTATCCATTTGGACACTTCCTAAAGAGAGATAATACAGCTTCGGTAACAAGTGGTCTTTATACCACTATTATCCATCCGGACACCCTTAAGTCAAATGTTTTACTGGTTCGACGTGAACCCATTATAATATCATAAAATACTTCAAAGTGCCTATTTTTGAAATTTCATTGAGTCTTTTATTCCATATTACAGTGCTTGTACAGGCGCGCTTGCTGCCACGAACAATTATTCTACCTTTCATTTACCTATTAGGGGTATACGAACACCGCCGCCTTCTCCAGAAAGTGCGAGCGCTGGGCATAGACGGAAAAGTAGCCAGCTGGATCGAGAACTGGCTAAGTGGCAGACGGCAACGGGTGGTGGTGAATGGACAGGATTCTGAGTGGGTGCCCGTTAATAGCGGGGTGCCTCAAGGTTCTGTCCTAGGACCACTACTATTCATCATCTACGTCAACGACATGGAGGGTGACATGGTTGCCAAGATTTCCAAATTTGCCGACGATACCAAGCTTGGTATGAACGTTGCAAAGAATAGAAATACTGCCCGCCTGCAGGAAGATCTTGGGAAGATTGGGGAGTGGTCGGACACGTGGCAAATGCCTTTTAACGTGGGGAAATGCAAAGTGATGCATATCGGCCACAGAAACCCCCAATCTCAGTATATCCTTAAGGGCACTGTTATTGAATCCACCGACATTAGTGACCTTAAGTTCTCGAAACAGTGCATTGAGGCGGAGAAAAAGGCCCAAAGGATGCTAGTTTATATAAAGCGCCAGTTTGGATATCGGAACAAAGAGATTGTACTGTGTTTGTACAACTCACTTGTCCGATCGCACCTGGAGTATGCCGTACAATTTTGGAGTCCTTCATTTCGTAAGGACATCGCGAGATTGGAACGCGTACAAGCCAGGGCAACATTAAAGTTATGAAGATAGACTTAGGGAATTAGATCTGTTCTCGCTGGAAACCCGTAGACTGCATGATCAGCTGCTCGAAGTTTTCAAAATATTTCGAGGGTTCAACAATGTTGACTACCGGGATATTTTCAAACTGAGTGAGAACAGAACGCGCAATCACGGCTTCAAACTTGAACTGAAGCGCTACAACCGCAATCTGTGTGGGCATTTTTTCACCTACAGTATCTGCGGTAAGTGGAACGCACTTCCAGTGGAAGTTGTCAACAGTGAATCTGTTGACTAGTTCAAGTCAAGACTAGACAAGGTCTTGAAAAGTGGCCGTTTAGGGACGCAAAACAATTGAGCAGTCATGTGCCCGCTCGATTGCTATTCCAAATGTACCCTCGTTGAATGGACCGTAAGGTCTCCTAAGGTACTTTCTTTCCTTGTAACTCCTTGTAACTACATCACCCTCGAATGAAATTACTTGCCACTATGTAGCCAATGAACACGCATTGAGACACTTTGTCCATTTGCTCCAAGTTACATTATAATATCATTCATATTTCCCCCACGGAGATTTTTTAATTTTGTTTCCATTAATTCATTTATGTATCTAATGTGTATATCTCAATTTATGGCAATTCAAGTATATCGTTCAATTGTGTAAATTCTAAACTTCTTTAAAAATATTTAATTATTTCGCGTACGAAATCGAACAACAATTGTGACGTCACGTCATATGATTATACTGACTAAATCAGACGCTTTCCTAATCTCTGCGGCAGCCGAATTTTTCGTAAATCAAAGTCTTGTGTTTCCCGGTGCTAGCTAGAACAGTTCCTTACCTTGGTATATACCATCTACGTCATCCTACTATTAAAATCCTGACATTTCTACAATTTTACTATTAAAATCTCTACTATTTCAATTCCCACAATCGTACAATTTCCATTCATAAACTAACTCAATCTCCAATTTAATTTCCCACCAATACCGTATTATATTTATATTTTCAACTTATAATTTTATTAGCTATTTCTTAGTTTTATTATTAATTAATTGTTTCAATATTATCTCCTGTTTAAAATTCGTGGACAAATTAGTTATTTTATACTTGACCAGGCATTATTAAAATAAATATAATTTCTTAACTAAAATTTAGTGTATAATATTCTAAAGCAATTTATATTTCTCGTACATCAGTTAAATAAACCATACGATTATATTCTTCACATATTTATCTGCCATTGTTTTCAATATATAGTTTTTTTATTCTTAATATTTCATCAATTCAATTTTACCTTATATTTCCCATCTAGGCAATTCGGAAGTGCGTTTTCTCCATACAAAGTTATTTTCCATCATTTTAATCTTAATAAAAGTAACAGGAAAGTTATTGCGATATATAATAAAATTTAAAAAAATAAAATAAAATTAGTTTAAATTGAATTAAATTTAATTTAATTAACTTTAATAATTAAATTAAATTGAATTTAATTAACGTTAATAATTAAACTAAATTTAATTAACTTTAAAAATTAAATTAAATTTAATTAACGTTAATAATTAAACTAAATTCAATTAACTTTAATAATTGAATTAAATTAAATTTAATAATCAAGTTACATTAAATATAATTAACTTTAATAATTTAATGAAATTTAATTTAATTTAATTAACTTTAATAATTAAATTAAATTTAATGAACTTTAATAATTGAACTAAATTAAATTAAATTTAATTAACTTTAATAATTAAAATAAATTAAATAGAATAAAATTAATCTCAATGACAAACCTATACTTAAAAAAAGAATAGTGGTCTTAAAACTGGGCCAACATGAACCTCACTAGTGACTGGTAGTCAGTTGGATGTAGGTAACATATGTTGATTTTTTCTGCTTCACATAGATAACTCGATGGCGCTGTAACCTAATTATGATCATCTCTTATGACTTCTTACATACCAGCACAGACCAGTAGGCAAGTTATAGAGTGGTTGGTCACATCCAAGTGGATATGACACGATTACACCACTTGGACCCAATCTTAGTGTGGGACCACCCCACTTGGATGTATTTTACGTGGGGTTAAGATGCAATTGAACCTCCACTTCCTAACTGTTGCATAGACCACTAGCACTGAGTGGTGATAAAAAATCCGACAGCGGACAACAGCTTCCTCCACTCTCACCTGATCCTTCCAGGACAGCCTCACAGAAAGCAAGACACCACTTGCGCCTACAACACAGACTGTAGGATCAAAGCTTCATCCTTTAATCTTCTAAGAGGTCGGAGTGACCAGAGATGTTATCGCTCCCGGGAAGATACAAACAACAACAATTACATCTCCCATCATCTCTAATGTGTCTGCCTTTATCAAAGTTGTGCTTTGACATCTCAAAATAATTTTATGGGGATTGTCGTAGAATGCCCCCCTTTTTGTTCTAAGAGTGCTAATATTGTTATTTTAAAGAAGAGCCGTTGGAAACACGTAAGGATATAGAGAAACGCACAATAATTCCCCAAATAAACTTATATTTGAACTTTAACAATTTAATACACAAAAATTAACCATTAACCACAGAAATACTCCGAATATTAAAATACACAATAATTACTTTAGTTAGTTTGCCCCTCTAAAATTGGTTAATTTCGCTACACACTTCTATATATAAGATTTAAGCTTACTGATTCCACTGAAGTTTAAATTCATCAGGAATGTTATTTACTCCACGACGCGTGCCGACCGGCCAGATGGAGGAGGTCGAGATCACGAGGTACTTTTGGCTAGGGCAGCAGATGGGGGTTCATACGGTATTCAGGAGGGCTTCTTCAAGGACGAGAACAATTACGGTGCTTTATGCGGCACCAAGGTAGGCGTGGTCTCTCTGACGAGAGTGAGTCGAACTTGGTTCTTAAACCAAGTTAACTTGGAGTGCGGTGTGACCACCGAGTAACGAGCTCAAGGGGGAGCTTTTATCCTTCGTTACTTAATTCCTCATGGGCGAGGACTGTACTCTGTACTCGGGGAGGGTCTTCTTCAAGGGCGAGGATCGAAGAGGGGGGTTTCTATGGCGAGAATAAGTTAAACTTGAATAAGTTAACTTAAAGGGCGGTTTGATAACCGGGGACTAGCTCGAGGATGAGCTTCTCCTTAGTTCCAGCTTTCCTCTAGTGCGAGGATAGAGGAGGGGGATTTCTCGGACGAGAATAAGTTGAACTTAGTTCCTCAACCAAGTTAACTTATGAGTTTGGTGTGGCCCCCGAGTAACGGGATACCCCTGGTGTTTAAGATGCACCAGGATATGAGGAGTCTCTCTGACGAGAGTAAGTTGAACTTAACAAAGTTAACTTAGCGTTCGGTTTGATAACCAGTGACTAGCTCATGGGTGAGCTGCTTCTTAGCCCCTTAAGGTAGGTAGCCCTGCCTCTCTTGCAGGGTACTTCTTGGTCTGGCGAGCCAAGTGATCTACTTGTCCAGTCTCGGTAGCCCGATCTTAATCCGGGGACTTCGTCACCTGAAGACTGACGTATTCTACCAATCCAGTCTAGGATTAAAAGCTTCTCCTGGCTGCCTCCACACATAAACTAAACCTGCAGTGGGGAAAAGAGGAAAACTAGACCTGTTGGAGAATATTACTTACTTCCATTGGTCGGTCGACCAGCCCTTGTGATCACTATACCGGTTCAGCCTTTTCTGAATTTTTTAATGAGGAAGCAGAGGTTTTTTTGATGGCGGCTCTTCCATGATAACCGGCTTTATTGAGCTCACGGCGAACAGCTTTGGTCGAAACTGGGCTAGTGAGATGTTGATTCAACTCTGCAGTCGCTTTGGGGGCAGTTGCCCGGGATTTTTCATTACAATGTGTTTCCACACTCGTCGGTCTCTTTCAGCGAGCTTCGAAATCCTGCCAAAATTACTATAGTTCCTGCAGATTTTCCCCCTCTTCTTGAATTATGTCATGGTCTTTGATATGGTAGCTCTCGAAAAAAACAAGGAGTTTAGCTGTTCTGGTAACGGAAACTCCTGCAATTTGAGCTCCAACATTTTGCCCTATTTCGAACTCAGTGAGGTCACGCATCTTAGCATCTATACCACCATCTGAAAAAGAAATACAAATAATCATTAAATTTGATAAATAAAACTATGTGCCTACAATAAAAACAAAACACTCAATGTAATTTGGATGGATATTCGTAATATAATGGCTCATTGAAATATTGGTGTTAAATTTCTACTGTTCCAATTATTTTGTCCCACCCCTGTATATATATATATATATATATATATATATATATATATATATATATACGTATAGTTAGGCAGTAGATTTTCTTGGTAGGATATTTTTTTATTGAAGCCGAATGCGAGTGTTTAGCGTTAATTATTTTTTTACCAAATCTCTCGATTTTTCTTATATTCCCGGATTTGTTCCGCTTTTGGTTGTGAGTTAACCCATGGATAAGTTCGCCAAAATTCATCAGAAAAATATTAACGAACGAGAGCAGGAAACTAATTTACTGAGCAAAACAAATAAATTTATTGGCGTGACGCGTTTCGATACAAACCTGTATCATTATCGAAAATTGATATTTATAACTTAAGAAACTGAAGAATATGGTTTTATATACATCGTTATTTAGTTAAAAAATATAAGAACATAATTATAGGGAATTTAAATTCCTAAATACAAAAGATACATTGAAATCAAGTTTCTTGAGACTGTTTAAACACAAAAAGTTACATTGAAATGAACTTTTTGTTACTCCTTCAAATGTTTAATTTATAATAGGCACAGGATTAATTTGCCTGGGGATTATTATTCGGTGCGCGGGAAAGTGAGGAAAGCAGAGTGAATTGTATGCTTGTTTGAATCTTTAATTTGGGCTGTTTTTTCTTTTATATATAATGCTTCTAATATAATTAGCTGTCGACGGTTTGGAGCATATGATAGGATTTGGGTATTATTTTCGAGTGACTTCCGGTCCAGTTGTCTTCCATGTTTTTCCAACGTGTGTGTTTGGGGGGCACCATTGTTTAAATGGTAACTTATTCTTCGTGTTAACTTTGTTTCTGTCATTCCTATATATGAATGAGGTAGGAGCTCACAGTCTCCCATTTTGCAAGTATATTCATATATTAAATGATTTCTCTGCTTAGGTGTTAGGTGAGGTCCTGGGTTGTTTTTCATGATAAGGTTGCATGTTCGTTTACGAGTGATACATTATTTTCATTTTGTGTTGGTTTTATTCTTCTGTTTATGATTTCCTTCATTATTCTTTTATTCATTTTGTACGTTGTGCTCATAATGTTCTTGTAGTATAGTTTAATAGTGTTTCTATCGTCTTGCTGATTGGTACAGCTTGTAGGTGATGTATACCGTCTTTCCATCTTCTTACGTCTAACGGTGTGTATATCGCTGTTTGTAAAACCGTTATTTACGAGTACTTGTGAGGCACGTTCGAGTTCTTCGTGTGTTTCTTTCCATGTGGAGCAATGGGTGAAAGCTAAACTCGTAATCGGTTTCAATAAAATATGCTACCAAATATATATATATATATATATATATATATATATATATATATATATATCCTGTTTCTTGTCTCATTGCTCATTTCCGTCAAATTTCCCTTTCTCTTGTACTGTATTGTTATACGGTCTGCAATGCAAGGTTTTTGCATCTCTTTTTTCTGTCTTCAAAAGGTTTATGTAAAGCAGAAATTAAATATGGCGAAAGCCCTGTGGTGGTTGCTATCACCCACATAACTCGTATTTGCTATATATATATATATATATATATATATATATATATATATATATATATTATTATTATTATTATTATTATTGCCTTTTCGTGTAGATACTTGGTAAAATGAAAGTGGACAGGAGTGAACATTAGCAAACCTTTCGCAGTTGGACCCCTACGGCGGCTGGCTACCTACTAACTACAAGCCCAACTGACCAAATGTATCGCCCGAGAGGTTGATCCTGACGACTGGGTAACACAAATTTCCCATTCAATTGCCCGAGATTGCGCCCATCCTTGGCGTAAACTCTACTGCCTTCGAGACAGACGGATGCCATGAACAACATTATACTTGTTTGGAATCCAATTATTATGTAACAAAACCCAAGGGCAAATCTCACACTCCGGTTTTGGAGGAAGTCAGTTAAATATCTGGTTTTCGAAAAGGTCTCTCTTGAAAAACATATATAATTATATTACGAAATCTAGCGCATCGTTTGTAAAACGTAATCAGTCATTTAAATAATCTAAAAGATTAAAATCACTGGAAAATTTTGAACACAGATTTATTTTGGTCGCACCTTCCCATTAAATAGCTCCGAGAACGTGTAAACGCGATATAAATGTCGAGCTCTGAAAATAATAAGCAGATTGCATGCAAAATTTCAATCAATTGTATAATTTCGTGTTATACAATTTTGACACTGCGTCTCGTTTTCAAGAAATATGTATATGCGTAGATATGAATTATTTGCGTACCTTTCACAGGATGCAAAGATAAGAGTATTTGGCACATAAAAAGGGACTTCGCAAGAAGTTTCCTCTAATCACGGTCCAAGGCTCGAGTTTACCCTCTTACTCCTGGAACTGTGAGATTTTCATCTTTTCCTTTCTACGAAATCGTCCTCAGGATCAATGCAGGTGCAAAAGTGTTCGTTTCAGGATAAATTTCGCCCTTCCTCTGTCGTTTCTTTTAATTTGTTAATCTCATTTCCGCTTAAGGACTTTAATTTATTTTATTCTGTCATTAGTGTGTTTGATTCTATCAGTCTTTTTTAAAAGTCATTCTGGGATATTCGTAATATATATATATATATATATATATATATATATATATATATATATATATATATATATATATATATATATATCAAAGTAGCGCGAGAGAATTAGGAAAATGAATCCATTAAACCACATTGAAAGAGAAAACGGTATAATTTTTCCTCACCGCTTAGGCACACTGAAGCAGCGAGCACCGCTTTGATCCCTGCACGGAATTTTTCTTAAAAAGGTAATAAATATTACTGTAAAAAAAAATTATTCCGTTATATATATATATTATATATATATATATATATATATATATATATATATATATATATATATATATATATATATATATATATATATATATATATATTAGGGTGGCCCTTATTTGGGGGTAAATATAAAATATTTTTATTATAGCTCTCACCACATAAATTGGATCCACTTGTCTCAGAAACCCTGCTGTATAAATTTGTTGCATTTTGATTAATATTTAGGGGTAGTCGAGAGGGGTGCAAGTTCTCATCTCTATATTACATTATTATATTGGTATTTAAAGGAGTGATTTTTGTCACTCAGATCCAGTTCTTCCCCAAACGGGTATTAGCTGCTCAAAGCAGAGGTGTCACAGATGCTACTCTGCTCATTGTTGCCTGGGTTGAATGAGGGTTCCTTTACGAACATCTGGGTAGACGCGTCGATGCTTAGAAACTACTTGCAATAGGAATTGCAGTTGTTCTTCATCTTTCATTAAGAGTCGGTTATACGACTGCATAAGTGCAATTCCACGTTCTGCATTATCATTTATAACTTTCATGCTCTTTACGATTGCTTGGGCGGATTGAAAACCCTCTGATTCTATACCAAACACGTGGATCTTCATTTAGAAAGCTGGTATCCAATCGAAGCTTACTGAAGAATTTCATTGTCTTCGGAGTAACGAAATCTAGTTTCTAAAAATGTTTCCATACATTATCCTTTTGCTTTTCCATCCGTTAACGTTGAGCTGTAGAATCTTAAGATCTGTTTTATTCATTGTAGTTTATAAAGTCCTAAAATCGATTTCGTTTCCAAAGTCCTTTAACCGTTTCCGTACGTTGATCGAGTATCTGCTTGGAGACTAAGTAAAAACTTATTTTCCTCCCCCTGCTGGTTTACGGGAGCCCTAAGCTTTTGAGTGGTGACCCGTGTTTGTTGATGGTGGACTTGGTGAGTTTTGTCTACTTTGTGGAGCTGAGCTCTTTCCCGTCTTGCATTTTCTTTTCTTCTGGGTTTTCCTTGTTATTCTTCTAGTCTCTTCTTATGCCGATTTGGACTGGTTTCTTCTGTGTCTGTTTCCGTTTCACTGTTTTCTTCCTGAGCGTCTCATTGGTTTTCAGTCTCTGCGTTATCTACTTTGAGGATGGCCTCTGAATTAATCTCTTGCGGTACGACGATGGGTTCTAGTCCATTAGCCTTCAACATGGAGTTGAGTGTTTTCGCATGTTTCAGGATTAAGTGCATTCTGGACATGTGCATGAATCACGCAAGTATAGATCTTACCAAACATTCCCTTCGTGATGTTTGGCAGCGCTGGGGTGGTGGAACATTGGCTTTTGGCTACGTTAGCGTAGGATGTGGTGTTTTCTACAGATTTCTTCGTCTGTAGGTATCTCTCCTTCTTCTTAATGATGTCTTTTCTAGCTGGGCATGACATAGCCATGGTACGATGGCTACCACCGCAGTTTACACATTTTTTGTACCTGCTTCTGCAGTTGCGGTAGTCGTGTCCCTCTTCGGCGCATTCGGAACATGTGACTGTTCCTCTCTTGGGGCAGTTGGCTGAAGTATGTTTTTCCATGGCATAGCAATTAAAGCACATTTGAATGTTGACAAATGTGTGTCTCTTTGTATATTATGCAGAGGAATACACATGATAAAGTCTAATAATCCCTTTTCTTGGGCTTTGGCCGCTATTTCAGTTGTCTCGCATATAACTTTAAAGACATGAGTATAGTCTCTAAATTTGACAATTTCCTCTATCTTCATCCATTTCTGATTTTTCATTAGTTCCCTTTTGATTTCTTTGCATAAGTGGGATCCCACCCATGCTTATACTTTCCGGCATACGAAGCTCCGGTTTGCGGTGATCTGCGGCGGTGTCTTCGCTTCCAGTTGGAGTTTTCCGAGGGTTACCGATCCACCCGGAGATAAAAGCTTTTACACATCATTTCCTTTTGGACAAATCGCGATGAATCCGTTGGGGACAGTGATGCATTTTACCAAGGGTATGGAGATGGTATCCACGACTTGCTGCGGTGTACATTTGGTTCTGTTGTCTCCTTTCTGATTCCATCGAAGAGGTAGTCTTTTCAATTCCTGGTTGTCCACCCTGGTTCTAGTCTGCCTTACTATTGGGGGGCTCCTAGTGGCGAAATCTTTAAGGGAAAGTTATGCTCTTCAGATGGGAGAGCCCTCTATATGTCCTAATTCTACTTCTCCTACCTCCCGACTTTCGTGCTCTCCTTGGTCACCCCACCTATGTAGGCCTAGCCCTATAAGCGGTCCACAGAAGGTTTCGGGCTCGTGGTCGAGAATCGACCCCCCTTTTCTGGCCTTCTAACGGGGTCTCCTGCAGGAGTTCACTATACCCTACTTCCAACTGTATCTAAGATCTTGCCGGTGACCGAGTTATGTAGCACTAGTTGAGAAACAAGTTGAAGTAAAAAGTGTGAAAAAAAGAAAAAAAAATGCTAATAATCAGAAGAAAAAGTAGCCCCTTCGGAGGAAGCGACCTCGCCCGCAAATAACAGGAGAAATCTTCAATCAGCCTTGTGAGCGCATATATTTCTTACTGTGGTAGTCGTTCGTTGGCTGTTATAACCGTTAAGTGGTAAACAGGCATTTAACTCAAATTAGCGTGAAAAAATTCACGTTTTGAAGAAATTCTCGAGTCGTTGCCTCCTTTTCCAGTGAGAACTTTAACAGATCGTAGAAAATGCGTCCGAAAAGCAGAGTAGCAGGTCCATAAATGAAAATAGGCCGGCCATCAACAGTCAAGTGACAAGCTGGAATCACACATTAAAACTATTTTAAAAATTCCACGCACAGAAGTGGCTCATTTCCTCTAACGTTACGTTTAACTAAGGCGGAATAAATACCCCTTAAAAATCGTTTACTTTCATTTTCCTCAGTGCCAAGACAAGTGCTAAAAAGTGCTAATACCACAGAACACAGCCATCTCACGAGACCCCCGACTAAACAAACCTAAAGAATCACAGACAGAAAAACAAGCGCCACTTTCACCATAAAAAGACACCACAGTAAAAACAAACACACAGATGCACACACCAACCAAGGAAGCAGTGCGACCCAAGGAGACCAGGTCTCCACGGTCGAGAAAAATCTCTAGAACTCGTGGCGCAAGGTCTACCTTCTCAACACAGGGGAGGGAACACCAGTTAAAATACCACGCGAAATCAATTCCCGCGAAGTATCGGAGGGTCTTAGGACCAGACGATACAAGTGGGAATGCTCATATGAGGTTCCGAAGCGGCAGGTAGAGGAGGCTCTCGCACAAAACAAGATCAAACTCACCACGGACTGCTTCCACACGATCACGGACACTGAATTTAGAAAGAAAAGAAACGACAGGGAGCAAACCCCGCCTAGTACACCCCATGGGGCTAAATTAGATCACGAATAGACGTCTACTGTAAACCCACACACTAAAGAACCAACATTACTCAAAGTGACCAACAGACTTATGATTATACATATGAATGTCGATGGGTGGGACGGAAAAGATTCCATCTATGGCAATATTATCCGACAGAGTGACCCTAACATTATACTTATTTCCGAACACGGACTGACCGCGCAAAAACAATTAAAAGTATTTCAATACGACGTCATTAGCAAGAATCATAGCCAGGAACGGTATGATGTCTGCGCAATAGCCGTCAAAAAAGACTAAAATACAGAAAACCAGGTGACTTAGATGAATCATACCTTGCCATTGAAGTAGGTACTGTCCTGGGAAGGCTGGTCGTGGCTACGGGGTACCAACCACCAAGACGCGGCTATGTGCCCATGCACAACCTTTTACAGATCTTTAGCCATAAGAAAAATGTAATTTTTGCTGGAGATCTGAATGCAAGGTGTGCAGCGGCGGGGTATACGTCCTACAACAATGCAGGTAGAAACATCGAAGTACTACTTGACAGACAATTTGATGCCAATTTAGAAGAAATAGATAAGGAGCTGGATAAAATCTCTGACTACCTGATTAAAGCCCAGGAAAATAGTATTCCTCATATTAAATATAAAACCCTTCCAGCTCCCCATTGGACCCCTCCCATGAAAGCCCTAGCCCAAGAATATAGGGACCTGTCCAATGTAGTAGCGCTGATAGGCCCCAACCACAATGCCCACAGAAGCATAAGACAGATTAAAGACGAACTCCAGACACTAATTACGGACCAACAAATACTTATATGGGACAGAATGATAGAAATACTTGATATAGAAAGAAACTCACACACATTCTGGCATACATTTAAACGTTTAAAAGGAAAACCTCTACAAAAAAGAATTACACTCATTCACGACGGTAAAGAAATTAACGAGACTGAAGAGATTGAGGAAATGTTTAGGATTTTCTGGTCTTCAATCTTCAAAATTACCCCCGAAGAAAATGACAATCATGACATCGATTTCGAAAATGACATAATCCAACAGCTAACACACAAATACACAAAACCGATCTTCATCACTGTGTGTTTCAGGAAAGAGTGATGGAGGGCTATGGAAGTAAAATAACTGCCCAAGAGCTCTCCGTTGCTCTAAAGTCCTTTCGTCAAAGAGCACTGGGTACCACAGGGCTAACCCGGGAGAATTTCATTAATGAAAGTAAACACAATTTTTGCAAAAACTCAAACTCAAATTCAAATTCACAAATTCAATTCAATTCAAATTCATTCAATTAAAATGAAAATAAACTTTTTCGAAAATCCACAGCGGGAATAAAACCCCCGCCTAAAATAAAGGCTTGAATGCCAAATGATCATTAAGATCAGTAAGAACCAAATGATTCAAAAATTAAATTAACCTGATTAATTTAATTAAATAAACTATAAATTTTATAGTTTACTAAATGAAAAACAAAAACAAACAAAAAACAAAACAAATCAAACAAAATCCATACAAAACATCACAAAACAGAGCTACCCTTTCACCAAGGACCTATTTATTCTGTTTCCTACACATTATCTATTCTATAAATTACTTTATTTCACCACTTTCATCTCTTACTATTTTCTCTTTAACTCTCACTAAATCTCACCACTTTTATATGTCCAATGTCCAATTCTTTCACTTTCTGTCAGATCCTCACTCCACTCATTACATCGGTAAAGAAGGAAAGAACATTTCAAAACGCTCCGAAGATGATCGAATAAGATCGAAAGCTTAGCAATTTAGTTTGTTTTTTACTAAACACATTCATTTTAAAAAGAGATGAATACTGGAAAAGTAATCCACCATCTACAAGATGGAAAAAAAAGATAGTTAGAAGAAGAGAAAGTTGCATAAGGAAATTAATTTAGGGCAATTTTGTTTTTTTTTTAACCCTGACGGCTCATCTCGTTAATAGGATTTTTCCAGGTATCTGCTAATCCCACCCCTTTTAATCTTTATATCCCATATTTTCATTAATCAGGTGTATAAATATCTTTCCCTTTTTCCCTGTCTTTTAGTCTGATTAGTAAAGGACCATTAGTCGAAAGGCCTCGCAGTTCTCCGTTTTTTCATTTTCCTCGTGGCTGTAACGTTATTCATATATATATATATATATATATATATATATATATATATATATATATATATATATATATATATATATATATATATATATATATATATATATATATATATATATATATATATATATATATATATATATATATATATATATATATATATATATATATATATATATATATATATATATATATATATATATATATATATATATATGAATAACGTTACAGCCACGAGGAAAATGAAACAACGGAGAACTGCGAGGCCTTTCGACTAATGGTCCTTTACTGAGCAGACTAAACGACAGGGAAAAAGAGAAAGATATTTATACACCTGATTAATGAAAATATGGGATATAAAGATTACAAGGGGGTGGGATTAGCAGATACCTGGAAAAATCCTATTAACGAGATGAGCCGTCAGGGTAAAAAAAAAAAAAAAAAAAGTTTACGGGTTACAAAAAAAAAGGGGTGGGGGGCAATGTTTAGGAATCACATATGCAATATGAAAACAAAAAAAGTTTGCACATGATAACTAGAAAATATGACAAAAAAAAATATGAGGAAAGGTTTTTTTTATATAAATAAGCTAAAATAACTTCTAGGTGGTAATCATTAATTCAGAAATTTTATCTTTAAAATCATTCTTAAACATTCTTTTGATACAAGGGTCCAAAAAATACATTCCAGGGCTGAGATTAAAATTCGAAGTCAGTTGTATAAATGCCGATTCTAAAAGATTTCGTGAAAAAAAGTCATTTGATTTGGCAATCACAGAACTCTCCTTCCAATTAATACGATGGGAATTTTCACTCAAATGGATAAAAATGGCATATGATGTTTGCCCAGTGTTTACAGAGTACTTATGTTGCTTAATACGCACATTCAGATCCTTGCTAGTTTGCCCAATATAAAATGAAGGGCAATCCAAACAAGGGATTTTATAAATTACGTTATTTGTTTCATTAGGGCAATTTTTTATTAACATTCTTTTTAAAGTATTAGTATAAGAGAAAACAAGATTTACATTAAGTGTTTTTAACAATGTTTTTTACGGTTTCGAAGCCATTAAAATAAGGTAAAATGAGGATATTCTTGGGCCCTTCCTTCTCAATAGTACTTTCGTTATAAAACTTTTTTTTGGCTTTATTATAACAAATATCAAGTATATTTGCTGGATAACACAAGTCTGCACCGATTTTTCTTATACATTCAATTTCCTGATCCAAATATTGAGGACGGACAATGCGCAACGCACGTAAAAACATAGAGGAAAAAATTGATATCTTAATATTAAGATGGTGGCCTGAATAAAAATGGACATAGGTTAAGTTGTTGGTTGGTTTCCTATAAATACTAAAATTGCAATTAAATGATTCCCTATGTATTAAGACATCTAAGAATGGAAGGCAATTGTCTTTTTCTAATTCAACAGTAAATTTTATGGAAGGTACCTGGTTATTTAAATTGGAAAGCAAATTATTTACATCTATATTAAAAGGCAAAATAATTAAAATGTCATCAACATATCTATACCACTTTAAGGGGATATCAATGATATTAGGTAAATATTATTTTTCGAAGAATTCCATATACAAATTTTAGATTAGGGGAGATAAGGGGTTGCCCATTGCCATACCAAATATTTGTTGGTAATATTCACCATTAAAAACGAACTTACAGTCACAAATGCACAACTTAATGAGGGAAATAATATGATTTACAGATAAAGGTAATTCATGATGAGTAAGCTCATTACTAAGATAATCTAAAATGGAATCAATAGGGACTTTGGTAAAGAGAGAGCAAACGTCAAAACTTACCAACCTATCATTGGGGCAAATAGTAATTTGATTTAATTTTTCTACTAAGTCAAGGGAGTTTAGTATATGAGAACCGGATATTGTTCCAAGTATAGGGGACAACAGTTTGGTAATATATTTTGATAATTTAAATGAAACTAAACCAACTATGCTAATAATAGGCCGCATAGGGTTGTTTTCTTTGTGTGTTTTTACCAACCCGGAAAAGTAAGGTAACGAGGGAGATTTTTCTGACAAAACACCTATTAATTCCTTCTTATCTTTAAGGATTTTTTTCAGTATACTATTGAAATGTTTAATAACTTGATCTAAGATGTTCCTTGTTAATTTTCTGTAAGTCACACCGTCAGCCAGTAGGGCATGCATGCGCGATATGTAATCATTTTTATCAAGAATTACGATACTATTCGACTTGTCGGCTTTTGTGATATGTAATGTGTTATCTTTTTTAAGATCGGCCAAACTTTTTTTATACCGAGCGGGGAAATTACTTTCATGACTAACATTGGTGGCCTCATAAACAATACCTTTAATTATGTCAACCTGATTTGGGAGAAGCTCACAGTATTTTTCAAATTTGCAAAGGGCAGACGCAATAGTTAAGGTGGAGGGTCTACTTGAAACGGAGAAGGATAAACCGTAACCGAGTGCACAAGCGACGTTTTCACTAATTTCTTTGCGTGACAAGTTAACAACACAATTATTACGTACATTATTCGTCCAATCACTAGTGGCAATAAGAGATTTCACTTTCTTATCCAGTTTCATTGTTAAGACATCAGAAGTTCTACGAAGTTTTCTATAGATTTCTTGTCGTAACGAGTACTTCCAATCGGCGGGAATGGTGAAACCGAATGTGAGTCTAGCTTCCTTAAATTCCTTAAATTTTTCTTTTTCTTCTTGCTTGGCGGCGCCTATGTGGCGTTTTAACATCATGGAGCTAAATTCATTAAAAGGGTGATGATCATATCTTCTTAGACGGTATGGAAGTAAAGATTTCGGTAGAACTTGTTCAGACAAGCACTTTTTTAAGAACATGAGACGGATTCTTGTGCAGTGCGCATCACAAAGGGATTTCACTCATTAAGTTGTGCATTTGTGACTGTAAGTTCGTTTTTAATGGTGAATATTACCAACAAATATTTAGTATGGCAATGGGCAACCCCTTATCTCCCCTAATCTAAAATTTGTATATGGAATTCTTCGAAAAATAATATTTACCTAATATCATTGATATCCCCTTAAAGTGGTATAGATATGTTGATGACATTTTAATTATTTTGCCTTTTAATATTGATGTAAATAATTTGCTTTCCAATTTAAATAACCAGGTACCTTCCATAAAATTTACTGTTGAATTAGAAAAAGACAATTGCCTTCCATTCTTAGATGTCTTAATACATAGGGAATCATTTAATTGCAATTTTAGTATTTATAGGAAACCAACCAACAACTTAACCTATGTCCATTTTTATTCAGGCCACCATCTTTATATTAAGATATCAATTTTTTCCTCTATGTTTTTACGTGCGTTGCGCATTGTCCGTCTTCAATATTTGGATCAGGAAATTGAATGTATAAGAAAAATCGGTGCAGACTTGTGTTATCCAGCAAATATACTTGATATTTGTTATAATAAAGCCAAAAAAAAGTTTTATAACGAAAGTACTATTGAGAAGGAAGGGCCCAAGAATATCCTCATTTTACCTTATTTTAATGGCTTCGAAACCGTAAAAACATTGTTAAAAACACTTAATGTAAATCTTGTTTTCTCTTATACTAATACTTTAAAAAGAATGTTAATAAAAAATTGCCCTAATGAAACAAATAACGTAATTTATAAAATCCCTTGTTTGGATTGCCCTTCATTTTATATTGGGCAAACTAGCAAGGATCTGAATGTGCGTATTAAGCAACATAAGTACTCTGTAAACACTGGGCAAACATCATATGCCATTTTTATCCATTTGAGTGAAAATTCCCAT
Source organism: Ceratothoa steindachneri (assembly GCA_963969495.1). NCBI lineage: Eukaryota > Metazoa > Arthropoda > Malacostraca > Isopoda > Cymothoidae > Ceratothoa > Ceratothoa steindachneri. Next base: position 171,158,376 of record OZ018323.1, read on the forward strand.
CGTATTAATTGGAAGGAGAGTTCTGTGATTGCCAAATCAAATGACTTTTTTTCACGAAATCTTTTAGAATCGGCATTTATACAACTGACTTCGAATTTTAATCTCAGCCCTGGAATGTATTTTTTGGACCCTTGTATCAAAAGAATGTTTAAGAATGATTTTAAAGATAAAATTTCTGAATTAATGATTACCACCTAGAAGTTATTTTAGCTTATTTATATAAAAAAAACCTTTCCTCATATTTTTTTTTGTCATATTTTCTAGTTATCATGTGTAAACTTTTTTTGTTTTCATATTGCATATGTGATTCCTAAACATTGCCCCCACCCCTTTCTTTTGTAACCCGTAAACTTTTTTTTTTTTTTTTTTTTAACCCTGACGGCTCATCTCGTTAATAGGATTTTTCCAGGTATCTGCTAATCCCACCCCTTTTAATCTTTATATCCCATATTTTCATTAATCAGGTGTATAAATATCTTTCTCTTTTTCCCTGTCTTTTAGTCTGCTCAGTAAAGGACCATTAGTCGAAAGGCCTCGCAGTTCTCCGTTGTTTCATTTTCCTCGTGGCTGTAAGGTTATTCATAAATTCCTCACGTTCCTTATTTTCGTGATTCAGTTATACATACATATATATATATATATATATATATATATATATATATATATATATATATATATATATATTTATATATATATATATATTTATATATATATATATATATATATATATATATATATATATATATATATATATATATATATATATATATATATATATATATATATATATATATTAATATTTATATATATATATATATATATATATATATATATATATATATATATATATATATATATATATATATATATATATATATATATATATATATATATATATATATATATATATATATATATATATATATATATATATATATATATATATATATATATATATATATATATATATATATATATATATATATATATATATATATATATATATATATATATATTGGAAAATTTCAAGAAGTCTCGAGACAAATTGGTGGGGTTCGTATATAGCAATTTGTCTTGAAACTTCTCGAATTTTCCCATCTTTAAAATATATTTGGCAAAGATAACGTTGGAAATCGATAACATTTCCATTATCTGTAACGGTAAAATAGGCGAATTATAAGGGAATCTATTGAAATGAATTTATTTTAGGTGGTTTAGAGTGCTTTCCTGAATGTTACCTACATGAGGAGGAACGATGCCCGGCCTTCAAGACCCGATGAGGTGTGTCGATTGGCGAATTTTGGCTATATACTAACCGCACTTCATATATATATATATATATATATATATATATATATATATATATATATATATATATGAAGTGCAACGAAATTATGATGATCTCAATGATGCCCAACAGGAAATGGTATACATTAGGATTTTTCTTTTAACTGGGTCTCTCAGCTGCAAGAATTTTAGAATGCTCTGAGAGATGAAGCAAGATGTCCATACAGAACGACTAGCCTCACCTACCAGTAGAACCAAATCCTTCATACCTCTAACAATTTGAAACTCCCCGAAGAAGATAATTTAATAAACATGATTGCTTTAGTTTATTGAATAAATCCTTTCTCCATAGTTTTAAAAAAAGTTTGCTCACTTGAAATATGAATTCGAGACAATGGTATCGTATTATCGAAGACATCGTTGTAATCCCCACATTCATGGAAAACCAATCAGATTTGGTTACAGATTGTGGTGTGCTTCCACTCCTTCAGGTTATCCAGCTCAATCCATTTCGTATCAAGGGGTAAAAGCGTGTCAGTTTCTGGAACAACGAACGTATGGGCTTGGAGCATCAGCTGTTCACTTGCTTGCTCTATTTGGATAAACTTACAGTAATATGTCATTTTTGAATTGGAACAATGAGAGAAAATTGCACTGAGAAATGACCATGAGAACAACATTTGAACTTTCATTCGTTAAGTAAAACAACTAAATTGTGACCCTTGCTTCAAATGCTTATAGTATTGAGCCGATCTCCTATCTCAATCGATTTGCTTTAGTTGGCAAAAAAATACTGTTCCTTGTACCAAGGAAGTTTCCATGCATAATAAATTTATGGATGGTGTGGCCCAAACTACACATGTGTGGGCAGATGGTGTGGGCATAGATACGGACGGTTGGACAGGTGATCCACCCGTGGAGACAGGTTCGCTGAAAATTTTGGTAGTCAAAAGATCTTTCTGAAGGAAAATAACGGTGGTTTCCTGTTTAGTATTTACCTTGGTGCTGCTTGTGAATTTCACCTTAATATAGTATAAACATATCTTACGGAAATATAAGACACCCTCTAAACAATCAACACCTTGTGAATCTTCAGTAAGTTCTCGAGTTTATCTATAACATCACATAACATAAAAATGCAATCGGGCACATTGTCGTAAACAAACCAGAATACAACCTGTACGAAATGCAAAGTTCCCCTTCAGATAAGCTGTTGGTTTATATTTTTCAACAAATAATTTCAAAACAAGGAGAACTTAATCGACAATTAGCTCTTTGTATAGAACCTTATGTGCTTGGTGGTACCCATATATGCTACTTTTTATTTTTTTAAATATGTTTTAGAAATAAAACCTCTAATTAATTTGTTTAATAATAGTATTTTATTTAAGTCCTAAAATTTCAGCAAATTTGATGGAAGAATAACAATGTGAAAATGAAAATATTAAAAATTATAAATTAATAAAATACGAGTATAAGCGATAAATATGAAATAAAATAAAAAAAATAAAGAAAATTACCAAGACAGATTATTAGCGTCGTTGGGAAAAATATATTTACGTGGTTAGGATTTTCGTAAGTTATGTCATAACAAGGCATATAATGACAATTAAGGTAAAAAGTAACATGCAAAATTTCAATTTAATGATCGGCCTTGAGCCTTAGGTAATTATCTCTCTCGACTGTCACCTTTATATAAAATGGGATCCTGCTGCTTTGGGTCATATGAAATCTTACTTTTGAGAATAACTGAGCCAAACTTATTCTACGGTAAAGTTATATTTACTTGCTCTTAATATACTGTAGGAGAAAATCTATTATTTTAGCAAAGATTTGTATTCAATGTTCAGTTTTAGGATTTTTCAGAGGTATTTTCAGATTCATTATATTTAAGTATTTTTATTAATTTCGAGTAGGGGATAGAAAATTAGTTGTGGTAAATGCATTTTTATTGAATATTAAGTGTAGATTCTTCTTGTAATTGGGTTTCGGGGTTTTTTAGAGGGGTGGGGGCTTTTATAGTCTGTCGGTGTGAGTTACGTTCTGTTTTTAGTGCGAGAGGTGGAGAATTTCATCGGAACTCGTGTGTTGATCTCAGGTTTCGTTTAGTTCAATGGTTCCCAAACAGTTTTGGCTTATGGCCTCCTTAGGAACCTTATTGTTTTCCCTGTGGCACCCATGAGCATTATTTTTAGTGGCAATATGCAGATTAACTCTATTTCACACAATAAGTTTGTAGGATGCAAAATATTTGTTTAAAGATAAATGAAAATTTTATTATAAAATATAAAAAAAAAACGAAATATAAATATTAATAATTTTTAAAATAGTAATTCAACTCATAAATTGAAATTATCTATTGGCCTTACCATAATTTAGACTTCAATAGGAGTCCTGTCGCCCCCTTCATGGACTTCTATGGCCCCTTCAAATGTGCCATGGCTCAAGGGGGCAATATGGACTCCGGTTGAGAAACACAAATTTAGTTGATAATTCGTGCTTAGAGAAACTTGAGACGGATGTCAGAGTTTCTCCTGACGAAGGTTGGATTTCCATGTGTTTACCTTGTTATTTGTTGGCAATATTCTCTTGTCATATGAAGTCTAATGGTGCCTTGATGTTCAGGACAAAATAATATTATGCCTTCCCTGGCCACTAAGATTTGCTGTTTTCAAGCAATTTACGAGTAGTTGTCGAGGGATTTGCAAGTTTTTAGTTGTATTTTGAAAGGTGGAAGATGAATAGTTGAATTTTATGGTAAGATTAATTCCCCAAAAGTACATTTGCCACCTTTAAGAGATAATTAGCGTCAATATTCTTAAATAGTGACAAAAGAGAGCTGTTTGTGTATGGGATTTTTACCTTCTGTACTTACCACACACATTTCACTATTCTACGACGCTTTAGTTTCACATACTCTGACGGAGGGAGTGTAACCCGGTCTTAGGGATACAATATTTATCCAACTTGTTATCGGTCGTAGAGAGATAAAAATAGAATCTAAGGGAAGTTATAGATTATACTCATATACAACCAATGATGTTCTTTATAGATAAATTTTTTGTCGTTAAATTCGAACACTTCAATGTCTTTCGTCAAAGCCTCTCGTCACTGTTTTGGAAATTTATATTGTGCTATCACTCCAAAATCTTTCGCCTTGTACAATTTCTTCCACCATAGAATTATACAAAAAAATTCAGGAAATTCCCTTAGATACGCTCTATGTCTAGTCTGAAATAGTGAGGAGGGGAAGGTAAGGAGGTTTTGGGAGGATCTTTAGAGTTAAAAGAAAGATGAATAAATATTCTTTTATTTTATGTTCTTTAATAACTAGATATGTGTTCACCCAAGTTATTTTTAAACATGTTTATTGATGTTTTTGTAACTACATTTGCCGGAGAGAATTCTAAGTTGAGACTATTTTATAAGTAAAAAGGTTTCGCAAGATTTTAGTCTGATAACGCTTTAGTTTCAATTTATGGCCATTTGTTTGCTTGATGTTTCCAGTGCTTTTTGAAAGTGAATCAAAGCTTATATTATTGTAGCCTATCAGAATCTTGAAGACTTCTCTCTATTGACCGTGAATGGCCCCTATCTTCGAGCGAAAGTAGTTTCACTTCTGTAAGTCTGTCTTCATAGGGTTTGTTTCAGAGCTCTAGACTAAAGTTGTCGGTCGGACAAGTATTTTACTTTTTTATGCTTCGATTAATTTGGTAGTACTTTCTATTTCTCGCGGTCGAAGGTCATTTGATTGACCACGCATTTTTTATCGATATCGGTATGTAGAGTTGTTTCCTCCTTATCATTAATCCTTTTTCAACGAGCTTCATCTCATCGGATACTTGAGGAAATTACTTATGTAGATACGTATTTTCAATACATTTTTAGCCTTTGTGCTAAAAGTGATATTGACACATGCGTTTGCATTATTTCTAATGAGATTTATTTACTAGGCCACAAGCTGCTTCCTCGTCTAGACTTTCTCATATAACTATTATATTATCTTTATTTAGCAATGAATTTGAAAGTTCTTCTACTAATGATGTTCATCATTGGACTAGTTGCTGCCCAAGGTAAGAAGAAATGTTATTGTGTGATGGAAGTTGAAGTAGCCAAATGTTATATCCTTTATATTTAGAGAATCTGAAATAGGAGTATATCTAATTTGCTGTCACCATTCACTTGTAGCAAGCTGTGTTGGATATAAGGCGGTTAGGCACCTTATTACATCTCTCGTTAAATCTGAGAATGAAAAGAAGTAAAAATGAGTTTTACAAAATTAATTTATTTTTCAAGCTTAGGAATTTAGTGAGAGAGAAAACAACGCAAGTGGAAATTTAAAAATGAATTTTATTGAGGGTTGTCTATTGATTCGCTATCAGAATGGACATCTGTTATTTAAGTCAAGTTCCAATTTGTTGAAGTCCAATCAGGTTAAAATGAGATTAATTCTGAAAAGGTGAAGACAGATAATAGACAATAGCATTAAGTTCCAGATTAATGATACCTCTAACATAATGGTTAAAGGTAGTCAGAATATGATAGAAACTTATTACAATTTTTTAAAACTATTTATAAAGTTGGTATGTGTTCCCGAGGGAGTTTTAGTTTATTTATTCCAGTATATTATAGAAATAGTGTCAGGAGTATGGACACGTGAAAAATTCTCCAGTACTACTTAAGGCTGGATAGTAGGCGGAAGATGGATTGTTTTATTATTAATTCATAAATCCTTTTCAAGAAGGTAATGAAGGGTGCCAACAAGGTGAGGGTCCTCCATTAAGGAATGGAGAGAGAGGTCGCAGACGTGGACCACCACGAAGGCCTGGACGAAGACAACCCCCAAATGACAGCGAGGATCCTCAACCACCCCCGGAACCCTAAATTAGTGTGGGTAAGTAAGAGGAATTGAGTTCATTTCAAAAATACACTGCGACGCGGTCATCACTTAGCGTCAGAGTGAGTGTATTTTAGGGTCAAATAATTGCTAAGGAATATAAAAGAAAACTCTAAATAAAGAGCAAGTACAACGAGCAAAGAAAAACTATGAACTTTAGAAAGAATAAAAGGCAACTTGAATAACCAACATGGAAATATGCTAACAGTGAACAACAAGAGAACAAATATATAATTTGAGGTAAAGTAATGCAACTAGGCTAGGCAGAGATGAAATATACTACTAAGGAAAGAAATGAGGGGATTAAATAAAATAAGTGAATAAAAGGAAACAAACTGAGTGATAAAAATACAATGCCAATCTTAAATCGTGTATTATGAATAGTATAGTGCCATACAAAAGGAAGAATAAGCTTTTCGAAAGACAAACTACGAAGGAAGAAAGAGAAAAACAGACGAAATTAAACAAGGATTAGGAATATTTGTTATAAGCAGAAGTTATCAGGCAGCGGTAGACTGTTTTTATGACTTCGAGCAATAATTAAGGGCATAAGATGGCGGGAAGGACGAAAGCTTTGTTGTATTCTCGTCACCGCGAACATTTGCTAGTATACACCCGTTGACAATTCATCCCCACCAAGTGCTCTTACACAGCTTTTGTTCTCTTACAGATACTTGCATCGAGGAAGAAAATGCTTCTATATATTTGAAGAAGTTAGATAAGTCATTATATAATCAAAGGCACAGTGCTAATATCTTCTTTAATTTGATAACATTATATCCATCTCCCTGGTTTCTTTATCTGAAATTGTGCTGTGTTTTATGGAATGCTTGTATTTTGGCAATAAATTTTGAATTGATTTGTATTTTTTTATATAAAATAACTGAATAGTAATTAATAAGTGAGGCGTATTACAAAATTAAATCATGAGTGGCCAGTGTTTGATCGTAGGGATTATAATCATCAGGAATAAGCGAGGAAAAGTGAGTTCCATATTTAAAACTTTTCTCCGCAAACAATTATCATGAGAAACAAGGTCAATTTATTGAAATTATGTGGTGTCCAATAAAAGCAAAATCTAGAAAAATAAAGCAAGAACATAAATTAACAAAAAAACTTAGCAAAGCAGGAACCATTCTACAAGTTAAAGAAAATTAGGATTAGTACATTTCCTCTACAAATGAAAGGTTACATCGTTACAACTTTCTTTACAGATCTCTTCTTACAAACTTTATGAGGGAACTGCCACGTCGGCTTTTTATTTTTAGTTTGCAGTAATTAGATAACCTCACAAAGTGGTGTGTTAGGGAAGAAACATATGTAAATTTAACCCGAAGAAAAGAGAAAACTAGACGAATCCTATGTATTTTCGAAATTGAATTCGGTTCATTCTGGAGAAATATAAGAAACAAAAAAAAATATATATATACATATAATTAAGGAATGCTCCGCTTATTTAAAACAGTATCAGCTTTGAACTTTTTGGTCTACTATTTCTTAGAAATGTAGCGATTGTCAACTCAATTTCTCTTATTATTATTACGCTTCGTTAAAGTCAGGTCCAACATCTCAATTCTCTTGTGTCATGCAGCCCAAAGGGCGGTCCTAATCCTTGCGATGCAGCTGATGTGCAGCAAGCGAAACACCGGTTTGGTAGTTCAGTCTATGCAGACAGCCTTATCCGCTTAAGAGCGTGCTTGTTCTCAGCAACCTCCATAATTCCCTCGATCTAGCAAAGGCAATCCCTAAATCATCCCGGCACACCCTGATCCCCGTATGGTGCGTAATCTTCAGATCTGATATGTATATGGCAACTAGATCGACGATGAATACAGAACCAGTACCGCAAAGAGCTCCACTAGCATCTTATCAAAGGGAGTTTTCTAATAAATCAACTACTCCATCATAATTGAAGCTATCTTTATATAAAGATATTGCTACAGTGGAAAACAGAATATTTTCTAGAATCTTTTGGAGCAGAGGTGTAGCTGCCAACATTGAATGATGGTACCACTTATGATACAGCCACTCGGTGTCATTGGCTTTGCCAAAAAAAGGCTCACGAACAGCATTCACTTGCTGGGGCAGGGAATACGACATGCGGTGGAACTTAGGGAAGCTGCACTCTGTAGAAAACAATTTACCTTCAATATCCAGAAAATAAGCTAACCTAACGTGTAAAGATTCCTTCAACGAATTGCACAACGAAGGAGGTGACTGGTCTTTTTGGGGCTTACAAAAAAACAAGCACGGAGGTAGTTATTCGCTAGGAATCAAGGAAGGTACACTCCGATAAGATCCTGGAGAACAAAGCAAAAAGAAACGCCAAGCTTCGTTCACTACGATGAAAAACCATGGCGTATGGGATATCGTTTGAATTAGAGACGATTTCCAGGCAAGAAAGGTGAGTAAAACGCAACTCATGAAGTGAAAATAGGCCATTAAAGGAATTTACACCTTTGGAAGTTAAGTCCATTCTGCAGCCTTCAGTGATCAGGGAATTTGTTTGAAATGCTTGTGTGACCATGTCCCTGCTAGGGAATGTGGCGATGGCGGTCGCGAAGTATTCTGCTACAGACATAGTGTTTGGAGGGCAGTCCCGCCTTCTTGGAGAACAAAAGGAATGTCTTGGGTCTACCTACCCAGAACTCTTTTGAGACACCCTAAAACTCTACAGGAGAGGTTCTCATATTGAGTGAAGACAAGTATGCTCGCCAGGAAAGCTGCGACGTGCTTCGAAACACGATATCTTCTTCGTTCAATGAAATTAACACAAAGTGTAGTTACACAGAGCGGATCATACTAATTACAAACATATATATTTTCTCAGATGGTCGTCTCTCACTCAACCATCAAAGATTCAGTTCATGAAAAATCGGCAAGCGTTTGGGGAATATAACCCAGGCCTGTGATGAAGAGGGTACTGGAGCGAAACTCAACTGGCTCATCTACCATATATAACTACTCAACTGCGATAGAGATATGTCATTTTAAACGATATAAATCACTGTAGTCGATATAAGCACCACTGGGGTGGTACCTAGATTAGTAGTGCCAGGGAAAATGTGAACGGGACAATGTTCGCTTCACTGCAGAGAGTACTTGTCCATTTCTAGCTTTGTTTCTTCTCTTCCCGTTTTCTTTTACTTACTTACTTCTTACTTCTTGGAGTTTATTTATGTGACCCTCCATTCGAAGCTATTCTGGTTCATTAGGCGGGCCCTCAAAAATTACTTAGTTAGGCAAATGAATAGCATTATACTTTATATGGCGCATTTATCGTTTGGTCTGTTAAATCGTATGCCTTGGTAAATAGGTGCATCTTCAACTTCTTCATAAATACTTCCATTTTCGTCGAATTTAGGATGGACTGCGGTAATTTATTATACAGTTTGACTGAACAGTATCTGAAAGATCTTTTCCCGTATTCAAGATTAATTTGTGGGACAATGAGTTGATTACGAATACCATCTTTTCTAGAAAGGTGTCTAAATAGGTACGCTGGACATTTATTTTCTAATACCAAATGAATTATACAACATAACTTGTATTCGACTCGTGCTTTAAGTGGTAGCCAATATAGATTTATCAGGCTAGTTGTGACTCTGTCTGTCAAGGTGGTATTTGTTTCAAGTCTTGCAGCATTATTCATCCCAACTTGTAATCGTTTCAGGAGCTTGTTTGGTAGGTGATAGTAAAGGTTGTTACAGTAATCTAACCTAGTGAGTATGTGGTTTGCTGTCAACATCTTAAGTCAATTTCTGTTCAAGAACTTTCTTATGAAATAAATATTTCTCAGATGGTAATTTGTTGCCTTGACCACCCCATTTATTTGACCTCTAAAAGTCAGGATTTTATCAAAGAGATCAGCAAGATTCTTAACCATAGATTCAACTTTTACTTGATGAAAATAGATCACAATGTGTTCCAGGCTATATTCTCTTCTAAGACGAGTCAGTTAAAATTTTCGATCCCACAAGCATCAATTTGGTCTTATCCTCATTTAACTTTTGAAATTTCTTCTTTAGCCATTATTTCATGGCCATAATAAGGTCAACAACTTGGGCAATGCTCAGGTTAACCACACTGATGATAGATTGTCCCTGACTATCATCTGCAAAGAGTTGGTGTTCAATGCCGAACCTTTGGAACATATTTTTCAGCTGCCTCACGTATATAAGGAACATGATAGGGCCAAGCACTGATCCCTGAGGCACACCTCTAATAAGTGACCTCGACTTAGATAATTTATCATTGATTTAAACTCTATATGTTCTGTCCTTCAGATAACTGGGAAACCATTAGTATACCTTGCCTCCGACTCCAATATTCCTTAAATCCTTCAAGAATAGATCATGAGCAACAGTATCAAAAGCAGCAGACAAGTCCAAAAGAAACATTAAAGAAATTTTACGTTCATCCAAGGATGTAAGTAGCTCAGCAACTAGCGAGAATTCATTACCAGCCGAAATCAGTTCTCTTAGCCAGTCATTTTTAGCCTTGATTTTGTCTAGAATATCATCTTTGCTCTCTAAATTGGAAACATTGGTAATGATGATTTTAGGATTCAATTTACCTTTAACATCAGCAGTGATATTTAACTCCGTTCCTTTCTTGTCCAAAACCTCAGCCACTTGCTTTAACTGCGCTTTAATAGCTAATTCAACCAAAATGTGTCCTCCTTTTTTCACCTTTGTCTTTTCAATGGGAAACTCACTTAGAGACCTAGCTACTTCACCTACTTTATCTACTGCTTTACATGATGCCGTATTAGACTTAGTGACTAAGGAATTTTTCTTGGACTTAGTAATATCAGTATAAGTATTAGGGGTGGAATTTTTAGGCCATCGGTTTTTTTTTTAATCTCATAACTTGTCTTCTTACTTATTTCCTTCAGCTGAATTACATCATTTCGAAGTTCTTCCATTTTTGCAGTTACATCAACTAGAGAATCAATTTTACTATTCATTTCTGAAATTAATAATATAAGCCCCTTATTTTCCTCAACAAACCTTTTACGTGCTGCAACACTACCGTCGAATCCGAACTGTTACTCCGATCAGTTGATCTCGATTGTTTACATTTGAAACAGCGGGTGAAAAGATATTCCTCAGTTCTTCGGAGTCTAAAGATTTTATCACTACTATTTAAACATTTCGCAAGGAACCAGACCTCACAAATATCACAAGTGATCCAATTTTCTTCCACACTTGGCGTTTTATTTCATTTTCCACATTCAGTAATATCATCAATACTCTTATTCGTTGTATCCTTTTCTTTCCTCTTGTTTTTCCCGCCATGCATCCGCCATGACCAAAGCATACACACCAAATAAGTTGCCTGAGGGCCCGTGAAAATCTTAACTGTCAGGAGCTTTGTCGTACACGTCCGATCACTATTCTGATACCACTAATTTTAACTACCATTTCTTAAGCAATTAATTTATTCTAATTCGTAGAGTTTATTTTCTTTATAATGTGTTGCCGAAGTCGTTAAATGGTAGCATTCTGTTCCGAATATTAAATAATCGTTAGGGCCATTATCTCCAAGATTCTCTTTTCGATGCGGTGAATCCGGTTCTGTTTGACTCTAATTAGGATATTCGGCCAGAAAGCTTACCATAATTAGCCATCTGAACCAGGAAGTTACTTGACCCACATTTCAAATTATATTCCATATGAATGTTTAGTTACAATGTCGTTTAAGAAAGCCTAGGATCGAGCACACTCTTGTTAGGGTGGATCTTGAATTTCTGGTTAAGATACGGTTTCCATCCATTAAAAACACGAAATTCTTGCCATAGAAGCTATCTAATAAATAATGCCGTTAAGACATTCCTCGACTTAAATCTGAGAACGGAATAATAGCCTCAAGGAGTCTGAAGGTATTTGGCTTATTCAGATATAGGTCAAAGCAATTCTCAGGTGTAAAAGCAGGGGCCAAACTAATCAGAAGAAAATGATTTATTTTACTCTACGAAAAAAACCTTCAAGTTATGCCGGAAAAGTAGATAGAATACGAGAGAGCGTCAGGATATCGCTAGCTGAGTATAAAGAAGGGACAGTCTATCCGTGGGGAGAAAGGAATTAAAAAAAGCAAGGGATCTTGGATCCTTTCTCTACTCCCCTTTTCAGCCATAACCTTGATCTACCTCAAAAACCAGGTGTCCCATGTATACTGCTATATTTAGTGGAGTGACGAGCCCCCTACGTCCACAGTGCCATCAGTATTCTTAAATCTACTTTGGGTTAATTCATTCTGCACATCTTCCTTTCACCACTCTCTTTCAAATCATTTATCATCTCTTTTTCTGGCACTGCCAGGTGAAATGTGGGCGACCAGGCAGCTGGCAAACATTAGATGACAGCTTGATCTATTAGCAGTAACTCCCACCAGGAAGGCCTACTCGGTGTTGGTAACTATCACCACTCCAGCAGTTCGATAGGAAAACTGATGCTCTCTAACAGGTCTTCCCTTGCACCGTTTTAACACTTCAACTTTCTCTTCATTAATCTTAGTTTCTCCGATCTAATATTAAAGTCTTGGCCACCCCCTTCGTGCCATGGCGTAAGAAAGGTTTTTGAATCTTTATAAACATCACACTTTAATGTTCACATCATAATAGACCAGGCTCGAGAGGACCTGCGCGTTGGTTTGTGATTGATGGAATGAATAGTTTACTCCCTAGTGTAGTGGGTTACACTCCTCTTTTAATACAAAAACAATAACATCTAGTTATCAAAAACCATCTTTAAAAATGTATAGAATATCTTCCCCACCTTTAATTTGGCAACACTCCTCGCTAGTGTTCCTTGAAAATGCATTGCCACTCCAGTTTTTAAAAAATGTAAAGGTACCATTATATATGTATGTAACTGTAAGTGGCTTATTTGATTTCTGTATTCTTTTCCGGACCACTTTAGCTGTTGTACATACTGCAGTATTACCATCCATTATTGCATTAATACAAAATATTACGACATTACTGACAAATTGCAATTATCTTCAAACATTACCAGTAAACGCTGGGCCCGTTCCTCGATTTTGGGTAGTGCGTTAGCGTTCCTGCGTTCTTCCAGCCGCTGTTTGTGCGTTCGTGGAATTCTTTTAAAAGACATATTCATGCGGGCAATCCCTGATTACATTAGTCCCTTGTTGACGATTGTGGGTACGCATAACTTGGAAGAGTTCGCTAAAATGTCTGCCTAAATTTACTTTAATCAAAACTAAAATTGGGGAGCTTCTCATTCTGTATCCCTCACCCCAACTTCTAGCTCAAATTTTGTTTCGCAGGTACAGGTCCCAAACGAGGTTCCAAACAACTGGCCATAATGCAACTAACTGGAGGCTCCTCTGTTGTCGGAACTTGCAACCGCCTTAGAAAGGATACGAAAATGGTTTTGAGAAATATAAATTTGGATCAAGGGAAGAGGTGGATGCACCAACCCTACCAACATAGGCTCGCCAGAGGCTCAGTTCGTCCTCCCAACAAACCTAATTAACGAGTGCACTCAGCAAAAGAGGTGAAGCATAGCATATTAATTTTTATATTATTCCTCACTCTAATTTCCAGTCTTACTCCTCTGATACATGCTGCTATTACTGGAAGTTTGGCAATAATGCCATATGATGTGTATATCCATACCAATTTCCCACAACCTTCACTCCACGATCGTACACTTCACATTCTCGTAAAATATCGCCGGAGGTATGTCGGTGCAATCGCAAAATAGAGCTGTACACCGAACACAGCCATGCCGTTATAATAATCTAAGGAATATACCATACTTTTAATCTACTTAAGCACATCACTCTTCCACTCAACCATCCTCTTCCTTCACTTCATCACATCATTGTTCAACTCAATCTTCTTTTAACTGAAAAGGCAAGTGGTGAATGAGTCTAATATCTCTGCGTCACCTTTATCTATGCAAGTTAGTTTACTTCTCCAGATATATGACCCATTTTCTAACTTTTAATTCGTGCTAGACACTGGTGCTCCATATAGTGTCCTTCAAGCCTCTTAAGATGACAAAGCTTGCCAGTTTCCTGATTTGGTTTTCCAGCGAGGAACACTTCTGTTATTAGGAACTATAAAAAGCGTCAGCGTAGATTTTCCTCCACTCCCGTACAGGCTGTAATGGATCTTCGTCATAGCCGAGGTTTACATCTATTTTGGGCCTTGATTTCCTTTCTGTCCATGACCATTTGGTCGATTCTCGTCGCCGCAAGCATGTTGACCGCATGATATCTTTCTCTCCTGGATCTTACTTTCTTTCTCAGAGTTATTTCCTGTCTGTCAGTCTACTATAGGCTGAGTATCACTTTCATGCCTTCTGCAGGAGTATCCTGATTTTACTTTCCCTCCTTTAAAGGATAGGCCTGTGAAACAAAGTGTGGTTTACTGGATTAAGACGACACTGTGACCTTTTTTGTACTTAATAGACGTCAAGCACCAGATATATACTAGGTAATGAAAAAGGAGTTTGAATACATGCTGGATGCCGGCACAGCTCGACTGTCTAACTCTCCTTGGGCTTTTTCAGTCTCTACTGTACCGAAGACTATACCTGGTTATTTTATGGCGGTAGGCGACTACAAGGATTTGAATATTCAAACAAAACTTCGATCGATACCTCTTAGCGTATATGCATTTCAGATTTCACTCCTTTTTCTTCGGTTGTTCAATATTTTAATCTTTTCTCGTCTGGAGCTGGCTTGTGCCTTCAACCAAAACCATTTTCATCTTAATGACGTCCAAAAAATAGTTCTTACCACAACTTTCAGCTCTTTTGAAATGGTTCGAATGCTTTATAGTCTTTACAACAGTGGACATACCTTTCAATCCTTCATTGATCAGTTTCTGAGAGATCTTTCCTCTTTTGCTATATAGACAAACTCCTGATTGCATCTACATCTTTAGATGAACATTTATATCACTTTCGTCATTTGTTAGACGTCTTGAAGAGTATGGTATCATACACGACACTTCAAGGCGTACTTTCTTCTCGAATAATGAAACTACTCAACAATGCTGTCGAAGACTAAAAAGAGCGCTTCTCTACTTTTGTATTCTGAAGTGTGTGAATCATTTTCTCATTCCAAAGAGGCTATTACCTCCGCTGCTTGCTTGACCAATCCTTATTCTGCTGCTCCTATCAAAGTCGCTTTGAACACATCATCTACCCATTTTGTTTTGGAGCAACGATGTAGCAGAAGGTGTATCATTCTTTGCAACCTCTCGTTTGATCCCATTCAACTCAATTTGTCTGGTATTCTATCTTATTTTCTAGGCTGTCTTTATCTTCTGTTCAGAAATAAGATCTTTTTACTATTCGGCCAGAGGCTCTGCCTATTCCAGACATTCGAGCTTCAACTGTTACTCAAGCTTTCATTGCAGGTTTGATTTATCGTTTTAGTCTTCTCTCAGAATGCTAAAAAAGAAAGTCCTAAATGAGAATCTTGAATTGGAATCGGGCGTCCATCCAAGAGGAACTTCACGGATATGAAGAACATCCGTAAGTACAAACCCACTCTTGAGGGAGCGCCGGAAGATATAGTGGAGGCCGCGAGGGGCCTGCACAAGTACGCAGAGTGCTTCTCAGTGGGTAATAATTGCGGAGCGGTAATATTTATCTGACCGATCACACTTCTTGGCAGGCCTAACCCCAAAGGAACAAAAAGAGTAAAAACATAAAGGTGAAAGGGGCTTGCTTAACTTCCTCTGTGCGGCTCCAGAGACGGACTCGTATTTCATTATTTTAGCGAAGAATCAGAATAAGGTCCATCCCAGGTTGGGATGCCCTAGGGAAGGGGATATAAAATGGCGAAGACCTTGTCTTCTTCACTCAAAAGAAGACCAACAAGGAGAGGGAAGCTTTAAAGCCCACCCGCTTCAAACGACTTTTCGCAATCAGCGTGACTAATTAAGTATGATCTTCCGATAGGAAAATTTTCTACCAGCGTCAGAATTTAGCTTCTGTATTGATAGAAACGAAAAATCCCAGTTCTTAGATGGGAGAAATTTAGTTAATTCGGATGAATCCAACTATATTGAAATTGAAAAATTTAGCGCTCTTCGGGCGCTCGGTGCTACAACGATGCAAGTGAGCAAACACTTTACCTTGAAATTTATACAGGAGATAGTCTTTTCAAAGAAGTTGTAGACTACTCACTTAAAAACATTACTGCAGATATTAAAGGAGGCGATTATGGTTGAGCAAGCGATGAAAAAAAGGGAGGAGTCTTGAGACCCACCCATATACTCTTCGAATCGTGCAAGATGGACAGGCTTCTTAAGTTGGTGTGCGATGTATTGTATTCTGTGAAGGCATTCGCGCCATTACTCATGGGCAGTGTTATCACGTGCAAGAGAGGAATTTCTCTTGTGCACAATCAATTGCGTGAATTGTGGCGGAAGATTCCTTTACTTTATTTAAGTATTACGGTTCGTATCTCCAGAATAAAGGGCCTTGGTCATCTAGATCGTGTCAAGTAGAACCTAGGATAGTTGCAATATTTATTCATGGATTCTCATGGAAAGTGGCAATTCGAAGACTATATATCCCCTGAGGGAGTAGCAATATTTCCTGTTCCCCGCACCAAGGTTGACTGGAAGCTGCTTAATTTACACCCACCCTGGTGGTTAAATTATTAATAGGCTTCTTAATACCTCTCTTTGGAGGTTAACAGTTCAACTCAATCTGGATAGAAGATATTTTCTTGTGCCTGTGTAACTTACACCATTCCTCAGCATCTATGAGGAGGAGTTCCACTGAGCTCTAGGCCAGTTACCAGGGTCCTCTACTCTTCTCAGGAACTTGAATGTTATATATCCCCAATGGGTCTAATACACGTTCCTTTCCAGGAGCCGAGTTCTAGCGGAACTGTTCATGGAGTTATAGATTACGACACTCAATGTGCAAGACTTCGCATACCTATTTCTGCCCTAGGGCCGCTTTATCTTCCTGTATTGACTTGTGCCTGCGCTCTTTGTTTAAACAAGAGGACTTTGGAAAGGATTAGTCGATAGCACCCCCCCTTGGAAGCAAACACTTTCCAATTCAAATCACTTTCGCCGGACCGCCGCCACCCAAGGTTCTACTCTAGTGGTAATTTGATTGAGTATGATGGTCTACATTCGGTAAAAAGACATCCCGATCTTGGAAAAGGAGTTTATGTCGCTAGATCAAACTTTCATCACCATTTGTCTGGTATCTAGCTGCGAATGTCTCGCCTTTTGTATGTCGTTCACTTTCTTAGTGATCGGCTGAGTGTGAGACGAACCTTAGAGATAAGCGACATTACTTTTAACGGTATTGTGCCTTCCGTGCAATTTTTTCCTATTTTAATTTCGTTGGGTGAGCTAAAGATTACGTTTCATTCCGAAGAATAGTCATCGCTCTTTATGGCCTGTGTTCCGTTTAAGAAGGCCACTAAAACAGAGGTGTGAAAGCGTGTTAAAACGATCCGAGGTTGGTTCAACTAGGACCATACTACCGTTGCCCGTGAATGCAGGACCCACATCTCACTCCGTGTCCGGAGCATAGTCATCTGCCATCACTTTCTTCACATTTTCCTGCCGGAATACTGCTTCAACCGCATTCCAAGCACACCCATGGGAGCTGAAGGCTGCCGGTTGGCCCTTACATCCAGATGCCGAAAACCTTTTAATAATATCTCACCCGATATCTCACCTAGCCTGGGCAATATCCTATAACCGATGCTTTGACATCTAGATCAGCGGGGTTTGCATTTATTTTTGCTTTGTTCAAGAGGATATGCATGCCTAGTTTACAAAACTTGGAGGAAGACCATTCTATCTCAGGAGATTTTGTTCAATCTCTCTAAACCCTGCGTGTTGAAGTTGATGTAGAAATTGGTAAAATAAATTTGCTTTTTTTAGACAATGGCTGCTACTTGTCTTTTACACAGTGGCCTTTGTAAGTTCTACTCCACCTTAGATGCTATGTTTCGGTTGGTTGGAGAGTGTTGTTTGCGAGGATTTACTTCTAAGGCAGCATTTAGCAAGGGTGTTTGGTGATTTAGATAAAGCTTATGCTACTACTCTTTTGGCCCGGATGACAAGAAAAATGTGTCCAGTAGCGACGTATTCTCTGCGCCCCCCTCTTTGGCTTTATGATCAACTGGATAGGCAGATCCTACGGGAAAATGTTCTTGCCAGCTCAACGTAGACGAATTTTCCATCTCTTCTGAAAAAGTTCAGATGTCTACTTAAGAGGACCGACGCCAACATATTCTGAACCGCATACTTCGTTATACCCAAACTCACGAGTTTCGGGTTTTTTTCGGCAAACATTTGGTGCTTTGTTGTCCATCCTCCCACCCCGGAAAGGTTCCTAAATATGGCTTGCCTAGACGGTGTGTACTCGCACCGTTTACTTGGTCTTGTTATTCACAGGAGCCACACCTGGAGTAGCACAATCATGGAAAGGTATTTTGTACCAGAGCCATGTGAGTTGCTAATAGGGCTACACTATGAATTATTACCGCCTCTTTGTCCGATTAAATTATAAATATAGGTGCGAGATTATTCATCCCTACCCTAACGTCTTTCGCGCATGGTGGCTTCGTATCACTATACTATGTGATGTGATAGTATGGGAGATTTCATCGTCTACCGCAGTCGCCAACGGCTCTCATTACCTCCTTGACCAATCTTGATAATCCCTAAACCAAAGATAGTTAGTTATCAATAATAATAGAAAACCATCAGATTCAGGACTATCAAACCCTTTAAAGAGTGGGTATGTATATTTTGGACTGATGGTGCTGAGGGTTCTACTCAAGACACTACTCTACCTTGCAGGATACCACCTTTGAACGTTTGTCGCCATGCATTTGCTCTCTAAGCTTCAAATTTATGTGAGTATCGCTTTTTTATTTTGCGGACCAGGAAGGGTATTAAGCTGGAGCCGAACTTGTTTACAAAGATAGCTTAAAGCCCATTAAAATCTCCACATCCAGCCATTTGCTATATCCGTGAAGTCACGGTCAATACGAGTCGATGCGATATCAAAATTGTCTTCTGCTGGGTTCTTGGATATGTATGTAAGGGTTGCTGAGAACGAAGAGGATAATGGACGGGCCAGGCTGTCTGCATTGACTAAAAATCTGACTAGCGTTTTATTCTTCCACAATACCATTATATGATATGGATTTATTCAGCCCTTCAAGATGCATGGCAAAAAAGATGAGAAACGCCTCTTAATGATTTAAATTTGCGTGCGATCGCATTTTAACTATTCTCAGTGACCTATACCTCAGTGTCTTGACTGTATAATGTCATTTTTTGACGACTTCGAATCGGAGATACTCGCGGAACGCAACCATTGGATGAAGCGCTCCTCTAGAACCTTCTGAAGGGGTGGTTTAATATCAAGGCTTTACGCCATTTTTTTTATTTGTCCGAGTTTCTGGGAGTTTCGCGCACTGTACCTATCCCGCTATCACGAAGATCAGGGTTGCTAGGGCATGTCTCTTCTGTTAAGGCAGGTTCCTTAACCTCCCAACTTGCGATGTAATATAGTTTTTAAAGGATACAGACTACCGAAGTCAGAGTATTTAATTTTTAATTGGTGATCTCTGAAATTGGTGTTAGGTGTAGTTATGGATCCATACTGAATCTGATATTCGGAGGATTTCGTGCACTCACGACCTCCATTTCCCCCTTTTGCGTTACACTCTGACCGCAATGCCTGTGGAATGGTCTTTGGCTGTACAGGGTGCGCTGGGTTACCTGTTAAGGATATGAAAGATTGTATGATTTATTTTATTTAATGATATCTCTGTCGGCCTCCAGGCAGCGTCAAAACCTTGTGTAGGCCTTATCGACGGCCTCCCCGTTTAACTGGGTGAAAACTGTGGTGATACTGAAACTAAGCTTCACCTTAGTGGTTTATCGGGACTTGTTTTTTTTTCTTTCTCTCTCAACCACGCCTCACAAATATTCAGGGAGTTGTAAGGCTAAATGTTGGGCGTGATTTGGTAAAAAAATTATCTGACAACCAAGACTGGGTCCCCCTTCTTGTGTGGCATGATGTAGATTTATGCTACAACATCTACGGTCTTCCAGAGGCCACCGTCTAGATCCAAGCCAATATGAATTCCTTCAGGCTCTTAATGAATCCCTGCCTTTGAGTCTGAGCCCCTCCCCCTTCAAGATAAACGGGCTGAAACGTGGCCGTCGTGGTTTCCGAGTCGCCGTATCACACAGCTTGACTCACCCAGCTCTTTCATAATCCTCTACACTATCCTCAGTTAGACACTCAAGCACTCGGAGATCTTCGCATTTTAGCTGCCGGCGTGAATACCAGACAGCATATTTGCATTTTCAAAATTGTTGGATGATTAAATTCAACCCTAATATTGCTTAATTCACAGACGATGTACAACTGGATCGACTATGATAAGAAGAAAAGGAAATCGGCGCCAGACAACATGCATGCGTGGAATTCAGAGTTGCCAACAGCGGCAAATTGTCTATCGCACCCTATTTTATCTTCGATACATTCTCACTTCCTCTATTTTCAGCAGTTTTTTTTACAGAGAGCTACTTATAAACTTCATTTGGGACAACCTTTTGTTGATTTTTGCTTTTAACTGAAACAAATATTTACCGATTGTATGTTTGGATGTTTGAAAGATTTTCTTTTCATTATAGTAGTAACGGAGGAGGGCACAACCATGGTTCCTGAAGGAGATAAGCCTACCCTGGGGCATTTGAGCATTCCTCTTAATTTTTTTCCCGTCTTGTGATTATTTTTTTCTTTTATGATCTATTTTTTTTTATCTTTCGTTTTTTTTAGGGGGGGGGGGTTATTATTATTTTCTCTAATTTTATTTTTCCGTTTTATTTTTCGGTTGCCGTCGCCTCGAAGGTGTAAAAAATAGTTTTAAAACACTTCTGTCTATCCTCATACCTCGTTACCCGAACACGTTTCCACTCTCTTGGGCATTTTGTCACCTGCGAATTTGGGCCCTTGGGTATTTGTGTAATTTTTTACTTGCAGATTTGGGCACTTGAACATTTGGGAACATGATAACTTGCACATTTTGGCATTTGGGCACGAGTAGATTTTCTTTATGGCCGCCTTTATTCCACGTTGTGCAAATTTCTCTCATATTTAAAAATTTCCGCGAAGGGACACATAATTGGCATCTTTCCTTCACCCCAAGGGGAAATCTGGTACCTGGAGGAATTACCTTTCCTTCTGATTCTTATTATCTGAAGGACAGTAGGTACAGGAGGGCACGGCCAATTTGTAGAAATTGGATTGGTTTGGGAGCGTTGTGCTCCCTGTTGATCTTGGGTTCCAAGAAGAAGGAAGCACGCTCTGACGTCAGAGGGAGGCCCGCCTAACAACCTGGCGCCGGAGCATGCGACCCACACCAAAGAGAGTAAAAACAAACTTCGGTTGAAGGGGCCCTCGTTGGTTTTCATTTATATGTATTCCTTATTGTTTCTTATGCGGGTCCGAACTCTTATATCGGCTTTAAGTAATCTTACACTTGCTAACTTTCTTCTCTATTATTTCCTTTCTAAAAAAACTATTTAATTCAAGTTTTATAACATTTAAATCTCCCCAATGCATTGTATCACTTTAACATTTTTTCATTGTTTCAAATTTTTATAAATTTTTATAAAGTTTATAAAAAATTTGTTTCAAAATTCTTCTACTACCTAGAAAAAAAAATGGAAAACAAGGTTTCTGTCCTCAACTTTTGTAACCATCGTTCACGAAATTAAAAAAGGAAATTAATCAAAAATAATACAATAGGTTAACATAAAAAAAAGATTTGTTTATTAATGTCCCTCCCGCCCTTCCTACCATCCGGTCTCCAACGAGTGTGAAAAGGATTGAGGCATTGCGAATTGGTTAAATCAATTGATATTTATGTAATCTGGGTGGATCCCCATAATGTTGCAAAAACACCTAAAGGCTTTTGTCATGTTGATAAATCGGTGACAATTCGATGATTTGCAAAAGTTGTTGGTATAAAAAGAAAGCGAATCACTTAGAGATAACATTTCTGGCTTTAATTCCTGTTTCATTTGGTGGGTCATTGGTTATCCCGCCGAAGATACACATTTTAATCCTTGTGTAGCAGGAAATCTGATTAAAATATTTGAGGAAAGAATATAGAAGTGGAAAGAATGGAGATCAAGATAGCGTTCTTAGCCATCACTATTGCTGGTCTTGCTATGTCGATGAAAACGAGACAGGAAGGTGAGTCTCGTATATCTCTCGTAGGAGAGGGCCTTGTGTTTTAGTGCGGTCAGCACATGTAGAATAGGCATTCTCTCACAACAAATCTTGATTCTTTTCGCACAGGTCAAGGAGCTGTGCATCCTTTTCCTCTCTGCCCAGTCAATGTCGAGGAGTTCTGCCATCGGGATCGTTCGTGCGTTCGCTGCGCAATGGCAATGTCACTTAAAGATAAAAAGGATAAACTAGACGTGGGAAGTATTTTGACCACCTTCAATGATTGTCACCCGGGAGGAGTCAAATTGTTAGGTGGGTACAATACGTCTTGGTCTGGTGGCCGATCAAACTTCACGAGTCAGTGGTAATGTAAATTTTATTTATTATTTCTAAGTTTTCATAAATTCGAATCAAATTTATGAAATTTATATATATCCAAAAGTATATATTTTTTTACATTGAAACGAAATGTCACTTTCGCATATTGTTTCTAATTCTTCGATATATTTTCGAAACACGTTTTTAAATATATTTTATGGTGCAACGAATAAAAATAGCAGGAACTTAACTGTACATAGCCAAAAGAATGGTTGAATTTGCACTGACAAAAAATCCATCCTAAAAGATTTAGAATCTGATCTTCTCTTTAATGTTTTTGATACAGTTGTTTACATAATGAAATCCAGTGCTGTCCTTTGTTTATTAGTTACTTAGGGGCCATATTCGCGTTTTCAATAGTGCGTGATCATAACATAATAAATTCTGATAGATATTTCAATTATACTTACAAGTTCTGAGTCCGATTCATCAAATGTGAAGCAAATTTGAAGAAGTAGCAGCAGGTAGTGGAATTGCTATGTGTGGGTGGGTGGAACAGAACTGGAGAAAAAAAGAAAAATAATGAGGAATGGAATAACCATGTGAAGCGTGTAGTAGGAAGCAATAAGGAGGCTTATATGCAAATGTCTAAGAGCGTTGATTAGAATGACAAGGTGATGTGGTTGAATCCGACAAAGAGAGGAAAATAAAATTGAAATAAGTGATTAAACAGAGTAAGGAAGCAGTAAATGAAATGTTTGGACAAAAGATGAATGAATATTAGGATGGTAACAGGAAGCTCTTTTGAAAGAAGTGAGAAGTGTGATGAAACAGGATAAGAAGAGCTGCGTGATTATCGAAGAGATGAACAGAACGGTGCGTATGAAAAATAAAGAAGTCAGAAGTAGATTTAAATTACTTTGCTGAGTTGTATAATGGAAATATGGGGAAAGATAAAGCAAATGTAATTATGATCACTTTCGTGGACGAAAATCGGGTGTTGTATCGGAGTATTGAAGAGACAAGATTACAAGAGGCTGACAGTGCTGCGACAGGACTTATAATTGTAAGGCAGCTAGACTAGATGATAGAGTCACTGATATGCTAGAAATTGCTGGTGATTGTGTTATGGAATGGATATGGTGGCTATGGTGCAAGGCTTTTGAAAGTGGGATCGTGGCTGAGGCCTGGAAGAATGAGGTAATAGTGCCGTTGTATTTGGGTAAGAGAGAGAGAGAGAGAAAGGTAAAGGCATGAACTACAAGGGTATAAGTCTATTGAGTATTGTAGGTAGTGTATGAAAAAATCTGATTGGGCGTATAAGAAGGATAAATGATAGATTGAAAGGGGATAAACTAAGGGGTTTAGAGCGGGTAGGGTGTGTATGGCTACATTATTTGCACTGAGAGAGTTAGCTATAAAAACATGATAACAGAGAGGTAAAGGTTCTGATAGGTTCATAGATATGAAAAAACGTTTATGATTGTGTAGATAGAAAAAGAGTATGGAAGGTGCAAAGGGTGTATGGATTGAGTGATAAACTACTGGATGATATGAAGGGTATTTATCTTGGAAGCGAGGCGTGCGTAAGGGTGAAGATAGTGAGTGAGTGGTTTGACGTAAGTGGATGTGTAAGCCATGGTTGTATGATGTCGCTATGGCTGTTTAATATCTTTATGGCTAGAGTACTGAGAGAAGTAGGAAAGATCATAAATGTAAGGAGTGTGAAATTGATAAGGAATGATAGGTGTGGGTTCTGTCACTGTTGGTAGATGTTTATGACCTGGCGTTGGTCGATGTCAGAGAGAGAGGGATTTGGAAATGTTGATTGTAGATTTTGAGAGGAAGGGTGCAAAAGTGAATGCAGAAATGAGTAAAGTCGTGGTATTTGGTGGTGAGAATGTAGTGGGGTGTGATATCCGAGTGCTTTATGTTACCCATGAACAAGTGCGATTTTTAAAGTATTTGGGATGTATTGTAAGTGCAGTAGAAAAATTTGATTACGACTACAAAGTTATAATGGAATGCGGAATGTGCTTGGAAGTAGCATTTCAGGGAGTGCCAACGTTTAATGCATAGGAGTGTCCCTATGCTGTGGAATGTTGAGTAAAGAATTGATCCGTCATATTGGGACGGAGGATTTTAAAGCAAGCAGTAGGAATTTTGGTCTATAACGGAGTTTTTCCGGCAGAATTAATATGTTCGCTGTGCTCAGACCGGAGTTCTTTACACGAAGACGAATCTTTTTAGGTGGCAGCAAATTAACTAAAAAAACAAACGGTTGGTGTAATTCTAACGTCACCCGCTTCAAAGGTACGTGGTTCAAGAAGTCACGTGTAATGCCTTTTATTAATGTATAGCATCAAAAGTTTTGCTCGGATAAGAATATAAGAAAATAAATATTATGTAGAAGACTAATCAATAGCTTATAGTAGGGAAGCCTATACAATAGCCAATACGAGATATTCTCCATTTGGCTCCAGAAACCGATGAAAATTTAAAATTATATTGAGTCTATTTTTGAAAGGCGGAAATACAATTGTTGATGTAGAATTGAGGGATTGCGGTTTTGCAGTCGTTAAGCGGAGCTCTACTAATAAATTTATGTCAGTGCCTAACAAAACAAAGGAAACTCTGTTACCTTCAATTAAATGAGTCTTTCTTCCGGGTACTATTATTTTAACGGGCGTATTCAGATAGTTCCCCACTCGGATGCAATTATTCAACTATCCCTCACCAAATTCAGTCCCACCTTGCATCTACATTCATATATCTATCCAGCCTATTCTTAAAACTCCGCAGGGAGGAGGCTTCTATCACAAGACTATGACTTGATTTGTAAACCACAACTACTTGATTTCTAAACCAATTTCTACCAATCTCTTTCCTAAACTTAAACTTGTCTAGCTTAAACCCATTGCTACGTTTCCTCTCCTGTTCACCAAATTTGGGGGAACTAGCCTGAATTCCTGCCTCTGCGGAGTCTGAGAAAAGGTCATTGATAATTAATAATGGTTAACTTACACAACATTGAACAGTAACTCACGCAGGAATAAGCATTAACT
Organism: Ceratothoa steindachneri; assembly: GCA_963969495.1. Lineage (NCBI taxonomy): Eukaryota > Metazoa > Arthropoda > Malacostraca > Isopoda > Cymothoidae > Ceratothoa > Ceratothoa steindachneri. Next base: position 171,184,169 of record OZ018323.1, read on the forward strand.
CTCACATCCGAATTTTTTCCACTCATCAGAAAATTAGGAATTGTAGTTTTTGGACGTCAGCTCAGGTACAATACTGAATTTTATAATTATTTTTGGATTTACCTGGATTCTAGACATGTATCATATAAGATACATTCGATCGCAACAGTTTAAAAAAGTGTTTGATATATATTCTATATTATTATATAACTCTTTCTGAATAGCAGAATAAGAAATATCAATATAAAAGGGTCTGAAATTTGGGAGGGGCTTCAGTCCCCTAGCCCCACCCCCGTGGATTTGCGCCTGGTACCGTGTGCACAACACTCACACACAACAACAAACGTTTGTGGAAAGACATCACTCGTATGTATACTTCGCTCGATATATCTTCCTTTCAACATACCGAAATGAAAGTACTCGCCTACATCATTTTCTCTTAACAATTGCAAAACTATATCAGGAATTTGGCATGTTATTAGCCTTAATCATATATTATGGCTTAAGTTAGGCTATGTTTTTATAGAAAAAGTTAATTTTGAAAGAATATTTGTTTATTTGCTAAATTTAAGCTGCTATTAAAGAATATGTAATTATATTTTGTGCACAGGGAAATAAATATAGATTCCTTAATAGCAGTAGAGCACTGGCTTCCGGCTGAAAACCTACGGCCAGTGGTAAATTTTGGTGAAGGTGGCAACACCCTTGCTTTAACCCCTCGTAAATCATTAATTTACTCTACTGAATTGAAAACTAACAAAGAAACAAATTTTCGTCTCAAAACAGCGGGACAAAAAAAAAAAAGAATATTTACCATTGATTCTTTTAGATTAGTCCCCCAAATAATAATTAAATAAAAACCACCTTTTGAAGAATAACTAAAATAAGCCAAAGGCAACTTGTTAATCTCGTATCCTCGCAGGAATAAACCAATAAAATCACGAATAATACTCAAAGGGGTATTTTTAAATGTATATTTATTAAATTTATTATATTTATTTATTAAATTTGATAACTTTCCTTTTATATAATTTGCTAAACTCAGACTGGAATTTAGTAAAGCATTTGATAAGGTACCACACAGGAGACTAGTTCATAAATTAAAAATGATTGGGATATGTGAGGGTGTTTCAAATTGGATAGCTGAGTGGCTGAAAGATAGGAAGCAAAGGGTAGTGCTAAATGGTGTAAAGTCAGAGTGGAGCGATGTTATCAGTGGGGTTCCTCAGGGATCAGTTCTCGGTCCATTATTATTTGTCATCTATATAAACGATCTTGAGGAGGCAGTTAATAATAAAGTGTCAATTTTTGCGGATGATACCAAATTAGCAGCTGTAGTTAAAGATATTAATGATAATTTTGAAGTGCAGGGGGATTTAAATAAATTGGTATCATGGGCACATAAGTGGCATATGACTTTCAACCTTGATAAGTGCAAAGTTATTAACATGGGAAAAGATAATAGAGAATTTAACTATGAAATGGATGGGCATTGGCTGAGCTCAGTAGAGGATGAGAAAGATCTAGGAGTAGTAATAGATAAGTCATTGAGGTTTTCTAAGCAGTATATTGAAGCAAGAAATAGGGCAAATAGAGTGCTGGGTTTCATTAAGAGAAGTGTCAGTTACAAAAGTAAGGATGTTATTCTTAAACGCTATAACTCTTATGTTAGGCCACATCTAGAGTACTGTATACAGGCATGGTCCCCACATTTTAGACACGATATTAACCTTTTCGAGTCAGTGCAACAAAGATTATTCCTTCCTTGAGGCACCTTGAATATATAGATAGACTGAGGGTATTAAATATGTTCTCGTTCGAAAGGAGGTGTGTGAGAGGGGATATGATTGAGCTCTTTCAAATTTTTTCTGGGATAGATAAATTGGATGTTAGCAAGTTTTTTGAGTTAGATGATGGAAATCGGACTAGAGGTCACACTTGAAAATTAAAAAGCAAGGGTGTAGGTTGGATTTAAGAAAATATTTTTTTACCAATGGAGTGGTAGACTTCTGGAACAAATTGCCGCGGAGGGTAGTAGGTAGTCCAAATTTAAATGTATTTAAGAGTAGGTTGGATAAGTTTATGAGGAGGGAAGGTTGTGATAGTTCCTAAGTTTTGTATATATTAATATTGTTTGTATATATCTATAGCTGCATGATTTAGTTCTTGACAAGCCTTGGTTGGTGATACCCTTGTTTCTGGACACAATTCTCTGGATGTAGTTTTCTTGAGAGTTTGGGTGCCTTAAAAAAAAGAGGCCATTTGACTCGGATGACCTATGATGAACCCTTGTGGCTTTTGTCATCTGTTATATTATATTGTGGGGGACTTTGATTTTGTCTTACCCTGGTGATGGTGCTTTTTGTGGGTGGGTTTTGACGGATGCGGATGACCTTTGATAGGCTCTTGTGGCTTTTGTCATCTGTGAAATTATGTTATGTTATGTGTTATGTTACATAAACTACAGGCATGAGACCATTTTGAAATTGAGGCACAAAATTTCCGTAATATTTTTTAGGAATTTAGTATTAATATTAATACTTGAAAGATTTATGTAAATATGACAACGGACAACTCAATGGAACGAGTATGCCCCACAGGGGAGGAGGGTACCGAGGGTACCTTGTGATGCCTGTTACACTTGGTACCCCGAGGAGCTGCACAGCCTCCCTCTTGAGGGTGGATTAAGGAACCGCATCGTCACTGGGGTGACTTGAAGGCTCTGATGAGGCCTGGGAAAGGTGTTGGTGCGCTTTCCCCTCCCCCTCCCCTCTCAGCAATACTTTATTATTATTTTCATTATTATTATTGAGTATTACTATCATTATGATAATTTTTTATTTTAATTCGTATTATTATATACTTTTATTATTATTTTTATATTTATTATGTATCATAATTATTGTTTTACTATCATTATGTATTTTATTTTTTATTAGTAGTAGTATTAATTACTATTATTGTAAGCTATTATTATTAATTAATATTATTTAGTATTATTTTTTATTATTATCATTATGTCTATCCTCTCAACCTTTTCTATTAGCATTTTTTAGCAGGAGCCGCGTTCCCACCTGGACAGAGTTCGGTCGGGTAACTCTGGTGACTCGGTGGAGTGCATGCCATCCTGGGTTTACCCAGCACCAGGGTATGATAATAATAAATGATCGTCCTCCCGACACGTTAGTGGACTCGCCTATCTCTACTTCTCTTTATTTCATACCCACCTACCCCTTTCCACATTTGTTCTTCCACTCACACAGTCACCGATTGCCCGGCGCACTTTCGTCCTCTTGTGAGCCGTAATTTAGTGGCGGTGTACACCGTGAGGTCCCTACCTGCAGCGAGGGCCGAAAGGCACCGATGGCTAGTGCAAGCATTAGATGCGGGCAGGGCCGGTTTAACCTAGTAGCACGTGCTACGACGGGCCCCGCGCTTCAGAGGGCCCCGCGGGTATGTATAAAATTAGTAATAATTAGGTTTTTGCTCTTAGGCACAAAAGGATGAGAAAAAATAATTATTCATTTTCCTGATTTTCGTATATTATTATTATATATGATATTACTAAATACATATAAGAAAAATATAGAAAACTTCACTAGAGCATACTGTATGGTATAATAAGTCTGGCATTATGTTATGGTAGTACAGGGTGATGTTCTTTAAAAGGAATAAAAAGTGTATAAATTAAACACTCCTTTTTCATGTTGTCCTCTCAGCCATACTAGCAATTCTTTTAAATTCCTCACATAATTTTTTCCTCTCTGCAGAGGAAAATGGGGGGAAGGGAGATGCAATATATATATATATATATATATATATATATATATATATATATGATGAAAATTAATGCAATATCGCAAGAAAGATGATGAATTAAACCACATTCTCCGAAGACAATTTAATTCAGAACAGTTTCGGTGTATCTCACACCCTTTTTCAACTGACACTGGGCAGAAAATATAATAGAAATGCATATAAGCATAACACAAGATCCATTCTTTTTTCCCCCAATCCCCTACTTGTGGCTAATCTGGGGGGGAGGGGTAGGCCTAAACATATTGAAGGGCTGGCATTTTACTATTTTGTTTATTTGCGATCTTATTACAGGATTAAAAGAAAATTGACCCTCAGATAGATTTAAATTAGGAACTGACGATATCAAGCTCGATTCTACGATTCTTCTCTTAACATAGTTAGCCGATTTAAATAACATTTTATTTCCATTGAAATCGATCGTATGATTCTTGTCTCTAACATGGCAAAATATTCCACTACTTTCGCTGCCCACTCTAATATCTCTTTTGTGTTCGTACAATCTCTTGCCTAGATTTCTCCCCGTTTCCCCTATATAAACTTTATGGCAATCTTTGCATGGTACTGCATATACTCCTATGTTATGATGTTCTTTGGGTTTCCTGGCCATCATCAATTGGTTTAAGGAATTATTATATTTAAAGGCTAGATTAATACCCGCTTTTCCAAATATGTCCTTTAAACTTTTTAATTTATTGTTAAATGGCAATGTTATACATTTGTTGAAGTCGTTAGTGCGGGAAGGCTTATTACCATAGAATGTTTTCCTATCTGCAAAATGGGCAGACGATATGAACCAATCGGGGTAATACAAATTAGAAAAAATGGTCCTGATAATGACAATTTCTTCATCTAAATAGGAAGGATGACATATTTTGTATGCTCGAAGGAAAAGGTTAGAAATTACCGATTTTTTAACAGTATTATCATGAAACGAAAAATAATGTATATAGGTATTCGAGTGGGTTGGTTTCCTATACACGTCAAGTTTTAATTCATGGTGATCTTTATTAATGAGGACATCTAAAAAGGGTAATCTATTATCATATTCCCATTCATATTTAAATTTGATAGAGACATGCAAATTATTCAAATTATTAAAAAAGGTAGCAAAATCATTGCCATTAGGCCATACAGAAAATACATCGTCAATGTACCTTAACCATATAAAGTTAGGGGGAGAAACTGTGGGAAGGAGTTCAGTCTAAAAATATTCCATGAAGAGACATGCCAATATCGGAGATAAACTATTTCCCATGCTAAGGCCAAATATTTGTCTATAAAACTCATTATTTACTCGAAACACATTGTCAGAGAGACATAATTCAACTAAATCGATAAATTTACTCGTAGAAATGGGAAGATCCAAATTAAGTCTAGGCATGATTTCCCGCACAAGGCCCATGGTTTGGTCAACCGGAACTTTGGTAAACAAAGAGTTTACATCAAAGCTCAAAAGTTTTCCATCCGGTAATTGCAAGTGGTTGAGGCGGTCAACGAATCTTGAGTGTTCATAATGTGTGCAGATGAGATTCTTCCTACTGCTGGAGATAAATGCTTGGCGAGCCATTTGGAGAGCTTATAAGTGGGAGAATTAATATTGGAAATGATTGGGCGTAAGGGACATCCCTCTTTGTAGGTCTTTGGGAGCCCATACATATAGGGAAGTGAAGGGTTCATACTCCTGAATTGATTAATTAAATCTGCGCTTTTCAATATTCTCTTCAATTTGTTGTTGAAATTGCTTGTTTTTTTATTGAGCGGATCACTTTGTAGCTTTTCATATGTGTTCACATCATTAAGAAGTTCATTTAGTTTATCATTATAACTATGTTTGTCCAAAATGACTAACTGATTCGTTTTATCGGATTTGGTTATAACAATGTTGTTATTAAATTTAATTTATTTAACGCAATCTGAAATCTTATAGGAAAACCAATTTGGTCAGATTTTTTAGAATATAGGGCACTTAGCATACATCCACTAAGAAATTCACCACTTATTTGCTCATGTGAGGATTTGGCTATGGATACTAAATGGTCTAGGGAGAACTCATCGCATGACTTAATTGAAAAGCTTAAACCGTATCCTAACGCAAATTTTTCATCATCAGTCATTACATGGGATGATAAATTCAGAATATTTTTAATGGGGTTTGAACCTTTAATCCAAAGACTGTTCATAAAAATTCGGTTAAGTTTCCACTTCAAATAATTGCTATGATGAAAGATTTTATTCTGAACACTTATTCTGAACACTTTTAGGGCATCATGCAGTTTCTGTGATTGAATTAAGTGTTCAGAATAAAATCTTTCATCATAGCAATTATTTGAAGTGGAAACTTAACCGAATTTTTATGAACAGTCTTTGGATTAAAGGTTCAAACCCCATTAAAAATATTCTGAATTTATCATCCCATGTACTGACTGATGATGAAAAATGTGCGTTAGGATACGAACTATCTCTATCGTTTATGAACAACTGTATCAATTTCGAAGAATCGCACCCAGATTCTTCGAAGCAATGTGGCGAGTATCTTTTAGAGAAGGAAAACCTAGCCGTTCAGGCTATGGATAATTTCTCCTTTCACGAGGTTAAGGACCTGATCCTGTCGCGCCCGGTATTGCCTAGGAAGTCTTATGTCTCAATATTTAAAGAGGCACCCTCTGCTCCTGGCCTCTCCGGGCCTACGAACACGGTCATTTTCGGCCCATTCGGAACCCTTCTGCGGCTTTTACTCATCCCGGGTGCTCCCCTGGTAGAGCTGGCGGAATAATGGGTTCACTCCCAGCCTTGGCTAAAACCAGGCTCCGTCCCCAGCGTGACTATTTCCCGAAATGCAAAACGGTCCCGCGCCTCTACCGAGTCGTTAGACTCAAAGGAGGCAGTACCCATGAAGGTGTTCGGCTCCTACTTACACACAAAAGGCTGGGCTGGGTGGCTCGGAAACGGTGGACCTCCAAAGGAAAGACCCCCACTTCCCAGGCCAACCCGCTTGCCGAAGGTTTCTAGGTGGAGAAAGTAAAGATGGCATAGTAAGCCGATCATTCCCTGATAAGTCCTCGAAGTCGACCAAGCACGGATTTCTGCATCCAAAATGCGTGCAGCCATTCACATAAGGATCTTCTATTCGAAGAAGGCCTCGCATGTCCTCACTCAGATCTAGGCCTGGAGCCCATATTACTTCAATGCAATTGCTGCGAACTCAGGGCCAATTGGGAAAATATGCAGGGACTCGTATCCTCCCTTTCTACGTTAGCAATCTTTTTGGAGGAGACCATGCTAGGCACGTCCTCTCTGACCACTTTCCCTGAGTATAAAGGTTTTGCGAGCACACCACCACGGGAGGGTGGATGGGCAAGAGTATGTGCTATTTACAACTAGCATGATGTCTCGGTTCTTCTCTTTGCTTTATCTGGCTCTTTTCAAGCAGTAGAAGCGCAGCTGCACCTTTATAGGTGGTAGAGTGATATTTCTCTGTCCATTCTACCGTCATACGACTTCGATGTGGGATACTTCCGCCACACCATGGCACAGTTGCAACAGCCTTTAATAGTGCTCGGAGATTTGAACGGCAGACACCCCCTCTGAAGAGACTACTTGATAAGTCCCAATGGTCAGGTCCTTGCTGACCTGATCAACAAGCTCTACGGTTGCACAGCCTGATTTTGGGTGGGAGGTGGTTGATGTCTTCCATGGTAGTGATCCCTTTTTCATTCAGATATCATTTTATGAACCACTGGTGTCTAAGCGATCCCCCGGTGGTGCTTGACGCGGGTGCTGTAGTGTGCATTTCTTTGTAACATTCGAGGAGTTTACGTCGGTGGATGAAACCGTTAAGTTCTTCTCCGACAACCTCATCGCAGTGTGTAAGTTCTCTCTGGACCCATTTCTGTTCTCTAGGAGAATGTTGCCAAAATCTCAGACTCCTTGTCCGAGGCGGAGTCATTTGCAAACGCTTTTTTCGCATTCTCTAGCTGGGATGCTGCTCCGGTAGCATTCAATACACATCATGGTGTCGTTGAAGTCCAGCTACTGGACTTTACATCCGGAGGCGGTAAACCTTCAATGACCGGTTTATATTAAGTGAGTTGCGTTCCGCTCTCGTTTCGTGCGCGGACATCGTCCCTGCTCCGGACGATGTACAGCATGTCATGCTACGACATCTAAGCGAAGGAAGCATGGCCTTTCTAAAATATTTGTTCAAAAGGATCTGGACAGAGAGTTTCCCCCCAGACTCCTAATGAAAAGCTTATTTTCTCGCTTTTCGCAAACCGGGGAGAAACCACTCTACTCCGGCCGGTTTCCACCCAAACTCTCTAACGTCCTGCGTAGGAAAGTTGATGGAGAAATTAGAAATGTTAGACTAGGTTTTTTCTTGAACAGCAGAGACCATCTTTATTCTGCAGAGTGCGGTTTCCGCAAGTTCTACTCCACGCCAGATGCTCTTTCCCGAATGTAAAATGCCGTATGCAAGACCTTCCTTCATGGACAGCAATAAGCCACTGCGTTTATAGATCTGGATAAGACCCATTATATCGTATGGCGATACAGTATCATCAAACACTCCACACAATTGGTGCATGGAGACGATGAGACTGTGGATAATCCTGTCCGGCCAATGGAAAAAGGAAAGGGTATCTATCACGGAAGTGTCCCCAATGTCACACTCTTTGCCCTGAGCATCAATGTTTGCACCTCAGATCTAGCGGAAGATTTTCTCACTACGCTCTACGTGGACGACTTTTCGATCTCTTTTGTTATGGCCCAGATGCCAACTCTGGAGGGTCGAGTCCAACTGGCATTAAACTGTATCTCTCACTATGCCGAAGCGTACAGGCTTCGGTTTACTTGGCAAGACGAAGGTGGTGCAATTCTGATGCCATCCACTGCTCCACTCCAACCCGGATTTGTTCCTAAACGGGGTTTACCTGGAAGTGATGGATTCGCACCATTTCCTTGGTCTTGTTTTTTTTACCAACCCTTCACCTGGGAGTCTCATATTCGCAGCCTTAGAGTTTCTTCTACCCTCGCAATGGACATTCTTAACCCTGTGACGTTCAACAGTTGGGATACTGATAGGGCTACTGCCTTGCTCTTATACCGATCATTTGCTTGTGGGAAGCTTGACTACGGATGCGAGATTTATTCATCCAGACCGAGCGTGTATTTGAGAAGGTGGAATGGATCCGCTAACAAATCCCCAACTGGCGACTAGTGACTTACACACGTCCTACATTGAGGACTAATTGTCGATGCTGAGGAGATGCCACTAGATCTGCGCAGTGCACAGTGCATTATGCAGCTATACGCACGAGCCCGGCACCTCCCTCAGTCACTACCGGTTCTCAACTGATCGCAGCCTGTTTTGATGGTGCCTATGCCGCCGAGAGACGCCAGTCATATTACTAAGCCCTCCTCTCCACATTCAGGGCTAGGTAACTCTTTCGAGAGCTTAGTGTTGCTCTTGTCCACTAACGCCTCTGCTTCTGTCAAGGATGCCGCCCAGGAGGGCACCACATTTCAATATATGTCCCCAAGCCTCTGCTCTCAAAGCTTCCACAGTGCCGGGAATATTGCCGTCTACTTTTTGGGATCGCACTTCGTTTCACGCTGGATCCGTGATGATGTTTAGAGATGGTTCCAATTTCCATGATGGGGTCGGCTCCTTCGCCGTATCCACTCTGTTTTAAGTCAGCGGAGATTTACCGTGCGAACGAGTTTCAATACAGCGCTGGGTTGGGAGATAATGTGTCGTGCCCGGTTCGGAGAGCGGATTGTGATTTTTAGCCACTCACAAAGCACCATACGTGGTCTCAGGGCATTGAAATCTCTACACCCCCTTGGTCGCGGCATCAGTGAGACTACGGTTCCAATGAGCCGGGTGGATGTCAAGATTATCTTATGTTGGGTTCTTGGAAATATTGGAATTGAGGGGAATGAGAACTCCGATGAGGGCACCAGAGACTACGCAAGGACTGGCTGACCAGTCCAGTGTTTCACTCTTCATTAAGCCGACTGCATCGTAGGTATCAGAGACGGCCGAGGGAAAGTGAAAGTTGTGTGTCACTGCACCGCTACTGTTCTAATGCCATGCACCTACCCCACAATACCGCGACAACTTCAGCTCGCTTTCTTCTGCATATACGAATTGGACACACTCACATGACGCACCACCATTTGATGGAGCGCTCGCCCTCACTTCATTGCGATGATTGCGTTATCCTAGACTGTTTGGCACATTTTTTTGATGTCCAAGTCTGGGTGATATTCACGCACGTTACCTGCCTCGGTATCGGGATGGGGCTGTCTACTGACTTGTGGACTATCTGACTTTTTGTAAGAAGCTGATCTCCTCCCTTTCATTTGACTCTCTTTGTTTTAGGTCGCATGTTCCAGCTCGGAGGGGGGGGGGGGCGTGCTTTCTCCCAACGCGGGAGCGTGCTTCCTCCTTCCTCTTACTTTTTTCTTCTTGTTTTGCTTTGTTTGCTTGTTTTTTGCCTTTGTTTTATTTTATTATTTGTTTTCGGCATATTTTTTAAGCTAGCCTAGTGTTAGGGTATAAGGAGAGAATCGACTTTTGCCCTAGTACGCAGTCGCCAGATAGGCAATTAAAAAATGGAACAAGTATGCTTCTCATCAATGAGTAAAGGTTGGTTACATCCCGCGATCATTAAGGCGAAATATTGCGATAAAACTAAATTTCAAGACTGTCTGTGCCCTCTAACAGTATAACCTTTGCTTTCTAATAATTAATTGCTGATTTATTTCTTAGTTTTATGCTATAGCATTATGATCACCATATTCACTTACCCTCACGAACATAACCGGAGTGTATACATATTTTATATTGCCGGAAATGCCTTGGCTTATTTATCAGATGACAAGATCGTGTAAACTCTCCAGATACCTGACTTCGAGCTGTTTAAGGCAAAATATGAACACTAGAAACCAAGGCGTGGTTTCGCACAATAGCGATATGGTTTATTTGTTTTCTCGAACTAACGGATGGCAAAATACGAGAGTTCAGAGTGTGGCTTGCCGGTTTCGGGCCTCTCTAATGGATTTGTGACTTGGTTCTGGTTGCCTATTGCTGACACCGAGAGTTTCTGCAAGAAAGAGTAAGGCGGAGGATTTTGGTAGGCAAGTTAGGGGTAACAGGGATAGGAGGAAGAATATAAACGATATTATCGGGGATTTCTAAACAATTAAGAGTACCGGTCGATGAATAAAGTGTCAGGGGGCTGTTCAGGGCAAACATCGTCGATTTATGCAAGTTTAAGCTAGTTAAACGAGAAATTATCCTGCTTGGTGCCACCCTGAAGGATAAAGATCTAAGGCTTTGGTAGATGAGGAGAAAGAGTCCGTCGTAAACTACTTACAAAGATGATCGTCCTGAGTCGCAATAGACATGAAATATGAGAAACATTTTCCATTCACTTAGTCACACAAGGGTTTTGATAGGTAACCACTCTGGGTGCAGTAGAGCGAATATCAACGGTCACACGTACTAAGTCATCTATGTATGCATAAGGATCGAGAGCAGAGGGTAAAGCTTGGTAAGAAGAGGAGAAGAATTATTCAGAAAGAGGAAGTAGCGTATCGTAAACAGGCTCTGCAGCAGATAAAAACATATCGACTTACAAGAATGAAAGAATATCTAGAAGAATCAGAGTCACTCATATAATTATGTGAAAGCGTTCAATGGAGCCGTTGGTTTATGCATGGTATCGCGGAACACAGATGCAAAAAGAGCAAATAAATTACATGAGCGCTTACCAATGATGGGATTCGAATTGCCCCTCAAGGTCGGCCATAATAGTGGAAGGTACACAAAAGCGAGAAACTCAACCCGAACTGAAGGTCCAAATAACGGACGAAACTCAAATGTCAGGGATACCTACAGCTTGTGACGCCTGAGTGAAATGATTGATAGTTATAAGGTCATTACAACTACGAGAATAATGTAAAATACCAACTAGATTGATATGAATCTCTTAAAAAGGCGATGAAGAAAGAGGAAAAGGAGCTAGAGGGGTGTTAATATGGTGAGGTACCTTGATACACTCACAACATAAGTATGCAAGACTCCGTTTAGCTACGTAGGAAACAATACATTAATACACGAAACTTAGTATATTGAGCTTGCGAGTAGCTCGAATACTAGGATGAGAAAGATCATGAATGCGGTCAGAAACATGCAGACGGTAGGAAAGAGGAACAAGAAGAAGAGGACAGCCAGGTAAAAAAAAGTCTCTCAAGATAAGCCTGATAGAACTACTTTGCAATTTATCTTGTCGAATGTCAAGCTAAGAAAAACTATGCTTGCATTTTCGCTTCTTGTTCTTCGGCCAATGCTAGACTCATATAATCAATGGGTGAGGGATGAGAGAATTATGTGCGATACGAAGTTTAAAGAACCAGAGAAAAAGAGAATGTCGTTCGTAAGCTACAAAACGAAATCCATAGAGCATTGGACCTGGTATACAGTTACAAAAGAAATTGTTTTGCCATATTCCCAGTATATCGGGCATGCCTCTAGATTCTCCTCATCCAGGGAAAGCAAGTAGCTTAATCAAATTGAACTTTTTAACAGCCCTGAAATCATGTTTCAATTGGCTATTTTAACATTTACACTTGCCGTTGCAGCAAACGGGGAGTTTTAACCCAATATTGGGAGCACACAGAACTAATGTTATTTAACTGTAGGTCCTTAAAAGGGTACAAGGAAAGTTCACAAGAACACTTTAAAAATAAACTATATTTATTACGTAATGTGAGGATCGGAAGAAGATATATGTACTGTATGTAATTGATTTTGTAGTCGCGAACATTTTTTGAGAGCTTGATACATTCTCATCACTCATCAGTGACCAATGAGTTTTCCGCTTATGAAAATGAGCCATCAACCATGTTTTAATACGATTGAAGACCATTTGTTTTATTTTCCTTCTAATGTCTCCTCTCTGAGCCTTTTTCTTAATAACCCTTTACTTCATATGGTCAAAAACAGTTTTTACCCGTCATTTAATGAATATCATCGTAAAATGGTGGGTAGGTATATTTTCACTTTATATCAATTTTAGATACGTCCAGCATAATTATGTCCACAAGAAAAATGTGTCTGATAAGGCAAAAGTTGAATTCTAGACAAATATACGGGTAACTAGCGTCTTCCAAAATTAAGGAAGATGGTGATATTCAAACATATCCTGATAGTATAGAGTCCCACTCTGCCTGAGCGGGAATACAATTTTCTCTTCTTATGATTCGCCTCGTAAGGCAAAAATTTGTTTCCTAAAACCTTGAAGTCCCTCTCAAGCAACGACAACAAAGAGAGCACTAGGAGACAAAGAAATTATCAGGATAAAAGAAGGAATCATACATAGTATGTATGATCTCTTGGATCGTGAATGAGTTCATTATAATAGACTGTACGATCCTATTACATTTGCCGGGTTCCGTCGACAGCATTCTTGATCTAGTCGGCTTCTGTCGACTTCTATCTTGATACGATCATTTTATGTCGACATAATTCTTTATGCGATCATCTTCCGTTAACAGCATTATTGATACTATTAGCTTCTGTCAATATCATTCTTAATACGATCAGCGTCTTTTTTTTGTAGTCTGGATATAAGAAGTAGCCTGCATAGGCTTGAAGTTACTTATTTGACGGTAAGCTTTACACCAGTTACGTTGTTTTTATGGTTTACTTTTATCCGTGCTCTTACTTCTTCGTATCACTGTCGATTCGCCATCAACTTTAGCTAACTTGTGTGAGAGCCGCTTTTCCATTTTACCTTATTTAATCTTTGTGTTTGTTGTCTGGTTAATTGTTAGGAAAGCTTCTGCATCCAAAATATTACCTAGAACTTTGCTGGCAAATCTTAATTGTAATCCAATTTCGAGCTTCTGCTCAACACTGATTTGTTCTTCCTGCATTTTAGCAATTATAAGCATTTCTTGCTGTGAAGCTTGTCCTCAACCTTATTTTCTCCCTCCTTGATTCATTTGAAACGTTATAAGCATTTTGCGCAGTAGACACTTTTCAACCATAAAATCAGTCAAGTTTCTATGTGCCCTTGGCTGGTCTTTTGAACCAAGAAGTAGAAGGTATAGATTTAGTCGCCTTTACTGTGCACTACTATATATTTTACCACCACACACCGTCTGATTTTCATGAAAGCTCACATTACACAGTTAAATGCGTTGTCCAATAATTTTTACCTCTCATTGTGTTTGATGCTAATTCTGAGATATTAATAATGCACGCAAAGTTATGGAATAACCCGATACTAATTTCCTTATAAGTCTAAAGAATCTATCATACAACCATCCTTTGTGGTTATAGGAAGGTGGAAATAGCAAACACTAAATAATTTGCGGGGTCATGGAAGAGCATTACGAAGTAAAATGAAATTGTTGATTTGTTTTGGACATAATTTTATAAATTATATCAAAAAGCTATGGGAATTTGTTTTAAATATATTTTGGCTGACTATCTGATTGGTAAGGTACGGTTAATTGTGTTATATTCCATAATGAGGAAAGAAGGGAAGATTGAAGCCGAGCTATAGAAAATTTATGTACATAAAATATCTTACCCTTAGTAACTTTTTTTTTATAAATCTCTCTCCATCGCAGAACTTCCTTCAAAAAGAGCTCCATCATTATTAAAAGGATTAAAAAACATGAAGAGAAATAAACAAACCACCGTACCCCCCATGAATCATGATCATCAACTTAATTTATGCGATAAGATGAGAACGCACTTATCTCATTTCTCCAATTCGACTATGGCCACCGACGTAAGGTGTTGTTTCTGGCAAAAGATGGACAAGGTAAGACTTCCTTAAATAAATAAATAGTTTGCGATGGCTGTATTAAGAAGAAATATTAACCTAGTGAAATTCATACAGGTGGACGAGGGAGGACATTTCAACACTACTCTCCTTGACCAAAAGCTTACATCTCCAGACGCGGACGGTCAGAGCTCTGAGACCGAAGTAGCCGATAATGAAGTTATGAATGGCTTAATAAAGGGGGTGAAAGAATGCTCCGTTAACATCACAGACTGTAACGTAAGAAAAGGGTTTTCATTATACTCGTAGGTCTCTTTCGCCATTTCACTACGGACTTTAACAATATTTTCTTTTTCAGTTCCAAGACTTCTTCAATTGCACTCTAAATATCTGTATGAAATCTTTGGCCAACTGAGGGATTAATGTTACTCATTCACCGCTACTTCATTTCGTCGCCACATAACTCTTAATGAAATATAAAAAGATAATATAAGAGATTTTATGTCTTTTTAAAATTCTGTATTATTTGAAGAGACGTACTCTATTTTAGATTTTCAAGCATAGAGTTTGAGGTCGTTTTGTTTATTATATTATTGATATCGTTTTAATAAAGAATTTGACCTTAACTTCTCTAGCTATGGAAAAGGTTTTTTTTTATTCCTTTCCGATACCAGGTTGGATAAAATAACATTTGAGTCAGAATTAAATATCCCAAAATGGGATCAATCGGAAGCCGTTAGTATACAGCAAAACATCACAAGAATCTTTAAAAAATTATCTTGAGTTGTTTTGTTGATGTGAAGACCTTTGTACATTCGCCAAACTTAAGCGGTTAATATATCAAATTAACGATCCACAAAGGGTTTATTTTTATTAGCAAATTTATACAAAGCTTAAAAAAAGTATTAAAGGAATAACTCTCGATTTGATCAGTCATCTTATTCATAAACTTCAGCAAGATATCTTGCATTTTACCTGTTTTAAGTAACTCCCATCAAGCCTAGATATGAGTAGGAATTATAGTATAGCGGGAATTGTAGTATGATGGAGAGAATAAAGTAGGATCTCACCTCCTGTTTCAAGTCTTTTATTATTACTATTATCAAAGTCAACGAATGAGACCCATTGGAAGGGAACAGCCAGATCGGCCTAACCTAAGAATCCTAAAAGGTGAAACGAGCGGTTAAACATCGATAAGAGTGGAAAACATAAAAATCAAGAGAGAATTAACGACATCATTAGGCAGAGTGATCCACAGACCGACGGCTGTAGGAAAGAAAGATCGAGAGAACTGCGTCGTATTCACTCGAGCGACTAAAAAAGCACGGTCATTCTGCTTTAACGAGTAGCGCGTATCACGAACTGGCTGTGAGGGAGCTGGTATCAGACAGTGAAGAGGATGATCAGAATCAGAAACAATTTTAAATGAGTCAAGACTCTAACGAGTCGATGATGCCTAAGGTTCAACTGCGCATCGGGTACAAAAAACCTAATCTGGTTGAAAGCTTTGTCAAGGAGGAGCTTCAAATTGGTCTCCGATACAGAAAGGAAGGCAGAATGACAATATTAAAAACGAGGCTGAAGGAAGGAATAAAAACAATTCCTGAATATGCTGTTTGTAGAGTAGATCTAACGGCACTTACGTAACAAACCAACATTTTGAGAAATTGAGGAGGAAACAGTGCACAAGTGCAGCTCAAAAGTCATTTTGTGACCAGCATCAAGATAACTTTGAAGGTCATTGGTAATAGAAAGAAGAGCATCAGAAGGACTAAGACTATTCCGAAAACAAAACTGTTTTACCGGCAGCAATTGATTATTATTCAGAAAATGAATCATCCGTTTGAGCAGCAAGCGCTCAAATATTTTAGATAGATCCGGGGTACTGGAAATGGGTCCATATTCCTCCGGTTGAATTGATGGTGAAGAGCCTTTGGAGATTGGAGTGACATTTGCAGAACGCCAGCCTTCAGGAAAAGAACTCTGACGAATAAGTAATCGAAAATTAACAGCCAATTTGGGCGCCAATGATGGAGCAATTCTTTTATAAAAAATGAATCAAGATCATTCAATTAGAAAAGAAGTTCTGATGACTTAAAAGCCGAGGAGTGCAGTTTGATCGGAGGAAAGCAAGATGAAGGTAAGTCAACTACCTCACTGCTTTGCTTTTTATTGAAAATTTAGGCAAGTAGATCAGCTTTTTCCTTAAAGTTATAGCATACAGGGCCGTCAGTATACGGCAAGTGAGAAAGGCTATGGTCAATCCCAAACAGGGATTGTTTAAGAGCAGACAACCAAGAGTGCGGCTGAGAGGTACCGTTTAAAATATCCTCGAGATGATCATTATAGGCTCTTTGAGCCTCACTATAAGTACGCTGTGCGTGTGACCTAAACTGCACGTAGAAGTTCCGAGATTCTTGCGAGCGGAAACGAAACTACTGGCAAAATGCAGCCTGCTTATTCCGCTGGGCCAGTCGGCAGTCGTCATTGAAGCCAGCTTTGTGGGTACGACGAATCCGGATAGTTTTGAGTAAAATCCTTCTCTCACTTATGGAAAGAAGAATTTCATTAAAGGCAGTTACGAGACACTCGGATCTATACGCATCGCCCCAACAGATATTGTTAAATCAGTAGCAAGATTCAAAATTTGGTTTGAATCTTAAAACTTAGTCGAGTGTGATCGCTGATACCAAAGAGCGGAACAACCCGTAAATCAACAACGACGGGAAAATCCGTAACAAAAAGATCTAAGCAATTTCCAGAAATGTGGGTCGGATCACAAACTAGCTACTCACATCCTGCAAGATTACAGAAGTCTAAGGCAGCCCGAGCATGCTGGTTCGTTGCAGAAAAGGAATTCAGCCATTGCTGGTGATGGGTATTAAAATCACCAACAAAGACAAAAGAGGCCTTAAAGTCGGATTCCTGCATTCCAGCCATAGCAGATAAAAGGCAATCATGAATACTATCATCCAGGACAGGGTTCCTATATAGAGGAAATATGTAATAATTGTTAAAACGGCCACATATACGAATGAGGGTCATCTCATAAGTTATTTACGTGTTTGGATGAAATTTTGGAAGGGGTTGTCTCTAGTGCATGATAATTGATTAGATTTTGAAAAGGATTTGGATACAGATCCGGATGAGGTTTCTGGATCACCTATTCATTTTATGTTTGTGTATCTCAAAAGAATATCGACGGATTTCGAATAAACTTTATGGAGGAAGGAGAACAACAGGGAAGAGTGGCTTAAATTTAGGACCAGATCCAGATCCAGATCCGAAGTGGATTCTAAATCCCCCTTATTCTTACTTTCACATTGCGAAATAGCGAATTATTATCTGACATTTGTAGAAGTTATGTGGTTTATGAGTTATGTTTGGTTTCCTCGATGATGATGATGATAGGTGAAGGCACAGCACGGCCTCATGGGTGCCTCCTACCCCCGCTCCGTCCCAAACTGTCTTGGAGAGGCAGGAAGGTGGCATCCCAGGCCGACCTCTTTGCCCTCACCCACTCTCATCGGCTCTATTTTGGCCGATAGACTGCAGTATAGAAGGGAGACGGGGGCGAGGAGGAGGCCAAAATAAATGTTATTGAACGACAAAACTGATAGAATCATGTATTCAGGAATGGCTTGGTCATCATAAATATACCCTTCCCCACTCTTCAGTTCGAGAAAAGTGCTTCAGAGTTTGCCCAGTTGAAGCTAATTTTAAATAGGTCCTTCCTAGTTTGCTCTGTGTACGCTAATTTGAAATAAGTGCTTCTGAGTTTGCCAGGTGAAACCAAATTTGAAATAAATTTCTCTGATTTTGCCCGGTGGGAGTTAAATTGAAATAAGTGCTTCCTAGTTTGCCCTGTGCAAGCTAATTTGAAATAAGTGCTTCTGAGTTTGCCCGGTGGGAGTTAAATTGAAATAAGTGCTTCCTAGTTAACCCTGTGTAAGCTAACTTAACTAAATAATTGCTTCTGAGTTTGCCCGGTGGGAGTTAAATTGAAATGAGTGCTTCCTAATTTGCTCTGTGTAAGGTAATTTGAAATAAGTGCTTCTGAGTTTGCCCGGTGGAAATTAAATTGAAATAAGTGCTTCCTAGTTAGCCATGTGTAAGCTAACTTAATTAAATAATTGTTCTAAATTTGCCCGGTGGGAGTAAAATTGAAATGAGTGCTTCCTAATTTGCTCTGTGTAAACTAATTTGAAATAAGTGCTTCTGAGTTTGCCCGGTGGGAGTTAAATTGAAATAAATGCCTTCTAGTTTGCCCTGTGTAAGGGAATTTGAAATAAGTGCTTCTGAGTTTGCCTGGTGGGAGTCAAATTGAAATAAGTGCTTCCTAGTTTGCCCTGTGTAAGCTAATTTGAAATAAATAAATTGAGAACATTACAACTATATTTTCATTTAGGTGAGGCGATAAAACCATTCGAAAGAGTTTCAGAGTAGATGGAGTAGAAAACGAATGAATTTAAATTGGAGCTGAAATAATTATGAATGCTACCCATAAACAAAAGATGCATTAAAATACATCGTTTTCAAATTTTCCTGCCCCATCTGAATTAAAGAAATATTTAAAACGTTGCAAAAAGTAGAATTTCACTCTAATGTTTAGAAAATGGTACAACAGTAAACTATCAGAGAAAAGCAACACCTCTAAGATGAGCTGGAGAGAATTAAGTATTCTGGGTTCATGGATGAAGTACACTATATATGATTGCTTGCACAAATTAATGAATATTTAATCGAAAAAGGTGAATGAGAGTATGGGGAATTGTTTTGTGCGCAAAGGATTGTTAGAAGAATGCGTATGAACTCGATTAGTTATGTGTATTTACAAGATACAGGAGTAACACGGAAAAGAGAGGATGCTGTTGTATACAATTGGTGCGCTTGGGAGTTACGAGGTGCGGGGATGTTAGCGGGGGGGAGGTTGTTGCAGGCTTGATGAGGGCTGAATTCGTCTCGTAGGAAAACGGTAGATGTTAAAGATTTTAGTTCCGAAATCGTCGATTTGAGTTTTCTATATCTTCCTGATTTGTTTTTTCACCCTATTCCTTTAATGATATCAGTCTATGCCTCTTTCTATCTTAGATATTTATAAGTTTATTTAATTTCCCATGTTCTTTTTCATACACAAAATCCTCGAATTTATTTAAAAAAAAAATACAGGAAAAGAACAAGATAATTTTGCCCAAAGAAATTTGTGGCTAAATTAGATTGGAGCATCTCTGAGAGAAGCCATCTTATAACTTTACTAATAAGTAATCCAATGAAGACGATGCCTTCTACCCTTCTTTATTTTTCCTTGTCAGTCTAACACTTCCGAAGAACTCACCGTGACAGTGAATAATATTCGAAGGTGAAAAGAAGAAACACATTATTTTATATTAGAATTTATTGCACATGGCTCACAGTGCGTTCTCATCCACATTTTACAGTCACATTTGGTTCATTTTTATTCTATTTTTACCCAATATTAAAATTGAAATATCTCCAATCATTTTGGAGTAATTTTACATTGATGCAACCTTACGCACGACTGTATCCTTGGTTCTGAGGTTTAGGTGGATGGACCGACTCTCAAATAATTTTCCTAGACAAGACTAATAGAATATTAAAGTACGCTTATCCTCCTGTCCAAATAGTATTTACATCTATACAGTGAGAAGGATTTGATTCCCTCAATCAAAAGAGGTATCGCAGTCTTTCTGAATGTCACTGTGTATGTTTCGGAGTCATTTCTCAAATGAAAACACGGTTCTCATTCAACATTGACTATAAGGGTTGTCTTCTAGCTTACGGAACACATTACAAATACATTGATTTAGTGAGTATTTGGGAAGAGAAAATGATGAACCCAATAAATCGATTTATAAGCTCGGAGATTTAAATTATGAATGGAGGCAAAGAGATATATGCCTTGCTGGGAAGTAACCGTGGGGTTAAAGAGAAATGGATAGTCAATTTGATTTGTGACTAATGACTACATACTTGACCTGCTCTCAGTCAGGTCATAAAACAAGCTGATAAGTATAAACCAGAGAATTACATGGAAAGAATTTTAAATCAGCAGGATTTATTAAAAGATTTGAAAGGTAATTTTTGACGAATATTGATTGTGTGGCGATGTAAGTACATATACATTACCTTAATTATACAAACAAAATATTGTCCTTATCTGAAATATCTTAATTTGTATAAAAATGTATATGAACATTTTAGTTTTATGTATACAAACATCTTGTCCTTAACTTACATAAACCATGCAAAGAATAGTCATTTAAAAATATAAGTACAGTAAATATATACAGCACTGTACTGTAAATTTAAGTGCATGGATTCATATATAGCTTATTTACACAAGTATTTCACTTTGACATGGTGCAAATGATTGTTTGCACTCACAGCGGAGCAAGATCTGATATGGTGTAGAGGTAGACTGAAATCTTGTTATGGCACCTCTTGAATCATGGAAGAGTCTGGCTCGGTGTCTGAAGTCGACTCTGGTTCTGGCCGTTCATGATGAGAGCTGTCCGAAAACGGAGGGGCGGACCTTTGATCCGCTGCATAGCCAGGGGCCAAAGGGAACTCAGATATTGGGGTGTAGTTTTGAGAGTGGTATGGTAAGTGTGAATTTGGAGTTCCCGACTGTTGGGGTGTCTCAAAAATACTCTGATAATTTAAGGTATTTTTGAGTGAAGGATTCATGCTACACTGCTGTGTCATAAGCTCGTAATCGGCGGCTGTATTTGGGCTGGATGGGAAGTTTGCCTCGCCGCCGTTTCGTTCTCTATGATCTTGTTGCGTGGGGGGGTTAGTACTCCCATTGCTGCTTCCGCTATTAACACCGAGTTCAAAGTCATTAGAGGGTGTGGTGTGTTCTCCTGACTGAATTCCGTAGTTGGAATTGTACGAGGAAGTTACCGTGGCAATTGGTGTTTCGACGTGATTTAACCCATGCTCAGTATGTTCAGCTATGGATGATGAATGATGCTGAATCTGCGGATTATGTTGTTGAAGAGAGTCACTAACAGGATATCCATAGTAATAATGGTAGTAACTTGAATAATATGCAGGGTAGGCAGAGGCATGAGATGCTCCTGCCCCAGCCGCTGCCAAAGAACGAAGTTGGGCATCTAGGTTTGATACTGAAGCATGGGTGCTGCCAAGTTTGGGTGGTGAGTAGTGTTCATGGAGAGAGCTGTCAGAGACTTCTTGTACCAGTCCTCGTCTGCGGCTGTCTGCAGCCCCGAGAAGCAGGGCGAGCCCAGCCCCTTCTTGTACCAGTCGTCCTCCACTCCCATGCCAGCTGTTTCGAAAAGAGAAGATTACTCTTTTGTAGTACTGTGATCGACTAAACAAGGTATGGAAGAGAATGCGATGTTTGTTACTTCATGCAAGTAAATACCATCATGCAAGAGAAAAGCGAGATAGATTTGGTTCCTCATAATGGGTAGCATGCATTATACTTACAATTATTAACATGTATGTTATTCCCACATGGCTTAAAGTTAATTAACTCTTGAATTTCAGTCAATGATATGTTGCCATTTCTATTTTGAAAGGTTGAAATTCATCAGCTGCCAAATATCTCTTTCCGGTTAATTAGTCTCGTTATTTGTCGATGCTTATTTTATTTACGAATGATTTAGTAATAAGAGTTGTATGCTTTCGTTCTTACACTTCAGCTATCATTTGCAGTTTCTACTTAGAATTCATACTTATTCATAACAATATTAGCAGGGAAAGATAACAACTAGTCTTCTTCAGAAGAATGGTTGGGCTTGCAAATCCATTGCAACCACTTAAGGTTCTTTTTACGTAAATTAATGAAAATTACTTTAGAATGTAACTAGGAAAGAGCTCCAAATATGCTTAGATAACTTAATGGTTACTACCAAGCAATATTTCATACCACAACTCCATTCTAAATTAAGTGAAAATTTTCCTACATAGCACCCATCTTGAACTCACGGCCGCTCCATCTCCTTACACACTCAGTCCTTTCTAAACCAAGCAGTCTCGTACTCAGCAAAATTAATCCACATATTTCACTTGAAGAATCTCAATTCAAACCCCCCTACCTTACTCATCACACACCGTAGTCAAAAACATCGAAAACTACCCAGGATTATAGCCAGTACAAAAATGCCCAATGCCACACTTGACAGCGACTACAAACAACGCTTGGCAACTATATTATAGTCACACACAAATAATACACCACGAAGGATATCTAGGAAACTCCTTCCTGGTTAAATCATAACCAGACAATTATACCATGCCAACTGATACACGGACCTTTCATATCTAGGACATCTGATACTATGCCAAAGAAATGCGCTTGGTATAGCAATAAGTACCCCCCCCTTTTGCAGTGATTCGGGCACGCGTGAGGGATGCTCTTGAGCCACAACAAGGAGGTTACTGTATCCACTAAACCAAAATTATAGTCCTAAATTGGGCTGTATGAATTGGGTAGTTTAAACTTCACATTTCGCAGGACACGGGGTCATTTTCATATACCCGTATGGGCATGGAATACTATTTTACCCATAGATCTTCGCAGTACGCGAGATCGTTTTCATCCACCCATATGGGCATGGGATCATTTTTCACCCATTGGTTCTCGCAGTACATGGGATCGTTTTCATTCACCAGTATGGGCATGTGGTCGGTTTTCACCCATCGTTCGTCGCAGTACGTGGGGTCGTTTTAATCCAACCGTAAGAGCATGGGATCGTTTTTTACCCATCGGTCTTTGCAGTACATGGGATCGTTTTCCTCCACCCGTATGGGAATGGGATCGTTTTTCACCCATCAATGGTCGCAGTACACGGGATTGTTTTCATCCACCCGTATGGGCATCGGATCGTTTTTTACCCATCGGTCTTCGCAGTACATGGGATCGTTTTCATTCACCCGTATGGGCATGGGATCGTTTTTCACCCATCGGTGGTCGCAGTACAGGGGATTGTTTTCATCCACCCGTATGGGCATGGGATAGTTTTTTACCCATCGGTCTTCGCAGTACATGGGATCGTTTTCATCCACCCGTATGGGCATCGGATCGTTTTTTACCCATCGGTCTTTGCAGTACATGGGATTGTTTTCCTCCACCCGTATGGGCATGGGATCGTTCTTCACGTATCGGTCGTTGCAGTACATGGGATCGTTTCCACCCACCCGTATGGGCATGGGATCGTTTTCCACCCATCAGTCTTCGCAATACCGAGAACGTTTTCATCTACCCGTATGACCATGGAATCGTTTTTCACCCATCGGTCATCGCAGTACATGGGATCGTTTCTCCACCGGTATGGGCATGGGATCGTTTTCCACTCATCGGTCTGACAATACCGAGGGACGTTTGTATCTAACCGTATGGACATAGGATCGTGTTTTACCCATCAGTCGCCGGAGTACAAGCGATCGTTTTAATCCTTTCGTATGGGCATAGGATTGTTTTCATCCACCCGTATGAGCATGGGGTCGTTTTTTACCCATCGGTCTTCGTAGTACATGGGATCGTTTTCCTCCACCTGTATGGGCATAGGATCGTTTTCGACCCATCGGTGGTCGCAGTACATGGGATTGTTTTCATCCACCCTTATGGGCATGGGACGTTTTTTACTCATCGGTCTTCGCTGTACATGGGATCGTTTTCATCCACCCGTATGGGCATAGGATCGTTTTTCACTCATCGGTGGTCGCAGTACAGGGGATTGTTTTCATCCACCCGTATGGGCATGGGACGTTTTTTACTAATCGGTCTCCGCTGTACCGGGGATCGTTTTTCCCTCATCGGTGGTCGCAGTACATGAGATCGGTTTCCTCCACCTGTATGGGCATGGAATCGTTTTCCACCCATGGGTGTTCGCACTACATGGGATTGTTTTCATCCACCCGTATGGGTATGGAATCGTTTTTTACCCATCGGTCTTTGCAGTACATGGGATCGTTTTCATCCACCCGTATGGGCATGGAATCGTTTTTTACCCATCGGTCTTCGCCGGTACATAGGATCGTTTTCATCCACCCGTATGGGCATGGGATCCTTTTTTACCCATCGGTCTTCGCAGTACACGGGATTGTTTTCCTCCACCCGTATGGGCATGGGAGTGTTTTCCGCCCATCGGTCTTCGCAGTACAAGGGATCGTTTTCATCCACCCGTATGGGCATGGAATCGTTTTCCACCTATCGGTCTTTGCAGTACAAGGGATCGTTTTCCGTCACCCGTATGGGCATGGAAAAGTTTTTCACCCATTGGTCGACGGAGTACATGGGATCGTTTCCACCCACCGGTATGGGCATGGAATGGTTTTTCACCCATCGGTCTTCGCAGTACATGGGATTGTTTTCCTCCACCCGTATGGGCATGGGATCGTTTTCCACCCATGGGTCTTCGCAGTACATGGGATTGTTTTCCTCAACCCGTATGATAATGGGATCGTTTTCCACCTATCCGTCTTCACAGTACAAGGGATGGTTTTCATCCACCTGTATGGGCATGGAATCTTTTTCCACCCATCGCTCTTCGTAGTACAAAAGATCGTTTTCATCCACCCGTATGGGCATGGAATCGTTTTTTACCCAGCGGTCTTCGCAGTACATGGGATCGTTTTCATCCAACCGTATGGGCATGGGATCGTTTTTCACCCATTTGTCTTGCAGTACAAGGGATCGTTTTACTCCACCCGTTTTGGCAAGGAATCGTTTTCCACCCATCGGTCTTCGCAATACATGAGATTGTTTTCATCCACCCGTATGGGCATGGGATCGTTTTTAGCCCATCGGTCCTCGCAGTACAACGGATCGTTTTCATTCACTCGTATGGGAATGGAATCGTTTTCCACCTAACGGTCTTCGCAGTTCGAGGGATCGTTTTCATCCACCCGTATGGGCATGGAATCGTTTTCCTCCCATCGGTCTTCACAGTACATGGGATTTTTTTCCTCCACCCGTATGGGCATGGGATCGTTTTCCACCCATCGGTCTTCGCAGTACATGGGATTGTTTTTTCTCCACCCATATGGGCATGGGATCGTTTTCCACCCATCGGTCTTCGCAGTACAAGGGATCGTTTTCATCCACCCGTATGGGCATGGAATCGTTTTCCACCCATCGGTCTTTACAGTACAATGGATCGTTTTCATCCACCCGTATGGGTATGGAATCGTTTTTTACCCATCGGTCTTTGCAGTACATGGGATCGTTTTCATCCACCCGTATGGGCATGGAATCGTTTTTTACCCATCGGTCTTCGCCGGTACATAGGATCATTTTGATCCACCCGTATGGGCATGGGATCCTTTTTTACCCATCGGTCTTCGCAGTACACGGGATTGTTTTCCTCCACCCGTATGGGCATGGGAGTGTTTTCCGCCCATCGGTCTTCGCAGTACAAGGGATCGTTTTCATCCACCCGTATGGGCATGGAATCGTTTTCCACCTATCGGTCTTTGCAGTACAAGGGATCGTTTTCCGTCACCCGTATGGGCATGGAAAAGTTTTCCACCCATTGGTCGACGGAGTACATGGGATCGTTTCCACCCACCGGTATGGGCATGGAATCGTTTTTCACCCATCGGTCTTCGCAGTACATGGGATTGTTTTCCTCCACCCGTATGGGCATGGGATCGTTTTCCACCCATGGGTCTTCGCAGTACATGGGATTGTTTTCCTCAACCCGTATGATAATGGGATCGTTTTCCACCTATCCGTCTTCACAGTACAAGGGATGGTTTTCATCCACCTGTATGGGCATGGAATCTTTTTCCACCCATCGCTCTTCGTAGTACAAAAGATCGTTTTCATCCACCCGTATGGGCATGGAATCGTTTTTTACCCAGCGGTCTTCGCAGTACATGGGATCGTTTTCATCCAACCGTATGGGCATGGGATCGTTTTTCACCCATTTGTCTTGCAGTACAAGGGATCGTTTTACTCCACCCGTTTTGGCAAGGAATCGTTTTCCACCCATCGGTCTTCGCAGTACATGAGATTGTTTTCATCCACCCGTATGGGCATGGGATCGTTTTTAGCCCATCGGTCCTCGCAGTACAACGGATCGTTTTCATTCACTCGTATGGGAATGGAATCGTTTTCCACCTAACGGTCTTCGCAGTTCGAGGGATCGTTTTCATCCACCCGTATGGGCATGGAATCGTTTTCCTCCCATCGGTCTTCACAGTACATGGGATTTTTTTCCTCCACCCGTATGGGCATGGGATCGTTTTCCACCCATCGGTCTTCGCAGTACATGGGATTGTTTTTTCTCCACCCATATGGGCATGGGATCGTTTTCCTCCCATCGGTCTTCGCAGTACAAGGGATCGTTTCTATCCACCCGTATGGGCATGGAATCGTTTTCCACCCATCGGTCTTTACAGTACAATGGATCGTTTTCATCCACCCGTATGGGTATGGAATCGTTTTTTACCCATCGGTCTTTGCAGTACATGGGATCGTTTTCATCCACCTGTATGGGCATGGGATCGTTTTTCACCCATCGCTCTTAGCAGTACATGGGATTGTTTTCCTCCACCTTTCTGGGCACGGGATCTTTTTCCACTTATCGGTCTCGCAGTACAAGGGATCGTTTTCATCCACCCGTATGGGCATGGAATCGTTTTCCACCCATCAGTCTTCGCAGTACAAGGGATCGTTTTCCTCCGCCCGTATGGGCATGTAATCGTTTTCTCCCGATCGGTCTTCCCAGTACATGGGATTGTTTTCATCCCCTCGTATGGGCATGGGATCGTTTTTCGCCCATCGATCTTCGCAGTACAAGGGATCGTTTTCACCCACCCGCATTGGCATGGGATCGTTTTCCGCCCATCGGTCTTCGCAGTACATGGGATCGTTTTCATCTACCCGTATGGGCATGGGATCGTTTTCCGCCCATCGGTCTTTGCAGTACATGGGATCGTTTTCATCTACCTGTATGGGCATGGGATCGTTTTTTACCCATCGGTCTTCGCAGTACTTAAGATCGTTTTCATCCACCCGTATGGGCATGGGATCGTTTTCCGCCCATCGGTCTTCGCAGTACATGGGATCGTTTTCATCCACCCGTATGGGCATCGGATCGTTTTTTACCCATCGGTCTTTGCAGTACATGGGATTGTTTTCCTCCACCCGTATGGGCATGGGATTGTTTTCCGCCCATCGGTCTTCGCAGTACAAGGAATCTTTTTCATCCACTCGTATGGGCATTGGATTCTTTTTTGCCCATTGGTCTTCGCAGTACATGGGATCGTTTTCATCCACCCGTATGGGCATGGGATCGTTTTCTACCCATCGATCTTCACAGTACATGGGATCGTTTTCATCCACCCGTATGTGCATGGGATTGTTTTTTACCCATCGGTCTTCGCAGTACA
Source organism: Ceratothoa steindachneri (assembly GCA_963969495.1). NCBI lineage: Eukaryota > Metazoa > Arthropoda > Malacostraca > Isopoda > Cymothoidae > Ceratothoa > Ceratothoa steindachneri. Next base: position 171,212,155 of record OZ018323.1, read on the forward strand.
AGGGATCGTTTTCATCCACCAGTATAGGCATAAGATCGTTTTCCACCCATCGGTCTTCGTAGTACATAGAATCGTTTTCATCCACCCGTATGGGCATGAGATTATTTTCATACACCAGTTGGAGAGTTCGTTTGAGTCCTAGTCATAGATGTCGAATGTGATGATGGAGTCACGAGGATTGATACCTTGGAGGAAGAGTTTGATAAAAGTGGTGTGAGAGTAAATATTATAGTGGGAATATACAGTCTACCTGGTCTGTATATGAAGGCTTCCCCTGGCGTGTGAGCGGATATTATTTCAGGTAAACAACAATGTACATCTTTTACGCATCGTACTCTTTGTGTTAACCTGGTTACTCATTATTGTAATAACTGCATACCATCACTGTGTACATTTCTGTTTACCTAACTAAATTAATCAGACACAAAAAGAGCATTTTTCTGTAAAAATTAAATGATATTTTATGGTATGAGAGGTATTAAGCATTAGATGTCCTAGATATGAGTTGTCCTGGTATGAGTTATCCAGGAAGGCTTTGTCCGCTCACCCACCTGGGCAAGCCTTCATGTACAGACCAGATAGACTGTGTATTTCCACTATGATATTTACTCTCCCACCACTCTTTACAACCTCTTCCTCCAAGGTATTACTCGTCCTGACTCCATTATCACATTCGACACACTCGAGAATGACTCAACCGAACTCTCCAACACTACACTAAAGCTGCTTGAGATCTACAACGCTGCTATAGGAAATTCAATGGGAGGTATGCTTCTTAGCATACCTCCTATTCCTAGGCTACTCAACTCGTTACATTTCTTATGCTTCACTAATATATCCTTCTGTTTACAAACTACCATTCCAAGATATTTTTCACTACATTGGAGCATAGGATTTTTTTTAACCCTTCTAATAGAAAATATTCCTAATGAAAAAGTCACTGCTTTTCGTCAAATAAAGAAAAAAACGTGTTTTCTTTGGTTAAATCTTTTAGGGATAACTTGAGAAATAGGAAATAAATACATAGTGAAGAAATAAATATATACATTTTGATGGGATAAGTTTGTTATTAATTATGTAAATACAGTTCAATTTATAAAATAGATATTCAAAACTTATTTGAGAACATTCAAGGTATTCTGGAAGGAAGAAAAAAGGGGTGAGGAACTAGGAGAAGAATGGCAGAGTACTTGTGAACAATGAGTAGAGAGCGACATAAAGATAATGCAAATGCAAATACGATTGCCTTGTAGGCACAAATCGGCTGCTGTATCGGGATATGGAAGAGATAAGTTTGCAAGAGATAGATAATGGTGTGAGAAGTCTGAAAAATGGAAAGGCAGCTGGAGTCAATGATATAGTCGTTGACATACTAAAAGGTGGTAGTCATTGTATTTTATTGCATTTGAAAGTAGGAGAATGCCTGAGGACTAGAATAATACGATAATAATGTAGTTGAATAAGGATACAGGTGAGATAGGTGAATACAAGATGTACAGGAGGTAAGTCTGTTGAATGTAATGTATCAAACCTTACAATCAAAGGCTGTGGAATATAAAGTGTATGGTGGGTTCATGGATATGGTAGAAGCATATGACTGTGCAGATAGAAGGGCATTGTGAAAGGTGCTAAGGATGTATTGAGTCTGTGCTAAACTATTAGAATGTGTGATAAAGATTTAGGTTGGAGTAAGGTGTGCGTTAGTGGGGAAATATAGCTAAAAGGAGTGGTTTGATATAAGTGGGAGTGAGAGCAAAGTTCTGTGATGTCGCTATTGCTGTTTAATATCTTTATCGAGAGAGTACTGTGAGAAGTACATATGGGAATGAGGGAAAGTGAGTGAGATTGAGGAGGAATGGTGAGGTGTAGGTTCTGTCTATATTGGTCTATGCAGCTGACCTGGTGGTGGTGGATAAAAGTGTGAGGGATTTGAAAATGCTCAGTGTAGCTTTTGACACGGTGTGTGAGAGGAAATGTCTAAAGGTGAATGTAGAAAAGAGTAAGGTAATGGTATGTGGGGGTAAGAATGGGTGTAGGGTGTAATAGCAGAGTCCATGGTGTCACCCTTGAGCAAGTGTAAAGTTATAAGTATCTAGGATGCAGTGTAAAGTTATGGTGGTATAGATAGTGTAAAATACAACCACAGCGTTTTAAATCGTAGTGGGGTGTGGCATTTATAGAATTAGTGTATGGTAAAAGTTAAAGCGCGGAGTGTGACAGGAACCTGAATGTGGGTATGCTGGTGCCAACGTTAGTGTATGGGAGTGAAGCTATGGTATGGGATAAGAAGTTAAGTTTTCGAGTGAGAGTGTAGATAAAGGAGAGTAGGAAAAGGGACAAAGAGAAAATGATAGCGTAGGCGAGTTGCAAGCAGCTTCCCGTGTTGCTGGACTACTGTTAGCTAGCGACGAATACACTATGCCATCCTGAGTCTCCAAAGGAAGACTCATTCAAGCAAAGCTTTTTAAACGCTCGCCTGCACTTCTCGTACGTTACAAGAACAGTGTAAATGGACAAAGTGAGAGGGATGGTTTGTGTGCGAAAGTTAGATAGATGACTGGATAAGAGGTGTTTATGGTGTGCAGAAGGGTGTGAATGAGGTTGTGACTGAAAGTGTTCCGAAGTTGTATGAGCATGTAAATAAGATGGAGAGGAATACACATAGAAAGAGGATATACGTGAGTGAATGTGAGGTTGTGAAACAGCATAAGTAGTGGGTTGATTATGTGAAGATGTGTATGAGAATGAAATGGCTGACCGTTGATTATGTGAAGATGTGTGTGAAAGTGAAATGGCTAACCGTTGATTATGTGAATGTGTGTATGAGAATGAAATGGCTGATCGTTGATTATGTGTATGTGCGTATGAGAGTGAAATGGTTGACCGTTGATTATGTGAATGTGTGTATGAGAATGAAATGGCTGACCGTTGATTATGTGAATGTGTGTATGTGAAGGAAATGGCTGACCGTTGATTATATGACTGTGTGTATGAGAATGAAATGACTGACTGTTGATTATGTGAAGGTGTGTTTGAGAGTGAAATGACTGACCGTTGATATGTGTATTTGTGTTTGAGAGAGAAAGGGCTGACCGATGAGGGAGTGGATGATATTATGTATGATAGGGATGAATGGGGGTGGTTTGTGAGGGCGCTTGGTAATTTATCATGGCTTGGTTAGTTAATTTAAGCGGAAGTTTGATATATAAAAAAAAATGAATATGGCCTCCTATCGGTATGAAATGCCAATTTGGATTGGGAAAATGGGGGAGGTGGTGTTTTGTCCTAAAGTCGCTTAAATGTGGTGGTGGCGAAGCCCGCCAACCCCACTTTGTGCAAACTGGTTGAAATAAAAGTCTTGAAGTGTGAAGTCTTCTCATTTAATCTTGACATTTAGTATAATTTATATGATCTTACTAAATGGCAAATTGGCAACCGACAGATATGAAGTGAGATAAAAATTGGTTCATTGGCTGATTTATCTCAGTTGTTTCAACTTGCTTGTCCATGGTATCTGTGGTAAGTTATGAGTGACACCGTATTTTGTGGTTTAGTTGCAATGTCTGAGCGGCTAATTAGGCAAATAGGAAATTTTGTGTTTATTCATTTAGGCATGTTAAGGGAGAATATATATATATATATATATATATATATATATATATATATATATATATATATATATATATATATATATATACGAGGGGTGGTCAATAGGTTTTGCGAATCGGTAGGGGAAAACAGAGAAAGGGGTAAGGCTGTTTGTGGGGGTGTTAGAACAAGTTATGACAAGTCAGGACCTGCAGCGGCACGCTCCTGCCTCGTCTATTTAAGAAGCAGTTGCTGATCGCAGATCGTCAGTCACAAATTTTTCAACAATGGAGAAGGTTGAGCACCGTGCAGTGATCAAATCTTTGACCAAGGAAGGCAAGAATGCAAAAGAGATCCATGAACGAATGGTTTCAGGGTACACTGACACCGCCCCTTCCTATGCAACCATTGCTCGCTGGAATAGGGAGTTCCGCCAAGGTCGTGAGTCCCTTGAAGATGATCCCCGTCCAGGACGCCCGTCAGACGTGACCAACGAGGACAAAGTGGCCCATGTGAAGAGAATGATCCTCAAAAATCGACGGGTGAAGATCGAAGAAGTAGAGCGAGAACTTGGAATATCACATGGAAGTGTTATCAACATCATCCACAACAATTTGGCCATGACCAAGGTCTCTGCCCATTGGGTCCCATGATCGACTTCAACGTCATCAAAGTCTACAAGGCCAGAGTTGCACAAGCTGCCCTGCGCGAGTACGGATTGGAGAAGCTCAACCATCCCCCAAACAGTCCAGATCTGGCCCCTAGTGACTACTTTTTATTCCGCCAGCTCAAGGCTGCACTGCGTGGACGCCGGTTTGCGGACGATGAAGATGTCCAGGTCGCCGTCCAGGAGTGGATCGAACAGCAGTCAGGAGATTTCTGGTTGTCGGGAATTCGAAGCCTCAGGGACAAGTGGCGCAAATGCATTGAAGTCGAGGGTAGCTATATTGAAAAATAATAAAACACTTTTCCTCATATCTCCTTTCCTTATATCTGAATTGCAAAACTTATTCACCCCCCCTCGTATATATATATATATATATATATATATATATATATATATATCGTATGAAGCTCTCTTGCATCTATCATAGCTTGAGGTCTTTGGGCCTGGATTTTAATGAGTTCTCTTCGGTTCAGATCTTAGTTTGACTCATTCCTCTTGGAAAACGGCCTAAAGCTCGGTTGTACCTGAAAACATACGCTTTCGTAGTTTAGATTTCAAAATATTTCCTAAGTTTTCAATAGGATTCAGATCCAATGTTTGAATGGTTTGAAGTCTTCGATTGCGTTGTACAGTAGCTACGTTTTTGTTATTCGAGCACTGTTTTGGACTTTTGCCCCGTTGCAAGGTAAAGTACTCGTATTTCTAGTTTATTTGCACTTTCCAACAAGTTATCCTGCAAAATATCGATATACTTCCGTGCGTTCATTTTTCCATCAATAAAAGCTAAATTTCCAACACCCACACAGGCCATGCAACCTCACATTATTCTATACTCACCTTCATGTTTAACTGGTTTTGCGGCCATCACTTCTAAGAACGTTAGACTTGCCGACGCTGCTGAATTTGATGCAACTCCAGAATTCTTTCTGTTCGTCGAGATGTCTCCTTGCAAAGTTTAGTCTTTTCTGTCTACTTCACTAATGTAGAGATTTTTTCTTGCACTTCTTTCTTGCAATTCGGCCTTGTGCAGATCAATTCTTACAGTCGGAGACATAATAACTGGCCCAGGTGTTAATGTAAGGTCTGTCCCTAAAGTTTGTCTACTGACGAAGGGATCTTTCCTCATTTCCTGGCAGAATGGCATTTTACCTCTGGCCGTGAGCAACTTGAGTCGTCTAGATGTACATTTATTTTCAGCTGAGTCTGTGGAAAACTTCTTTTTAACCACATAATAATTTGTCAAATGGGGTAGATTTACGATAGCTATGACCTTTCTTTCATAGATATTCTATGTTTTCGCGCACACCTGACGAGAATTCAGCTTTCTTCTAAAAAATGGCGCTGCAATTTATGTCGGAGTTATCCCAGCAATCAAATGACGCACGGGATTGAGTCTTACTCACATGGCTAGAATGATAGTTAGTTGGACCAGATGAAATTTATGCAGTAGTTTTGTTTTATTGCTTGTATGAGATTAAGTGAAAGTGTTCTAATACTTTTTCTTGCATTTCCATTTATATTTCATTGCAACATTTTGGCGTTCGATTTAATTAACTTTAAGATACATATAATGCTTTACCACACGGTATATAAATATTTATATTATTTTTCATATTGATACTTTTCCAATGTAATTAAGTTCAGAAATTTAGCAGGATCAAATACCTTTTTTACTATACTATATATTCATAAACTTGAAAGAGGGCTGCAGAACAGCTTAACATTTTGTTGGTGATACTATGATTACTTACTCTCTTAGTGTCAAGTATAGATGGAGCTCCCAATCTTCAGAAAGACTTAGAAAGACTCGTAAGTAGAGTGGATAGGTGGCAGATTAAATTTTATAATTGGTAGCAAATGTAAAAAACAAAGATTTGATATGTTATATAACTCTTATGAAGCTGAAGCTTTGGTTTCCTACCTGATTCAAGATTTGAATAGGATTGAAGAGGTTCAGCGTAGGGGTACTAAGCTTATCCCAGGTCTCATTGGAATAGAGTATGAAGATAAGTTAAGGATTTGAAAATGTTATCTGTGGCTCAGGTTTCTGAAGGGTGATTTGATTCATTCATTTAGGCTTTCCGCAAATTTGGATGAGGACACTTTACTAGAATATTTTAAGTTTTATCTGGTGAGAGGAGGTTCTTTATCGCCTCCTCAATTATAATATTAGGGGGCCGTTAAAGTAATGGCTGTTTTACAGATCTACAATATGCGGATGATTCCTTACAAGTGTATTTTTAGGGGTGTGATACCGGAGCAGAGAGATCGATTTCTTCCTTGAGTTGACACTTATTATCATCTGACACATTTGGAGTGAATTTAATTCGATTTTTTTTTAATATTCCTACAAGAGGTTCGTCTTACAATGAATTATTTAGAGTTGTAAACTTTTAAGATTCATTCACTAAAGAAGGGGCCTGCGTCCTCTAAGAATAGACACTTTAATAACTGACTTCGGTGTATCCATCTCGTCTTAATTCGACGTTGCCATGCCTTTTTCTGGCAGTGATTTAATACGAAATGATCCACGAAAGTTGCATGGTACAAAAATTGATTAGGAGCTGTTGCCACTCAAATTCTTTAATGAATTCACTAAACAAAGGAATATAAAAACCACGGAGTGAGTTGAGCATGATGCTTAAATATTCAATTGTTCACAAATGAAATGACCGTTTTACCGCGACTAAACAATATTAAAAACAATTTTTTGGAAAATTTGATAAATAATTTCATATTTAACTGATTTGTTCACTTTTAACTTTCTGAATCAATGGATTTGGTTTCTTTCCGAATCGAGAACAGGTTTGGAGAGTTGTGCAGCTTTCCACTCCTAGAACACTTTACTGTGTAGCGTACACACATTTTTCACCTCCATAACTTCACTTTCTAGAAATATTTTTTCATGACTTTGTTTTCGAGTTGCTAGAATTTATTTTCTTTAAAAAAAGAAAATTATTAAATCCAATCATCTTTCTTTGATTGATTTCCTCGTCTTTCCATCGCTTGATTTCGGTGTACATTGAATCATAAGGAGTTCTTGTTCTCCGACTTAAATGTTGACTATAATGTCTGCAGGCCTTTTTGCTTGCCTAATGTGTCAATATGTTAAGAAATTTCTTCTTGCCTAATGTCTAAATGAGTGCAGACCATTCTTTTTGCTTAATTCTTCAAGAATTTTATTCTTGCCAATATCTGAATGAGTGTAGACCATTCTTCTTACCTGATGTTTGAATGTGCCCAGACATTTCTTCTTTCCCCATGTCTGAATGTTTGCAGATTTCTTTCTTCTTTCCAATGTCTGAATGTGCCCGGACCATTATTTTTGCCTTATGTCTGAATATGTACATACCTTTCTTCTTGCCTCATGTCTGAATATGTACGGAACTTTCTTCTTGTCTAAAAGCACATGCTCTGCTCGTTATTGAAAGACCCTCCCCCATCATTATGATCCCCTTCTTTAATAATGGACTTTAAAAGAAAGACTTCGCGAACCCTCCTTTTCCAGTGAGGGCCTCTTTTAGTTAGATCATCCTATGCCGGACTCCGATTCCTTCTCCTTTTCGTTGCCAAGTAGATTATTCTACTCATTTCCGTCTCAAGTCACCAAAAAATATCCATCTTGGATTTTTTTTAATAAACTTTATCATCGTGACTTGAAATCTTCCATGATTCTTGATATATTTACACATTTTGGTGCTCTACGATTAATACCACTTGGCAGTTTGGGGTAAGTAATGTCTCGGTTCGAAGGTATATGGCAATTTTTTAAACCTCCGGTCGCAATTTTAATTTTTATTTATTCCAAAATAAAGGAATAGTGTAAAATGTTGATAAATTCCAATTTATTCTTTCTCCGGGCAAAAACTAAGAGTGAAAACACTTTATCACATACCGAGCGAAATTAAGCTACATATGTTAGGCGAGGCGAATCAGCGGCTGGATATCCTGATTCAGGTCGACTGTATAGTCCCTCGTATGTGTTGAAGCGACTCTGTCGTGTTTCTTTACCTTTTCCTCCAATGAACACCCTACCACTGGTGCCATTGGCTTGCCACCGAGTGTAATGCTAATCTTTATGCATATTTGATCATGCAGTCGGAAGACTTTTTCCTTGTTTAAATAGGGATGCTTGGTACGATTAAGTAGCTACCTTAAGGCATATACACTCTCATGTGTTAATTATAATTTTTATGGCGTTCTTTACCAGTGAAAGAGGTTGCTGAATAAAAGACGCCAGGCTGTTTCATAGTCTCAGTCCATAGACGAAAGAAAGCACCATCGTTCATGGAAAGAAAGGGTCTTTGAGGAACTTGCGCAGTGATGCTGAGGATCATCAAAAGACACAGGATACTGTAGCATGTCAAGATAGAAGAGAAATAGTGGAGAGTGCCAGACATCAGAACTTTAATTGTTGTAGTTTAATCGTGAAGTTCAATTGTGCAGGCAGAATTATAAGCTGGATCTTGAGGTTCACACAGAAGGGACCAAGGAAGCTTGCATAGTAAAGAACACAATGGCGTAAGATGAGTGTGGCGAAAGGGCGGGGCAAAGAAAGGTGTATAGTAATTAGTATGATCTAAAATATCATTTTCTCTTACTACAAGTCGTCACAAAATTACATTTAGATGGTGACCTCTTTTGGTAACATTTTACCTGGGAGGAAAAACAGATAATTCCATTTACTTTATTTTAAAAGAGGATTTAAGTGTTTTCATTCGAGTTTTTACTCTTTGTTGTGAAAAAGAATGAAATAAAATGAATTTCTGGCTAAATTTTACAATGAGCCATTTAAAGATATTCATCATGAGAAATTAAAGGAATTTGCTTGCAACAGAAATTTAATAAACATTAACGTGATGACTTTCATTTGATGGAAATTTTTAATGCAGTCAAATTCCTTAATAGAATTTGGTTTTAATTTTAGACAAATTTACGAAATTTTTGAAAATAAAATTAGGCAATCAACAACAACAAAAAAAAACACACCGGGAAAACTCTAAAGTTAACGTTTCCTATGTGGTTATTTTCCTCCCATAACAACTATTTAACCTTAGTTTTTGGTATACTTTGAAGACAATTGTTCTTCGTGCTTTCGGATCGGCCATTTCGGCACTCACGGTTAAGTTAAACAAGGTTCAATTCTGCCGTCAAAGATATTTTTTAATTTTGGGGTCAATAATCTTGTTACTTAAGCTCAATTAACTTTTGGATCCGCTCTCTGCCGTATTTCTTTCTCCATTTTAGAAAATTGCCTTTATTGGATTCCTTGTATGCCTTTTTCTACCACTAATTATAAAAATAACCATTATAGTTTTGGCACTTTGCTTCTTTTTCCTATTATTAATCAATCATGATTTTCCGATCGTAAGATCATCATTCGATTTACACTCGGTTGAACTCTGTCTTTCTTTTATTACATCACACTGAAAACCTTTTACAACAATAATGATGCTACAGTTTTATTCAAATATCTTATAAATAGGCATATTGGAATAAATGGGGTGCTGATTCCCATTTATTAGGTCTCTCCTTTGATCCCTCATACTAGTAAATTCTCAGGCAATTTCATTTTCCCTAACCTCATCCATCACGCACATATTAGCAGAGATTTTATGGCAGGAATGCCTGAGACAAGGGTTCGGTTATATTTCTTAAAATATATTAATACAAAATAGGTTCTGATTCATTTCAACTCAAAGCTTATTTATCATTGGATCGTCTTGCCTATAGATTTTGACAAATAGTAATGAAAAGACGAACAGAGAGATGTAGGAATAAGTAGCCACTGTTGAGGGAGCTATCTCGCTCAAAGGGAACAGGAGGAATCTCCAATCAGCCGAATGTGCGCATATATTTCTTCTTATTCTTCTGTTTGCTTGTCAAAAATTACGCCTGTACCTCTTGGCAAAATTGCTTCCTTTACCAGTGAGTAGCTTCACTAGAACCTAGTGCGCGTGAAAGCAAGCTTCGAGAGAAAGGGAAAGAATAGGTCTAATTCTACCAATAAAGAAATCCGTAATGCTTACACATGAGCTGCACTTCTTATAAGGACACACGCCTACCTACTCCTTTCTCTCAATTATAAATTCTGGCTGACGAAATCTAAACTAATTTGACTTTATATTTATAGATTGAAAACAAGTAAAAGAGAGTTCGATCGCATGTGTTCATAATTTAATAAGAAATGTTGAATTAATAATCGGAAAACTTTTATTCCTGATATTCTTATATGTTTTAGAGAAATTTATCTCAAAAATATAACTAATTTGGGGAGGATGTGAAAAACTAGGATAAAATTTATCGTACTTAAGAACTATTTCATAAGAGAAACAATTAAATCCTACACTTCGTTTTCAATCTATAACTCAAGAGGAAGCAAGGCATTGAAAGGAGTAGAGAGCGTATGTCTTAATAGCAACTTACTCATCGAATCTTGCCTCATGGCAGCCATATTGGACGAAGGGTGGGTCATCGGGAAAGGTTGTCCCATCCCGGGATAGCTTGATGAGGACATCTGGAAGAGAGGGTGGTATCTAAAAGCCGGTTTCTGTTCAGGATATAATGTATTATTCACACGATTGCATACTTGCGCTCTAGGAAAGAAAGTCGAAACGTGACAAACCTGAGGGTATCTGTTCATAGTATTAAAGGTCGAGATGGCATTAGGGCCGGGGTATGTTTGGTAACCTCTTGACGCTGCGGCCGGGTACATGTTTCTCATCATAGCGCCGTTGCAGGTCGGTAAAACGGAAGGTGTGCCTGCAAGGGCCTTTTGGAGTTGTTTCTCCTGTTTTCGGTACTTGGCTCTGCGATTTTGAAACCATACCTGCGAAGAATTTTGTCATGAGATGATCAGTTCGGAAGAACAATTCGTTTTGTTCTTAAAAACAGAAAGCAGTTAAGGGTCTTAAAAGGAAAAGGACAGATAAAGCAGTTGAGAGTCTCATACAGAAAAGGATAAATAAAGCAGTTGAGGGTCTTATAATGAAAATTAGAAATAAAAAATTTAAGGCTCTTTCATTGAAAATAATAAAAAAAGCAGTTGAGTGTATTAGGGAAAATAGGACAAATAAGGCAGTTAGGTTCTTACAAGGGAACACTTGAGGGTCTTACAAGAAAGAGGACAATTAAAGCAATTGAGGATCCTGCCAGGAAAAGGACAAATAAAGCAGTTGAAGGTCTTACAAGTATAAAGAAATAAAAACAGTTGAGGGTGTTAAAAGGAAAAGAAAAAAGTTGAGGGTCTTACAAGGAAAATGAAAAATAAACCAGTTGAGGATCTCAAAAGGAAAAAGACAAATAAAGCAGTTGAGGATCTTACAAGGAAACGGAAAAATAGAGCAGTTAAGGATCTTACAAGGAAACGGAAAAATAGAGCAGTTGAGGATCTTACAAGGAAAAAGACAAATAAAGAAGTTGGTGAGTCTTAAAATAAAAAGGACAAATAAAGCAGTTGAAGCTCTTAAAAAGAAAAAGGAAAATGAAGCAGTTGAGAGTCTTACAAAGAAAAGGAAAAATAAAAAAGTTGAGTCTCTTAGAAGGAAATAGACAAATAAAAAAAGTTGATATCTTACAAGAAAAAGGACAAATAAAGCAGTTGAAGATCTTACAGTGAAAAGGGCAAATAAAGCAGTTGAGGGTCTTGAAAGGAAAAGGAAAAATATGGCAGTTGAGGGTGTTACAAGGTCTTGCCAAAAGGTCTTGGTATTGGAAACTTAGCGCTAATATATATGACTGATTAATCATTTGAGTGAAACTAGAGATTTGTCAGATTCTTACGCCTGGTAACAAGGGACAAAATTTAATTTTCATATTAATTATATATCTAGTTTACTTTACAAAATAGAAAAATATATATCTATTTAGGAACATTTTCGGAAAGAATGTGTTCCCCGAATGTGCCAATGGAGAAGAAAAATGACTCCAAAATATATTCTCTTCACGTTTGATGCAATCAGTGAAAGAACAAAACTTGTGACAACATTTACTTTGCTCATAACGGAATACAAACACCTTTTTTATCACGAACTGCCAATTGAATCTATATAGTTCATAAAAAGAAACTAGAATTAAATGGTTTTTGTTTATTTGTTTAAAAACACTTGAGTTTTTTTTAATAAAAACTGCTCCTTTGTAATAAATATCAGGAAATAATTATAATGTTTCGGTCAAGGGCCTCCTAATTACAGAAATCATTTTACATTTTTCGTTCACTCCAATTACTTAATTGGTTTGAGGAAGGAAAACAATGAAAAGGCATTCAATGCACAAGACGTACAAGATGAAAAGGCATCTGATGCCCAAGACGAGAAGAATTAAAAGGCAGCTGATGCCCAAGACGAAAACAAAAGTCATCTGATGCCCAAGGTAAAAACAATGAAAAGGCATTTGATGCGCAAGATGAAAACAATGAAAAGGCATATAATGCACAAGACGTAGACAATGAAAAGGAGTTTGATGCCTAAAATGAGAAGAATTAAAAGGCATATGATGCCCAAAACGAAAACAATTACAAGGCATTTGATGCCCAAGATTGAAAGACATCTGATGCCCAAGACGAAAATAATTAAAAGGAATGTAATGCCCAAGATGAAAACAATGAAAAGTATCTGATGCCCAAGACGAAAACAATGAGAAGGTTTATGAGACCCAAGACGAAAACAATGAAAAGGCATTTGATGCCCATGACGAAAACTATTAAAATGCATCTGATGCCCAAGACGAAAACACTGAAAAGAATCTGATGATCAAAAGGAAAACAATGAGAAGGTATATGATGCCCAAGACGAAAACAATTTAAAGGCACCTGATGTTCAAGAAGAAAACAATGATAAGGCACCTGATGCCCAAGACGAAAACTATTAAAATGCATCTGATGCCCAAGACGAAAACACTGAAAAGAATCTGATGATCAAAAGGAAAACAATGAGAAGGTATATGATGCCCAAGACGAAAACAATTTAAAGGCACCTGATGTTCAAGAAGAAAACAATGATAAGGCACTTGATGCCCAAGACGAAAACTATTAAAATAAATCTGATGCCCAAGACGAAAACACTGAAAAGAATCTGATGATCAAAAGGAAAACAATGAGAAGGTATATGATGCCCAAGACGAAAACAATTTAAAGGCACCTGATGTTCAAGAAGAAAAAAATGATAAGGCACCTGATGCCCAAGACGAAAACTATTAAAATGCATCTGATGCCCAAGACGAAAACACTGAAAAGAATCTGATGATCAAAAGGAAAACAATGAGAACGTATATGATGCCCAAGACGAAAACAATTTAAAGGCACCTGATGTTCAAGAAGAAAACAATGATAAGGCACCTGATGCCCAAGACGAAAACTATTAAAATGAATCTGATGCCCAAGACGAAAACACTGAAAAGAATCTGATGATCAAAAGGAAAACAATGAGAAGGTATATGATGCCCAAGACGAAAACAATTTAAAGGCTCCTGATGTTCAAGAAGAAAACAATGATAAGGCACCTGATGCCCAAGACGAAAACTATTAAAATGAATCTGATGCCCAAGACGAAAACACTGAAAAGAACCTGATGATCAAAAGGAAAACAATGAGAAGGTATATGATGCCCAAGACGAAAACAATTTAAAGGCACCTGATGTTCAAGAAGAAAACAATGATAAGGCACCTGATGCCCAAGACGAAAACTATTAAAATGCATCTGATGCCCAAGACGAAAACACTGAAAAGAATCTGATGATCAAAAGGAAAACAATGAGAAGGTATATGATGCCCAAGACGAAAACAATTTAAAGGCACCTGATGTTCAAGAAGAAAACAATGATAAGGCACCTGATGCCCAAGACGAAAACTATTAAAATGCATCTGATGCCCAAGACGAAAACACTGAAAAGAACCTGATGATCAAAAGGAAAACAATGAGAAGGTATATGATGCCCAAGACGAAAACAATTTAAAGGCACCTGATGTTCAAGAAGAAAACAATGATAAGGCACCTGATGCCCAAGACGAAAACTATTAAAATGCATCTGATGCCCAAGACGAAAACACTGAAAAGAATCTGATGATCAAAAGGAAAACAATGAGAAGGTATATGATGCCCAAGACGAAAACAATTTAAAGGCACCTGATGTTCAAGAAGAAAACAATGATAAGGCACCTGATGCCCAAGACGAAAACTATTAAAATGCATCTGATGCCCAAGACGAAAACACTGAAAAGAACCTGATGATCAAAAGGAAAACAATGAGAAGGTATATGATGCCCAAGACGAAAACAATTTAAAGGCACCTGATGTTCAAGAAGAAAACAATGATAAGGCACCTGATGCCCAAGACGAAAACTATTAAAATGCATCTGATGCCCAAGACGAAAACACTGAAAAGAATCTGATGATCAAAAGGAAAACAATGAGAAGGTATATGATGCCCAAGACGAAAACAATTTAAAGGCACCTGATGTTCAAGAAGAAAACAATGATAAGGCACCTGATGCCCAAGACGAAAACTATTAAAATGCATCTGATGCCCAAGACGAAAACACTGAAAAGAATCTGATGATCAAAAGGAAAACAATGAGAAGGTATATGATGCCCAAGACGAAAACAATTTAAAGGCACCTGATGTTCAAGAAGAAAACAATGATAAGGCACCTGATGCCCAAGACGAAAACTATTAAAATGCATCTGATGCCCGAGACGAAAACAATTAAAAGGCACCTGATGCCCGAGACGAAAACAATGATAAGGCATCTGATGCCCAAGACGAAAACTATTAAAATGCATCTGATGCCCGAGACGAAAACAATTAAAAGGCATTCGATACGAAAGACGAAACCCAACCAAAAGGTACAGAGCACGTGTCCTCGTGTCGGAAAAGGCGGCTAAGCCTTGATATCTCTTGAGAGCATTACATAGTCACGGTAATGGGCGGGAATGTCACTGATTTCAAGCTGATTATTTGTCGCCCACTTCTCAATCCAATTGGGGAGTAGAATGTGAGTATGTGGTGAGGAAAAAGGGGAGAAAATAGTGAGTGAATTTTAAAGAATAAGAGGGCTGGTGCTTACGCCCTGTGGGATGAATGTGAAGGAGGATGAAGATATATTGCAGGTACTTACGCTTTTTGACGTGAAAATTAAGGGGGTGAAGAATTTGTGGAGGTGCTTACGCTCTATGAGGTAAATATAAAGGGGGGTGAAGTATTTGCGGAGTGTTTACGCTTTGTGATGTGAATATAAAGGGAGATTAATAATTTGTGCTGGTGCTTACGCTTTGTGAGGTGAATGTTAAGGGGGAGGAAGACTTTATGTGTAATTGAGTGCGATCAGATATGAATCATTGTGTTGGAGTAAAGAGGGGCTGTATTTTTGATCGAGTCTCTAGCAGAAATCGCCAGATCTAAGACACACGTTTAATTGATGGGCAAACATAGGTGTGTTTGCAGTGTTGTTTTTTTTCCATACTAATTGTTTCCTTTTGTGGTTTTAGGTATTTTTAAGTTAAACCGGTGATTAGTGTTTTCATTTAATATTAAGATTATTATTTATTTTACCATAATAATTTTGTTATACATTTAAATTCCGATTCCGTCGAAATCGGAGTAAACGGCCATTTTGCTTTACGAACAAGTACAAAGCAATTCAAGAAAAATAACCTGAGCCAACATAACCCAGCTTTCAATTTTCAAATTACTAGTTTGTGAAACTATACAAACCTTTTGTACCTACCTAACAATGGGGGGAATTCCCACATATCCCCCCCTCTATGGTGGAGGGGTTCCACCCCTATAAGCCATATTTTTTTAATTAACTCGTAGTATAATCAACTCTAAAGCACAAAAAGCCCGGATTTTGCCAAATTTTGGCTTAAGATCACAAAAAATTAAGAGTAGATTGGGATAAATAACCTAAAATATGTCTACAAATTGAAAAAAAAGTCAACCCGCAAAGCCGGCGGCGGTTTTTATTACGCAACACTTCTTTGTGTCACGAAAAAAACGATCTGAAGGAAATCCTTACACTGGGTACTACACTCGCCACCTATAAAAGAGTTGCGAATCACACCGTATTACAAAAAAACAAAACAACCAATGCACGATTAGGATCATTGTGAATAACTACGAAGTCTTCGAAATATAATTCACTCTCGCTACAATTCAACGTAAAGTTTCCTAATCCTAAACAGAGTCAAATGGGGAAAAAAAGGTGATGACGTAAGTTCGGTCGAAATTATCTAGACAATGTGACATCACTGTATCAATTTTTTCCCCAAATAGTTTTCCACTGTGACGTCATCACAATAAGGACGAGATAAGAATATCGAAATTCAAACTGTTATTATATTAATAGAAATATCGACCGCTCGATAAATTCTATATAGATGGATTCTCCAAAATGTGCTTGACACAATAGGAGGGATTAAATTTGTTTTTAAGCGATTACAGTTTTCCAAATATTAACCAATATTTATTTCGGGTATGAATTCTGATTTGTGAATTTGACCATTTGAAAGGTGAGCCGAGCCATAAGCGTACTCTTACCCGTGCACCAAATCCCAAGAAATTTAAACATCTGAAATTTCTTCACATTCCGTCTCTGGCAACGGTTTTATGAAATGATGTTTCCAAGTATGATTTAAATCCATACTTGTCCCAAGTTGTTATTGCAACATCTCGGTTAAGTTATCGTTAACTTTGCTATCTTCACCATTTTTGTGTTATTTCTTTTTACGTTCGTATGTACTCCAGCTTAGTTACTCGGCCTTTCAAGTGCACTAGGGCCCCCTCCGTGGTTGTAAATAATTAGATCTATTAAAATTAAATAGCTGTGGTTGTAAATAATTCGGTCTATTATAATTAAATAGCCGTGGCTGTAAATAATTTGATCTATTATAATTAAATATCCATGTCTGTAAATAATTTGATCAATTATAAATAAATAGCAGTGGTTGTAAATAATTCGATCTATTATAATTAAATAGGCGTGTTTGTAGATAATTTGATCAATTATAAATAAATAGCAGTGGTTGTAAATAATTTGATCTATTATAATTAAATAGCCAGTAGGTTTTTGGCTAAAACAGAAGAAATTAGTTTGGATAGTTCAAGTTAGATTAAAGTGGTGTAGTTTTCCAACGTTGTGCTATATGTTGAGTCGTGTCTAGTTCCTAGTGACAGCGGATTTTTTTTTGTCGATCGGGCTAGTGTAGTATTTGTGCGTTTGGTTTTGGAACTTGATTGCACCGGAGCCTTAGCAGGATGGGTGGGGGAGGTTTTTTAAGAGGTAGGAGGGATTGTTCTTACGGGATAGTGAGATAGAGTGGAACCTTAATTCATGAATGGACGAGGCGGGACTTCTTCGGACAGTACGAAGTTCTCGTCCAAATACTGAGACCAGAATGAACTTATTAGATTTAAAAATTAAATAATCGAACAAATTTGAGCAATTGTTAGCTTCCTTTAAAGGCTTAATACTCTACTTGAAAATTTCGAGTGTTTTCTTGATAAGACACTAAGAAATTATTATCCCGATCTTTTACAATCCAGATTTGATACGAAAACAAGTGGTAAAGATTTCGCCATGCAGAGTTAAATTGTTTTGTGTGTAGATGAGAATATTGGATGATAAGGAGCAAGGCAGGGGAGAGGGAAACTACTTGAAAGGAGGAGAAAAGAAGAAATGCTGAACAAGAGTATAGAGATATGTAGAACGAATCAAAACGTGATAGTGGATTCTGCCAAAGGTCGCATTTTAGTATGCTGGGACTGGAGGGTGAATGTTGAATAGTGGAATGATGATGAAAAAGTGTATTAAAGAGGAAGCAGGGAAGTCTGCGTGCAGGAGAGCAAAAGAGGTCTCGTTTGCAGACGCTTCATATTACAGGAGAGCGAATCAGGAAGACGTGATGAAAGCATGCAAAGAGAAAAGGGTAGTGAAGTGAATTATTACTTAAGAGAGGAGAGCAGCAAATGAAACGTTTGGAAGCAGTGTGAATGAAGCCCTGTTTAAAAGAAAAATACAGCTCCATCTGAGGTGGTTAGTTATCGAGATACCATAAATGATGGTAAATGGGGGAGGAGCTAGGGTGTTGAAGCAGTCCCATTCAAATTTCAGACCTTTTTATGTTTATATTCCTTTTTAAATCCACACTTGTATTCTGCTATTCAGAAAAAGTTATGTAATAATATAGAATATATATAAAATAGTTTTTTAAATCGTTGCGATCGAATGTATCTTATATGATACCTCTATAAAATACAGGTAAATCTCAAAAATAATCAGTTTATTCATTATTATACCTTAGCTGACGTCAAAAATACTACAGTTCATAATTTTCTGATGTGTGGGAAAAAAATCGGATCTGACAGAGTTGTGCTCACTCTTTTATGAGATGCTGTTATTTATTATCACTACTGTCTATGATAACCCTTATTAATAATCAATGGCCCTTTTCTCAGAGTCCGCAAGGCGGGGTGGGGGGGATTCAGGCTAGCCACCCCCCCCCAATTTTCATCCTGGATCCACCACTCTTTGGTATTTGTGTTGTAAAACCTTTGAAAGAAGTGAAACAATGCCGGAGGAATGTAAGCATCATGAGGTATTACCCTTGTATAGATAGAAAGGGGAGATATGTAACTACACAGACTTCATGGAATACTTGTGTAGGTGCGATGGTTTCAAGACCCCCCCTTCCCTAAAATAATCCAAAGAACTGAAATAAAAACTTGTAATTAAATGATAATTAAATGGAAGGATCAATCAAGGATATATTTTGTGAGAACTATTGTTTGTTAATGATTTGTTATTGATTTCTGAATAGGATCTTTTACACCTTACACCAAGGATTATCAGTAACAAGTGCGAACTCCGCCTGTCGGATCTATTAAGCCCCCCTCTGTCTTTGGGGACCCTCTTGAGAGGGGAAAAATAAAGGGGAACCATTCGCGCGGTGGTCATGAGAAACATTCCCCTCGGCCAGTCATGTGATGACGAGACAGGCTTAAGTGAACGGAATTAAATTTACGCTCACAACCTCCATTTTTAATACTTACGAACAATAAGAAGGTGAACGTCTGAAAATAAAAGATGTTCTATGTATGAAGATGTACACACACACGCACATAAACGCGTAGAGGTAGGAGGGAGGGGGGGATAGAGGCAGAGATAAAAGGGAATGAAGAGAGAGAGGGGGAGTGAAAGCGAGTGTTTGATCCCCTTTTCGGTTCGCAAAGAGAGACAGAGGGAAGAGCACTAATGGGGTACTAATGGAGTCCTTCCTTTATGTATCATTCGTTTGTCTGTGTGTACACGTTTGTGTGTGCGCGCGGGCGGAGAGTGTTTGGGCCTATCTACATCTGGTTTGCATTCTACTAAACTCGCACCAAATTATTCACTTTTCCTCACTGTGCATTGCTGTCTATAACACACTTCAGTGTCAAATATTGCTGTCTGCAACACTCTGCGGTGTCAAATATTGCTGTCTGTAACACTCTGCGGTGTCAAATATTGCTGTCTGCAACACTCTGGGGTGTCAAATATTGCTGTCTGTAACACTCTGCGGTGTCAAATATTGCTGTCTGCAACACTCTGCGGTGTCAAATATTGCTGTCTGCCTCCCTCTCTGGTGTCATATGAAGGACGGGAACTCAGGGTCCAAGGATATTGCGATTTTCCCTCCTGCTGAGGGCAAAAACATCTTCTTACGTTGATACTTTGCCACCCTCCCCCTACCTCTACTCTGCAAGGTGGGCAGCGCCTACGAAGGCTACCGGAGACCCCGGGTGGGTCCACAAGCCCTAAAGAGAAGACGTGGTGTCTGTAGTGAGAGATTATGTGAGGTTTAGGCAATCGAAGAGGAAGGTGCCTGATGCTGTCTTGGCTATGGTTGCCTATGGTAGATGTCTAGTTCACGCAACTACATTTGTCTCGAACGCAATTTCTACGTTAATTTTAAAGATGGAGTAGGAATTTACGTTAATCATCTTCCTATTAGTCCCAATTATCTTGGTAATATAATGGTTAACGTTATCATTATTTTCCTATATTTGAATTAAAATCAGGTTTTGTACAAATGAAATAGAGTAGTGATCAGTGATCAAGGCTTTGCTTGAAACGGGTAGGTTTGTCCACGTTTCATGTATGCTAGTGGTCTAGCCACAATGACATGGCATGTAAAACGTTCATGGTCTAGCCACAGTAGCATGGAATGTAATACGTTCATGGTCTAGGCAGAGTAGCAGAGCATGTAAAACGTTCATGCTACGTTCATGGTCTAGTCACAATGGCTGAACATGTTAAACGTTTATCTTATAGCCACAGTGAAAGAGCATGTAAAACGTTCATGTTCTACCCACAATGGCAGATCATGTAAAACGTTCATGGTCTAACCACAGTGGCGGAACATGTAAAACGTTCATGGTTTAGACACAGTAGCAGAGTATGTAAAACATTCATGGTCTAGCCACAGTGGTAGATCATCTAAAACGTTCATGGTTTAGCCACAGTGGTATAGCATATAAAACGTTCATGAAGTTCCAGTCTAGAAATTATATATTCATTCGTAATTTGTCTTTCAAAGAGAATTTTTGCTTTCTATAGAAAGTTAAGTTGAACGTTTACAACACTTTTAACGTACATTTCTTTTGTTAAAATATACTACCTACTTTTTTTTGTGTGTGGTGGAATTCATCTCTAGTTTCAAGAAACCATAAAATTTATATACACTTTGCGTTTTTCTAATAAATTTAAGAGAATATCCCATCTACATCCATATGATGTTAGACACCTACAAGATTAACGTCTGTAATTCGGCTGGTCGATAATTTCAATGATTTGATGTTGATTCAAACAATAAATTAACCTAATAAAAAATAGGAAACCTTAATCATAATCGTAATTTTATACAACTCAGACTTTTTACGGGTCTCATTAATCAGCTCTACTGATATGGGTACCATGTCTAAAGGCTGGAATATTCTTTATATCTCACAAGTTACGATTCGATCACACTTTTCACCTCAAATTACACTACTTCATTTCTCCCTAAAACCAATCCAGGATTATTTTAAAAAGATAACACTGTGTAACATTATTTTTGTCTTTGGGTAGCAACTGTTATTTTATATTTGCTTGTGTCTAGAATATATAAATAAAACAATGTTATTTATTTCAAACTTTCCTTTTGTGTCCAGGATAATGATTTTTATAGGAAATTTACCCATTCCCTCTGGAAAGAAGTGGTGAATTTGAACTTTCATTTGCATAAAGTACAAACAAAACGACATGATACAAAAATAGCATTTATTTATTCTAGAATTACAAAAGTGAGACAATTAAAATATTAGAAATGAGAAGTTTTCCGTGATTTATGCTTATACTGTAAATTACTTTCACGAATCCTCCCCCCAAATATAGTTTCCCATGTTCCTCGGAGTACGCTCCCATGTTCTCCTTAAGTTTATCAAGATGAGCGTCAAGAATATGATGGACCTTAAGGGACATCCTGCAACCCATCTTGTCGTAGTTTCTCACCAAGTTCTTAACAAGCTCTACATAGTTTCAGGCTTTGTGATTGCCTGTTGGCTTTCGTGATGGGTCTCCAAAGCGGCTTTACCAAGTTTCCTTGTTACTTTTGCCTTTGAGACAACAGGGATACTGTGGCTCTCTACCATCAGCGTGATTGATCACAACGGATCGAGTTTAGTGTGTGGAAAAACAACGTCAAATGGGACAGCCATAAAGCTGTCCCACGCTGTTTTTCCGTCCTAGTGAGCTTCTCGGGAAACTCCTTGAACTCCATCATCTTTTTTATTTGTGGACCGACGAAAACCTCGGCTTTCACCTTTGTCGCATACAGATTAGGAAATAAATCTTGAAGATATTGGAAAGCTGCAGACACCTTATCTAGAGCTCTGACTAATTGTTTTATGAGTCCCAATTTTAAGTGCAGAGGAGGGAACAGTACTTTTCGGGGGTACAACAAAGGCTCCGATTTTACTTTGTTTTTCCACACAATAAACTCGATCCATTGTGACCAATCACGCTGATGGTAGTGTGCCACGGTAGCCCTGCTCTCCCATAGGCAAAAATAACAAAGAAACTTGGTAAAGCCACTTTGTAGATCCATCAAAAAAGCCACCATTTTGAAGTCTCCGTTAATCTCCCAACCGTACTCTTCATATTTTTAATGCATCTAACAAGGTCTTGACACTGCTGTATTACTCTTTGAGCCGAACAAGGTGAGGAAGGGGAAGAGATGGATACATGTTCCCGTTCCCAAGCAACACTGCTTTCAAGTTCCTGGACGAGCTGTCAATAAAGAGGCGCCACTCGTTGGGGTTACAGGCGATTCCGATTGTCTCAAACAGCCCGGTTTCATTCTGACAAAAGCAAAGCTCATCTTGACGTGTAATAAAGCTTGAAAAACACTGATGACGCTTTCTCTGACCTGATATTTGTCCACTGTCATCTAACAAATCCCACTGCTTGAGTCTCAAAGTTAAAAACTCGTCATTGGACTTTGTGAGACTAAGATCTCTAACAAGGTCGTTGAGATCTCTTTGGTTGGGGTAGAATGAGTTTTTCCCCTCAATTGCACCTCTGTAATCTGGATCAATGACTTCATCCTCTTCTGAACTGCTTTTCCTTTCTAAAAACTGCTGCTCTGTTTTGGAGGAGTGGGTACGGAGAGTTCAGAACTGTGTGGCACTGGCGCAATAGATGACTAAAGGTCTGGATACATAAAAGCATGCGCACATTTGCCTACTCAACGTTTGAAATGGTTCGCTATGCAGGAGAAACAATTGTTTGATTGGTCAGTTGGTTCCCAACAAATTCTTGGGATTGCGAAATTCATAGCTCTCTTTTCTCCTCTGTACCATCCTATAAAAAACAAAACAAAATAAAAACATAAGTATAAATATACAAATAAATTTTTAATTAGTGTTATTAGCAATGCTAATAAAAATAAAAAGTCCAGTATCCAAATAAACAAAACACATTATATTTATTATATATATATATATATATATATATATATATATATATATATATATATATATATATATATATATATATATATACAGAGTCACCCCCCAAAACGGGCCTACACACACTTTTAGTGATATATCCTTCATTCATTTACTAATCACCCTTACTTTGTAGTACATGACAGAAGCAACGCCTGTGAACACAACTAGATCTAGATGGGAGCTCTAGCAAAGAATATACTGAGTTAAACATTACTACAAGACAGGCTTGTTCAAGAAAGGACAGGACACTTTCGTTCATCAGTTTGAATGTGAAAAAACTCCCTCCATGAGCAGAATTCAGGACTGGGTAGACCACTTCGAGAACTATGGGACAGTGAAGAACTTTGCTGCAGCCAGTGACAACCGTCCAAGCCATTCAGGACGCCCCGGGAAGCGTGCAGCTGAGCTGGTCGAGAGCGTGAGAGAGTCAGTTCAGCAGAGTCGAAAACGCTCTGTGCGCAAGCGAATTCAGTCCCTAGGTATATACGAGGGGCGGTCAAAAAGTTTAAAAATTTGGATATAAGGAAACAAGATATGAGAAAAAGTGTTTTATTATTTTTCAATATAACTACCCTCAAATTCAATGCACTTGCACCACTTGTCCCTGAGGCTTCGAATTCCCGACAACCAGAAATCTCCCGACTGCTGTTCGATCCACTCCTGGATGGCGAGCTGGACATCTTCATCGTCCCCAAACCGGCGTCCGCGCAGTGCAGCCTTGGGCTGGATGAATAAAAAGTAGACGCTAGGGGCCAGATCTGGACTGTAGGGTGAATGGTTGAGCTCTTCGTATCCACACTCGTGCAGGGCAGCTTGTGCAACTCTGGCCTTGTGGTGAGGGCCATTGTCGTGGAGGAGCAGGACACCGCGTGTCAATCAGCCGTGCCGCTTCTCACGGATGCACTTCTTCAACCCAGCCAGTTCCTCGGCGTAATATTGGCCTGTGATGGTCCTTCCGCGAGGTGCATAGTCCACCATTAACACTCCCTCAGAATCCCAGAAGATGGTGGCCATGATCTTCCCGGCTGAGGGTTGGGTCCGGAACTTGATAGAGGTCGGAGAGCCCCTGTGCTTCCAGGCCATGCTTTCGAGCTTCGTCTCGGGATCCCAGTGATGGACCCACGTTTCATCACCTGTCACTATGCGTGACTCGAATCCCGCCGGGTCTTGGTTGTACAGGAGCAGCTGCTCCTCCGAACTTTGACGACGTTGAAGTCGATCATGTGGCGTGAGGTTTCTAGGGACCCAACGGGCACAGACCTTGGTCATGGCCAAATTGTCGTGGATGATGTTGATAACACTTCCATGTGATATTACAAGTCCTTGCGCGATTTCTTCGACCTTCACCCGTCAATTTTCGAGGATCATCCTCTCCACACGGGCCACATTGTCTTCAATGGTCACGTCTGACGGGCGTCTTGGACGGGGATCATTTTCAAGGGACTCACGACCATGGCAGAACTCCCTATTCCAGTGAGCAATGGTTGCATAGGAAGGGGCGGTGTTGGTGTACACTGCAACCATGCGTTCATGGATCTCTTTTGCATTTTTGCCTTCCTTGGTCAAAGATTTGATCACTGCGTGGTGTTCAACCTTCTCCATTGTTGAAAAGTTTGTGACTGACGATCTGCGATCAGCTTCTGCTTCTTAAATAGATGAGGCAGGAGCGAGCGGCTGCAGGTCTTAACTTGTCTTAACTTGTCCTAATACCCCCACAAACAGCCATCCCCCTTCCTCTGTTTTGCTCTACTGATTCGCAAAACTTATTGACCGCCCCTCGTACGGTGAGACTTGTGGGAGAGTGCTAGTAATGGATGTAAAGGCTTATCCATACGGAATATAAATAAAGCAGACCCTTACAGCCTCAGACAAGAAGCATAGAAACGCTATGGCAGTCAAGGTACTGGAGAAGATTCAGGGGACCCCAACTTTACTTAACCTCCTTTGGACCTAAGATAAAGCTCCCTTCCATCTTGAAGCAATGGTAAACTCGAAGAAAAATGTCTTCTGGGGGACCTCCAGACCAAATGATGTAGCCAACAAGCTCCTTCACTCTCCTACGTGCACGGGATGGACTGCAATCTCAGCCAGAGGCATAATTGGACCATTCTTCTTCGACGAATCTGGCGCGGCAGTGACAGTCACCAAGGAGCGGTATGTTGTGGTCCTCAAAACCTTCAAGAAGGAGCTGCAAACCATGTTTCTCTCGTTTATGGGAGAGTTCTGGTGCCAGCAAAATGGCGCAAACTCTCACATCTCAATCCTGTCTCGAGATTGGCTGAAAGAGAAATTAGGTGGCCGTGTGATCAGTCTCAAGACTGATATTGAGTGGGCACCACACAGCTCAGACCTTACTCCCTCAGATTTCTTTCTCTGGGGCTAACTTAAAGACAAAGTGCACGCAGGGAGAACCAGCGCCATCACGGAACTCAAAGAAGCCATCAGAGAGGAGGTCAGAGCCATTTGTCGGTCGGTTTGTAATTACTTCATGGACAACTTTGTGGTGCGCCTCAAGAAATGCACAGAGCTAAATGGAGGTCATCTCGAACACGTGCTCTAGAATAAAGAAGAAAAGTCCAAAGATTCTCTCGTTTAGATTTGATATTTTTAAACACAATAAACTAGTTATCACAAAAGTTTCATTCAATCCTTGCAGAAATTAAGAAATGAGGCCTATCGAAAGTTGGGGCCCGTTTTTATGGGGTCACCCTGTATTAACTTAGAGGGTTCTTTTACAGAGCTCGCAGGTGAAATGAGGTTTGTCTTGATATCCGACTGGCATGCTGAAGTATGCCTTGTAGGCCTCACACATTTTAGCAGATCTCTCTACAGAGTACTTTTTCGCTCTTGTCTTAATAAATTCGCCGCAGACATGCGTCTGTGGGATGGCTACAACCCACGTCAAATGCTTCTATCAATGACGAGTGACAATGTCTGCGCTGTGACGGCTAGTATTAAACCAATCTGTTGAGTAGACATTCTTTATATTTATACAGTTATCTACGTTACCAGAATGTTCTAGAAATTCTTCAAACATAAAAAAATTCTAGAAAGTTCTAGAAAGCTCTACAGTTTATTTTCACCAAATTAGTGCTGAATCTATGTGGAATGTAAGAGAACGGATATTAAAGTCCAGGTTAGAAAAAACAAAATATAAGGGAAACAATAGCTATTACTAGTGTATTACTGTTTTTATAACTCTTTAAATACAATATACCACAACCGAAAAAAAACATAACCCTTGAAACTTTTTATATATTTTACTATTTGCATCAAAAGAATGTTATTTACCATAAATAGGCTAATTTAAAAATTCAATGTCCCAGCCACAAAAGCAAAGTTTGGGGATTACAAGTGACTTTATTTATTAGAACCACAAACAATTGGGAAATAACACTTTTAACCCAAGTACAACACAAAAGTCAAATTTTGTTACACAGTGTAATAAATAGCCTTTCTGTTTCATTCTCTTTTCCTCTAACTCGCAAAAATAACATAACTCACTCTTCCATCTAGGACTGTCTGCTCTGTACATCTCAAAGAAGTTTCAAAGGAAGGATACGTCTTATATAGGCACCCTAGAATCCCTGAATATCGTAGATTGAACTCTTACGTGCCGCCCGAATATCTACAGAGTGATGTAAAGATCGATAAACGTCATCTCTTACCTCGATGGGTTACTATTACTACTTATGATGATATTCGGTATGTGATGCAGGTTCTAAGTCATGGATGAGCTAGAATGCAATAATGCCTCTCACTTTATTCTTAAAGAGCTAACCTAAAGGTTGTAGTACTTTACAATGAACATAATATACTTTTTCCAAGGGTACCAGTCATTCTTCTCCTGACAAGAAAGGACCAAGATATGAAATTGGATTCAGAGAAGATCAAGAATGGGAACTATTTGAATAGCTCTCGTAATTTAACAGATCTACTATTCTTTGTATGATCTATCTCAAACTTTATAATATGCTTTCCTCGCCCTTGTATTGAAGTTTATAGAGGTTGTTATTGTTGCTATTTCAATCGTGTTATCTTTAACCTGATTCACTCTTCCTACTCTTGGAATTTATCCACCTCTTTCCTTATTTGGTCTATCTTTTCTTTATGTCCAGCATGCACAATTATTAATTGCACCAGTGGCCTTTATTATGTCACTCAAACTTCCTATTCAAGTTGAGAAAATCAAGAACAAGAGAGGGAAGATCAACGTAAGAACAACAATGAACACGACAAACTATTAAAGCCGTTAGGAAAAGAGAGGAATTGAACCACAGAGAGATCGAGAAGATAGCAACTGTTTCATTTCGAGAAACCAGAAAAGGGGGTCATGAAATTTGTCTGTTAAAGAGATTTATTATATATATTTTTATTGATGAAGACCGCCCCCCCCCCTCCCCTAAGTTTTGTGAACCATTGAGGACAAATTTATACTTAGCGAAAAATGATGAGGTCATAAAAAGACAAAAAAAAAGGAAAAAACAAAGCAAAAAGATAAATCGAAAATTCCATTAGGAACTGTCACCCATAAGTTTTGGAGTTTTCTAACTCTCAGGATCGGAATTAGGGAAATGAGTACCGAAACTCAAGGGTGCGAACATATGTAAATCTCCTAGTAGTGACTGCAAGCGTTGAAGGGCTTGGGTGTTCGAAACCCTTGTTGACATACGACCGGTCGTCCGAACGCGCCGTCCACGACGCCCCCCCCCTCCCCTCTAAAGGAAGACAACACTGCTGCCGAGAGAGAGAGAGGGAGGGATGGGAGAGAGAGAGGGGGGGGGGCAATCGAGAGAGAGAGAAAGAGAGGGAGATCGAGAGAGAGAGAGGGGATGGGAGAGAGAGAGAGAGGGGGGGGGGGGCAATCGAGAGAGAGAGAGAGGTAGAGGGGAAGGGAGGGGAGGGATCGAGAGAGAGAAAAAAAAAGAGGGGGAGATTGAGAGAGAGAGAGAGGCAATATATATAAAGAGAAAGTAGAGTGGGGATATAGTGGGGAGAGCGTGAGGTGAGAGAGAGAAAGATTAAAGGGAAGGGGGGAATAGAGAGAGCGAGACAGAAAAGGATTGATAGAGAGATTGATAAAAAGCGTGGAGAGATGGAGGGGGTTAGGCGAAGAAAGAGAGAGGAGAGTGGGAAGAAAGTGGGGTGGGAGAGATAGAGATGAGAGATAGAGAGTTGGAAGAGACAGGTGGGGGAGAAAGAGAGAAAGAGAGAAAGAGAGAGAGAGTTGGGAGAGAGATGGGAGAGAGAGGGGTGAGGTAAAGAGGCAGAGGTAGAAGAGAAGGGTAGGGGAGAGAGAGATGGAGAGAGAGAGGTGAGAGAGAGAGATGGGGGAGAAATAGAGAGAGAGGGACTGTAACCACAAATAAACATAAATAGACAGATAGAAAAAGACAAAGAGGAATAAACTGGGAAAGGAAATAATATAATTAATCAGAGATGACAACTAAGGGTACATCAGAGCCTCTGGAGTGCTGTTCCAAACTTCTTGGCACAAAGCATCACCAAGGATCTGAGATGTGCCGTGAGGCCGAAAAAGGTTGACCTAATTATAAAGATCTTGCGAATATTTTCTTCAGAAAAAAAACACTGCAATTTTCTTTGTTTATTTGTGTGGTCATATAAGTAGTCAAAAAATTGTGTGAAGTTTTTAAAAGTGCTTTATTTTCTTTTTGGCTATTTATTTCTCTCTAATTGATATTCATGTTTCCTTGCTCTCGAATTATTAATTCCTCAATTTCCCCTCCTATTCTTCCATCCACCCTCTTGGCTCTTCATCTGTCTCCCCTTGTCGGTAACTGTGAATTAATAGACTTGTTACACCGTGATCTGATGGACCAATCAGACCAAGGATCTTAAGAGGCGTAAATTTACTTCGTCAAATTCTGAATCTCACCCATAATATCGCGAAATATAAGGCTTTATTTCTCTTCCCCTCTTTACTAATACAGCTCCTGATGGAAGGGAAGCTATAGTGTACTTGTCAACCCTCCACCAGTTGCTTAATAAAGGCGTTTCGTCAAATTTGACCGAGGCAATCTAGTCCTTTTGTACCAATAGCGAAAAGGCCAGAGAAGAATATTGGCTTATGAAGGCCTACGTCTCGCTTAAACCGACGCTCGAGTGCACTTGTCGAATCTATCGAGTCATTAGAATTACAATGGCTCAACACGACCTCCAATATGTCGCGGAAGAGCGCATCGTATTTTATTCGATCGCAACTTCCACACTCCCTGACAGCCGCCGGATCCTCGCCGCCAGCGATGACAGGTTGCGCTCTGGGGACACATCTATGAATGAGTGGTGACGCCCATTAGACGTCCATACGCCCACTGCCATCTGACGACATCGGTTAACCGATAGAAGAGTCCAGCCAGCGTCACATAACGCTAGAGAGAGAAAGGAGTTATTTTCGCCGATTCACTGAAAGCCGCGTTTTCGCAAAGCCCTCCCAAAGCGCTGTGGAGCACAAAGAACCGAGCTATCAATAAACCTGATGAGATGGGGGTGTTTGAATCCTTAAAAAAAAATAAGCATTAAGAAAAGAGGAACGTTAAAGAGATTCAAAACAAGGACAGTTTCGTTTTATGGAACATTGAGGTCGTTGATATAAACAATAGTCAGAGAGTAAACAAGATATTAAACAAAGAATTACTCGTTGTCCGCTTAATTTTCAATGGTAATTGGGTTTCAAAAATATGGAAACTTCAACATCACATGGCGATAAAGAGAGGATTTTGTGTCTTTGATCAGATCCATAGAAATAAGATAAAAATCTCAATAGTTCGAGTGCTTTATATTGAATTAAAATTTTCTTTTAAAACATGATAGGTGGTTAAATAAGCTGATAGGAAATATTGTTTATTTATTTGTTTATTATTTGTGGTCAATAAATATGTTAGATTATTTTGTACGCAATAATTAAGATTACAATATTAAAAATAACTATAATTCTTTTACTTATTTTTCAACCATGGGAAATACGTTTTTGGGGAAACTTATAGTGGGTCCTGGCGGGAAAGTGGTTGGGAAACACTGTTCTAGCCATACCATTTTAACAATGATTTTCTGAAACTGTATATATTATTATTATATAAGAAAACATTGTTTAATAAATCAAATATAAAGAAATTAAACAAAGATTTGAATTTCGTTTAAGGATTTATTTACATTGTAATCCAAGTGAATTTTTCAAAGCCTTTTTAGTATTTTGGGAAGAAATGTTCCCTAGGAGTGGCGGATCCATGCTAAAAATTTGTTGAGGGGGCTAACAAGAATTCTTCATTCTGAGGAGTGTTAGAAAAGGGGCAATGGTTATCTTACACGGCAATGATAATAAATAACAGCATCTAATAAACAAGTGAATCCAACTCTATCCTATCCGAATTTTTTTCACACATCAAAAAATTAAGAATTGTGGTTTATTGTAGTTTTTGGCGTCAGTTGAGGTATAATAATGAATAAACTAATTATTTTTTAGATTTACCTGTATTTTAGACATGCAACACATAAGGTAGATTAGATCGCAATGGTTTAAAAACTGTTCATATATATATATATATATATATATATATATATATATATATTCTATATTATATCTCTTTCTGAATACTAGAATACAAGTAGGGCTTAAAAATGAAATATTTACATAAACAGATCTGGGGGGAGGGGAGCTTCAGCCCCATAGCCCCCCATAGATCAGCGCGTATGCCCTACCTAATTAATTTGGGAACGTGAGTCTTCCTTTAATGTCTCTTTATACACAGGTAGATTCTATGTTACTGGTTCAGTTTTGCGAAAGCATTGGTTTTACTGTGCATGGGAGAGAAAGTCTTCCATATTTATTTTAATGCGGTGCAGCCACACTTTGTCAAAGAATTATCCGTCAAATTCTAAAAAAATCAAATCGTATCAAACTGAATACAATTTGTTTCATTATAACACTTTGATAGTTTAACCAAAATTAGGCTAAACAATTTTCTAACTTGTATACTTTTTAGTTGAATTTTGAAAGTCTATCTAAAATGATACAAAAATATTCGTAACCTAAAAATAATATATATTTTTTGTGCGTTTCATGATGTTCTTTTCGAAAATTCAGTTTCGAAGCTTGTCTACTTTGTTCCAGAATTTTCGTACACAAGTATGAGAGCTTACGGGGTAATACCGGCGTTGCCAGCAGTCAACCTGCCACAAACAAGCAGTGGGTAAACATCTGATCGGACTTTAATCATGCCAGAGGTTAAATAGCATACTTTTTACGTCACACGCGCCAGTGTAAGAGAGTACGAGGCTAGTAAAGGTTACAAGAAGCTTTATGAAGTGTTTCAAATGCTGAGTGCAGTACATCATTCAAAAGTGGATGAGGAAAGGAACTGTCAGTATCAAACAGGAACAGGAAAAGAACGCCTCGTGTGTGCTCCAAACTAGTGAGAATGGTGAAAAAAGATCCCAGAACCACAAGGAAAGAATAGTTTGAAGAACTGGCGTCAACTGGCGTCAACTGACTTCAACGTCACTCGGCAGACTCTGTGCAACACATTCCGGAGAGAATGACTCCGCAAGTACCGGGAATGAAGGTCTCAAAACGTGTACCCACATAGATGTTACACAAAGTAGACTATTATTTCTACATTTTTTTTGTTCAGATGAAAACAGAATAGAATTATTCAGCAATAACTACAATAAGTTTGTTTAGCGTGAGCTTAATACTGCCTACAAACAAAAAAACAACGCAACAACGGCAAAGTATGAACGAGATAGCAGAATCGTTTGGATCCACTTTTCAATCGGCAGGTACAGCAGACCTTCACAACATAAAAGGGACGATGAACTCAGAGGAATACTGAAGAAATTTAGAAAAGCATCTCAGTAGGTCCGCCCCAAAACTCAAGGTGTGCAGACGTTGGGCGTTTCAGCATGATAATAACCCTAAGCATACGTCAAGGCAAACAACTTAGAAACATCGTATTAATGTTCTTGAGTGGCTTAACCAGTATCCAGACTTGAATCATATAGAATACCTTTGGAAGGAGTTGTAAATTAAAGTTAGAGAAAGGCAGGCCACCAATCTTGCTTTTTTTAAGCGAATGTGTTAAAGAATGGAAGAAAATCTCAGCTGATTTATGCAAGAAACTTGTTTCATCCTACAAGAGACGTTTGAAAGTTGTTCTGGTTAAAAATGGACAATCTACAAATTATTAACTTTATTTCTCATGTCACGTTATGAATACTCTTTGAATCTGTTCTGAATTTCTTTTGTTTCTGGTATTATACTTTACGATAGTTTTACAAGTTTTATTATTTTCTGTCACATATTTATATATTCTTTATTTATTGCAAGTTTAATGGTATTCTGATGTTACTAAATGTAATTAATTTAATAAAATACATTGCCATTCTGGTTGTCTAAAAACATAATAAGTGAAGTATACGCCGCACAACTGCGAAGAGTTCAAGGTAAACTTATCCGTAAGCATCCGATGCTGGCCATTGGCTTAGTATTTGTGTTTCTTCATGCCACTACACAACCATACATCGCACTCAATAGTTAGGTTTAGGAGTACTATCTCACTTGTCTTATTCTTCTGACATCTTTTTCAAAAAATAAAAGTCTATCTATGCCTCTTGAAAACATCTTTAGATTTTGAAGAAAAAAAAACTGTTGAAGTTTCTCTTCGAGAGGGTCCTTATCAATATGGGAATCCAAAGAAAACATATCAGAAGAGTATGGCCGATGGGATAATAGCTTCAGCCTTTGATAAAATCAAGCTAACTTCTATATGCTCTCTTAGATTGATGTTTGAGATGAATCAAGAAAAACAAATGCTTGAACAATTACACTATTGATATAATAATTCCTTGATTAGGTTAATATTATTGATGGCAACAAGGAAACTTGTAAATCAGCGGATAAAATCGCTTGATGGAAATTCAGAGGAAAGGGGAGAGGAATGGAATGTAAAAATATGAATAAATATAAACAAGGTCTGTTGACCAAAAGGTTGCGTGCTCTCAATTGTTCTGATTTATGAGCTTACGACTTTCAAAACTTTTAATGATTCCCGGACTAACATTGGGAGGACATTGGCAATTATATCATTCAAAAGAGAATGTAAAACAACATAAGGGTTTCAAATTTCGATACATTCGCCCAAACATCATATGTTATTGCTAAAATCAAATAATTTCCGGGCTAACCTTGGGAGGACTTTAGTAATTATATTATTCGAAATGGAATTTTAAAAAATATAGGGGATTAAAATTTCGTTAGAATCGGCTGAATAGTTATGATGTTATTGCCCTCCAAAGAATTCCTGGGCTTACCTTAGGAGGACTTTGGCAATTATATCATTTGAAAAAGAATGTAAAAACAACATAAGGGTTTCAAATTTCGTTAGAATTGGCTGAATAGTTATGATGTTATTGCCAAAACAAATAATTCCAAGGCTAACCTTGGGAGGAGCTTGTTAATTATATCATTCAAAAGAGAATGTAAAACAACATAAGGGTTTCAAATTTCCTTAGACTCGGCCAAATAGTTACAATGTTATTACAAAAATAACAAAAAAGCAAACCGTGGACTGACAGACAGAAATAGTGAGATGTAGAGTCACCCGCGACTAAAAAGAGAGGTGGTAAAGACTAAACATGAAAAAAGCTTTAAAAATCAGAATTAACTAGAGAGGAACAATATCAAAGTTTAAAAACGTACTCAAAATAATTAACTTTAATCAACTAGCATGGTGTACAATATTTGGCTACACTTCATTAAAATGGATATGGAATGCTGTCTCTCACATACAGTAGAACAAATGACGTCGGAAAGAAGAATAAGTACAACGAATGTACATGTGAATAAAGAGACGTAAAATTTAGACGTTCACCTTCCTGCATATATGAGGTAGAGAACATTTCCTCCCAAAGGGCAAAAATCTCTTTGAAAAATTAAGTTTAATTACATTGTAATTAGTTGTGTTGCCCAGCCCCTAGGTATAACAGTAAATTATATTAAAACCTAAGTTGATTTTCTATATATTTTTATTTACTAAAAAAAATTGCTTCATAAAAAAATATATAGTTTCAAGAAATCATTATCGAAGAATTTTTTACAAAATTTAACACAATTTTATTGAACATACCGAATTTAGAATATATAAATATACGGTTAAAAAGGCAGTGTTGTAACTAACTAAGCTCTTGATCAAGCCCTCGGAAGAAGTTAATCTCACAGTCACGAGAGGATATCGCATAAGCCAGCCTTTCTAACGCAACCCCCCCCCCCCCCCCCCCAAATGCGTATCAATCAGCTATTTCAATTGTTATATCTGCTCTCGAAGAGAATCTAAAATGTACTTTATCCATCCTAGCTTGGCCTTATGAATCGAGAATTATTTTCAATGGCATAATATATATTTATATATTTTATATTATGCCATTGAAAATAATTTGAGGGAGTTTTATAGGTTCATGGACCTAACCCGCTCAAATAAGCTCAAGATATTCAATGCGTGCATTCGCTCGAGACTCTTGTACTCCCCGGTGCCGTTGAATGCGTGCGCCAGGACCCACATTGCGAAACTACAAACCATCCAGAACAAGGCGGTTTTACTCATTACAAATACCCGAAGAAGAGAACACAAAAAACAGAGGGAGCTCCACGCCTCGGTTGGATTATCTCCGATCAACGTGGCGCTCCACGAGAGAGCTAAGAGGATATGGCAAGCCATTGATGCGCGCTTGACCCCTGAATTCTCTCGTACACACTTAGACATCGAGGCCGACAGACAAATAAGACCCTTTAAAAGCAGTAAATTACAGTCTGACGGTGACGTGACTCCCCATTACACACAACGCGATCGACAATAGACGAGACTCAACCAACCAGTGTAATGTAAAAGTTTTTTTAATTAAAATTCAACCTCACATATGAAACAAATTCACTTAATTATTTAATAATAATCAAAATAAAGTAAATTTCAAATTAACCTAAAATTTAGGAAAATTTAATATTTTTTCAAAAACCCAAAGCGGGATGTAAAAACCCCGTCTCTAAAAAAGGCTTGAATGCCAACAATAAAATTCATCATCAAGATGAGAACCTTTAATCAAATTAGCAATGCTGATTTGATTAAATAAACTATAAATCTTATAGTTTATAACTAAAAGAAATCCAAAGAAAAAACACAAACAGAGCTACCCTTTCACCAGGGATCTTTTATTCTTTCTTCTACACATCATCTATTCTTTAAACTCACTTCTTAACCACTTTACTCTCTTACTTTTTTCTCTCTAATCCTATCTTTTCATCTCTTATTATGTCCAATGTCCAATGGCATAATTATATTATGCGGTTACAAAGGCCAGAGAGACGCCATAGACATCTGAGGTCAACAGAAACAAACGTCTTCAGTGGACCAAAGATCATAAAAAATGGAGAAATGAATATCCGGTCTGGTCAGATTAAGTATTTTATAGGTATGTAAGAAGAGATAATAAGAGATAAGAGATATATATAGAGAGAGTGATATATCTATATATATATATATATATATATATATATATATATATATATATATGTAGAGAGAGAGAGAGAGAGAGAGAGAGAGAGGAAAAAGAGCGAGAGAGAAGTATGAGATATATAAGAGATAGTGATTTATTTGTGAGAAGTAATTACAAAAGGAGAATTACAAAAACAATACAACAGACCTCTTAATTGGCACACATAAATATACGTAAGCGTTCAGGCATTTACGTAAGAACCAAGTTTTCGAGTAGCTTTTCCCCCCTTCCCCACCCACACCCTCTGATATTTCCGAGCCTGAATTCGCTAGGGAACCGAAACCCTCGGATTCCGTTCTCGAGGCAAGAATGAGGCAGGCAGCTCCAGGGATTTCTCCACAAAGTTTTTCATTAACCTGTCGAGGTTGAAAAGTCTGAAAGAGCGTAGCTCGGCGACGTCTCCCAAGTTAACGATAAGAGGAAAGCAAAGTTAGGAAGAGTTGCGGCAAACACCCGAACGGGATGAAGAACGAAGAAGCAAAGCAGTGCCACATCGCGTCTGCCACTTCAATTTCAGCTTTATGAAAAAAAAACCCAACCAAAGTTATATTGGAGTATTTGGTGGTTGTTTTTTTTTTTGCAGTGCTCTTTTAATGAAAAAATGATGTCAATTTCTTTAAACTTAGGTTGTGTACATCGATTATTTGTGCCATTCATCTTATTATTCTCGGCTTATCGAATACTTTTACATAATTTTATCTCTCTAGGGCAGCGGTGGATAACTGCAGTGCATTGCGCAAAGGTGGAGCTTTGAGGTGAAGTATAAATTGTGCTAAATTTTTACTTCTAATCCTAATTAAAAGGCGTAACGTGTTCATAACGAAAATGGTGGATACTATAAAGATGGTTGGGAACCCTTACTCTAAGGATTCGGGAAGGTTTAAGACATTTTGCGTTATCTTTTCTGTCTAGATGTTATTCTATTATTTATTGAAACCTTTAGGTGTTACTTCAAGGTAGTGACCGTTTCGCTGAGGCGTAATTCCGAATGACAAAAATAGCTAACCATTACGGGTGGTTAAGTCCGGATGAAATGAGTACATCAAAATCCTTTGAGTCCATCAAGATTAAGCTTTTATTTTTATCTACGATTCTTTTTCAATTTCCTTTTTTTTTCCTCTTTACATTCCATCTTTTCCACATTCAATGAAATACTTAGCCAAATGGTACTCATTACAGAATTCTATTTCTGAAGTGCTCGAATGTTCCAAACTACAAACAAAATTCCTCATCAAAGCCTTGTCCCTTTGCTCTGAATCAAAAGCCCTTAGGCGAAGCCTTTAAATGTGGAAATACAGCTCGCAATTCGTATATATTATTGCTAATGTAGGCAGATGATAATAGTAGCAGATAAAAAATGAAAGCCCTCGGTAGAAATAATTACATCACTAATAACATGCGAATTTATTATAGGTTTTTAAGTGTGGAGAGGGGAGTGGGGGCGGCGACGGAAATTTAATATAAATATTGTCGTTGGAAGTAAAATAGATTCTTAATCTCTTTAATCTTAGATGCTAGATTTAATTAAATTTGAGACAAGATCATTTGATACAATCTAGAATGTATGTAAAATACAAGCGTATACGATTTCAAAGCTTTAGCGAAGTGTTTAGTGATTTCCTCTCTGCATAAATGCTTGAGTACAGTAGTGGCCATAATATAAGGTCAGTAAGAACAAGTGTATTGTAATATTTATTTTAGAAGTTTAATAAAACGTTGAGTCTATATATTATACACATATATTTATATATATATATATATATATATATATATATATCAAATATCTATCTTTCGTGAAAATTTCAAGTGAATGCAATAAATATTTCGTAAGTTATGAGAAAATAAACAATCTATCTTCCAAATTGCAGCGGCCAAAAGTTAATGGTCACTTAGAAAAAATGAACTACCACCCGAGGTAATTGTGTTTAGGAGACTGTTGATAGGCTAACAGTTACTCTTATGATCATACATTATTAGAACATTCAACTCTCAACATGGCGGATTGTGAGAGACGACCGGTGTCCTGTGATGAAAAACAAAGGATTGTGTGCCTTCACCAATAGGGCAAGTCAAATTCTGTGATAGCAACTACTATAAGAAGGTCTAGAAGTGTTGTGTAACGAATTGTAACTCGTTTTAGTCATCAGGATCGACAGATGCTAAACTAAAAACTGGTAGACCTCGTAAAACGTCACCAAGACTGGATCGTATTATGGTTAGAATGTTACTGAAGGATAGGTTTAAGACTGTTGCTGAGATATCCCGCGAGTTCAGTTCCACCTCCGATGTCAACGTATCGCGCAAAACAGTTTCCCGGAAGTTACGAGGTTCTGGGTTGCTTGCTCGGGCACCAGCAAAGAAACCTCTGATCTCCA
Organism: Ceratothoa steindachneri; assembly: GCA_963969495.1. Classification (NCBI taxonomy): domain Eukaryota; kingdom Metazoa; phylum Arthropoda; class Malacostraca; order Isopoda; family Cymothoidae; genus Ceratothoa; species Ceratothoa steindachneri. Next base: position 171,250,369 of record OZ018323.1, read on the forward strand.
AGAAGAATCAAAGAGACCGTCTTCGTTACACTCATGAACGTGTCGTTTGGACAGAAGAACAATGGGTGCAGGTTCATTTTAGCGATGAATCGAAGTTTAATGTGATTGGTTCCGATGGCGGGATGTACGTCCGACGAAGATGTGGCGAAAGATTATCTCGTGCATGTGTGAAGAAGACAGTGAAATATGGAGGAGGCAGTGTAATGGCATGGGAAGTGATATCTGCTTCTGCTCCTGGTCCACTTATTCGCCTAAAAGGGAATGTCAATGATGAAATCTACAAGCATATTCTTAGACAGCATGCCCTTCCACATCTCCGATCCTCGTCAGTTCAACCTCCTATCTTCGTGCAGGATAACACTCTCTGCCACATTGCAAAGAGAGTCAAAGATTTTTGAGTGATGAAGAGGCTTATCTCATGGACTGGCCACCTAAAAGTCCCGATCTAAAACCTATAGAAAACGCTTGGAAGGTTATTGGAGGTGGGGCGCGAAGGAGAAATTCAAAGAACCAAGATGAACTCTAGGAATTATTGAAAAACCAGGCAATGGATTCACCACTCCTCCCTACGGGGGGGAGAGCTTGCGATTCGCTACTAAGATTAAAATTTAAAATCTAAAAAAAAGCAGCCATGGTTAAATTTTTATGAATTTTCTGAACTTCGCCAAAAATAATAATTTGAAAAAGGAATTCTAAACTAAATTTCTCCCCTTTCAAAATATCACGTTGCTAAAATATAGTTATAGAAGAAGATATATAAAAATAACTGTTCTGAACTTTACCATTTTTGTAATTCTTTGGGTTTTAAAAAAATCACAAAATTTCGATACTTATATTTTGTTTGTTTTTTTATATTATAAAAGAATTATTAGAAATAACTTTAATAAAAAACATAAGTCATAACCAAACTAAGATGAAATTATTATTCAAATACTCAAAAAAGTCCCCTTCTTAAATTTTAGAGTGAGGAATGGGACAATATTAGACCATCATTTTGCAAGAAATTTATTCACTTCTGTTGTAACAGATGTCGGGAGGTCATTTCTAGTAAAAGGATGTTCACAATATATTAATAGTAAGTGTTTCTTTTTTGTTTTTGTTTCACTTTACATTGTCCTTCTAAGTGACCCTTAACTTTTGGCCGTTGCAATTAGGAAGATAGTTTGTTTATTTCATCATAACTAACGAAATATATAATCCATTCACTTGAAACTTTCAGAAAAGATAGATATTAGATATATCTAAATATATCTATAATATATAGTCTCAAGGTTTTGTTAAACTTCTATAATAAATATTCAAATACACTTGTTCCTACTGACCTTTATATTATGGCCACTACTGTATTTATATCGTAGTGGTCATACTCACATCTAGATGTTGAGAAGTGTGGATGCCATAATGGTTTAAAATGATTGGGATTTAGAATCTTTCCTATAGAATTAGCGCAGTGGTCTAAAAATTGAAGGGCGTTCTTTAACATTTTCGAATACTTTTTCTCCTAGAGCGTAAGGTGAGAAAAAAAGCTGGCAAGTAGCATTTCTTTATTAGCCAAGACATCTTTCAACCCTTTGAAGGGTTAGGTGGGAAAAACGGTGAGAAATTACAAAACAATGGGTGCTATTTATATAGTATTATGCTAATATGAGAATATTGGTTGGGACTAATCATATAAGAGAACATTTATTAGGCTACAAGGAGGACGAAGAACTTCTCAAAGCCATTATTCACCGTAACATCACCCCCACCAACCCAATAAACCCCGGAAAATTAGTAATTTATTATATGCTAAAGTAAACCGGCACTCTCGTCATAAAGAACAGCTGCCTTCCGTGAAAGTGCAACCCCTTGTACGAATATACTTGCAATGTGGGTGACTCTGAGCATCACACTTTTTCGTACATTGGGATGACATCTAGAACCCTGTCACAGCGGCTAACAGCACATTTTGAAGACGGAGCTCTCAAACGCCACACTACAAAGCACCGGACGATCCTCACCCGAGAAATGCTAAATAGCAAAACAACCATCATTCTCCGGGAGAGTGATCGAAAACGACTGCGAATGCCTGAGGCCGTACCAACATGGAAACTAAGACTGAAAATAGAAATCCAGTCCCAGCAAGAAACCAACTTGCCCACCACTCGCGGTCTTAATATTAACTCAAAGCATCATAGCCAACTATCATCTACCTTGCCTCTTTTGCCGATCAGTTAATTTTGAGTACAGGGGCCTCGCCCCGTGGATATATATATATATATATATATATATATATATATATATATATATATATATATATATCCACGTCTCTCGTATTCTACCTCTTGAGACTATCGCTTTATGCGTTAATCGTTTTTACCCCTTTTGCCTCTGTTCTTGACTCTTTCTTGCCTCTCGGTTTGACCTTGCAACCTGTTATAGCTAAATCTTAATGTGAATTTACCCGTCCCTCTCCTACTTCCTCATTGGTGATTTCTTGTCTTAGAGGCGGTCCTTTATCTTAAGTGTGTATATTATATACCCTTATTAAAATATTTTCTCTTGTAGTTATCCTTGAGAATGAACTGAATAAAGTTCGAAAGTACTTGGAAGCACCTTTTTCCTTTATCCTGCTGGACATTGCATTTATTGCGAACCTCACGTGATACTTTGTGAGTTATTCATTTCATATATATATATATATATATATATATATATATATATATATATATATATATATATATGCAAAGAAAGAGCAAATACAAGTTCTGCGGGTGATAACAACAACCACCACAGGGCTTTCGCCATATCTTTATTTTCTGCCTTTCAAATAAATTTGAAGACAGAAAGAAAGATGCAGAAGCCTTGTATACCTCACTATATATACATATAGTACAAGAGAAAGGGAAAATTGGACGCAAATAAGCAAATGAGACAAGAAACCGGAGTTTTTTTTAGAGGCAAGAGAAAAGAACATTAGAAGAACCTAGAATTAAAGAGAGCAGAGGGCGGCAGAATGAAGGCGATCCTTCGCAGAACTTGCATTTGCTCCTTCTTCTTTGTATGTGACTTGGGGATGAGCCTTTAAATTGTGAGCGGGTAAGAATATGTGGTACAAAAATTCTTTGGAGGTTCCTAGCTTAGGGAGATAATTAGTTTGATGGGGTAACGTTTTGGGCGAAATATAGTTACTGACCTGGGTTCGAGTCCCGTCCTGGAATTTTCAAAAAACTCTTTTTCCCTGGCGGTATTTCTGTCTTCTCGGTAAAGGATTGCCTTCATTGTGCCCCCCTCTGCTCTCTTTGATTCTAGGTTCTTCTAATGTCCACTTCTCTTGCCTCAAAAACCCTCCGGTTTCTTGTCCTATTGCTCATTTGCGTCCAATTCTCTCTTTCTCTTGTACTATATATATATATATATATATATATATATATATATATATATATATATATATATATATATATATATATATCCATAACCCTATATTTTAAGAACGAGATTTTTTGAAGGTTTGAATAAGACTTTTTCATTTAGTCGGTTGTAATCTAATTATATTTAATTTTTTTATCAAAGTTATTTCTAATAATTCCTTTAGAAGAAGAAGAAGAAGAAGAACAAGAAGAAGAAGAAGAACAAGAAGAAGAAGAACAAGAAGAAGAAGAAGATAATGATAAGGAAGATGAAGATGAAGATGATGAAGATTAAGATGATGACGATTAAGATGAAGATGAAGATGAAGAAGAAGAAGAAAGGGGTGTTCAGGGTGTTAAAATAAAGAGTCTATAAAGGAGATTAAAAAAGGAGGTTAAGATTAGCAAATAAGGCCGTAGGCCACACCCCGCAGGGGTGCCTGTGTAACCAAGCTCTTCCTGTTAAGGAAGAGAACAGCAGCATGTATATATATATATATATATATATATATATATATATATATATATATATATATACCTGTGAATTTGGGAGGTATATTTTCATTATAGCATGTTTTAAGACAAATCGAGAAGACTGAAAAAAATAATTATTAATTCGAAACTAGCGGTCGTTTTTAATAAAACATTTTATATTGAATATATATATATATATATATATATATATATATATATATATATATATATATATATATATATATATATATATATATATATATATATATATATATATATATATATATATATATATATTAAAATTTTGGCTCACGGCCAAAATTTGTTAAGAAATCCGAATATTTTAAATAAGTTCAAATAAAATGAATCTTCTTCAGTTGATTTTCAATCTTCAGCCTCATATAAAAAACTCAATCCGACAGTTACAACGTGCTAAAATGAAATTGGTAAAGTCGACCTGGTCTTTAATCAAATATATATATATATATATATATATATATATATATATATATATATATATATATATATATATATATATATATATTTGGTCGACTTTACTAATTTCATTTTAGCACGTTCTAACTGTCGGATGCAGTTTTTTTTTATATGAGGCTGAAGATTGAAAATCAACTGAAGAAGATTCATTTTATTTGTTCTTATTTAAAATATTCGAATTTCTTAACAAATTTGGCCGTGAGCTTTTTCCTTTCTTCAGGCATCTTCAGACGAAAGTCTTGGTTATTTTTGAGGCGTCATTGATGGAATGTTTTCTATTCTCGTTTCCTCCTTTAGTGGCGAGGTAATTGTTAGGTGAGCAATAAAGAATGAATTTCGTCTTCGTTCTTTGATGCATTTGATAGGTCAGAGTCAGAGTACAGTTCGCTTTTCTTTCAGCAAAACGGTGCAATACTCGCTTAGAGCTGGTTCGCTGTGTGTTCAGGTTCGGACCCATCTCTTTGATGAGAAGAGCCTCCAAAATCTTTAGGCGGCCGAGATCCGAGATTTTGCTGAGGATGGTAGTGTTTTCAACAAAGATATTTCTTGAAATTTGTTCATTGTAGTGTGTTTTGATTTCTCCTCCTTGCAAGTGCATTGTTATAGGTATGACCAGAACCACCCTCAGCCGACGCCTAACAACAGACTTGCCAGAAGAAGGAATCAAAACACGTTACAATCAACAACATAATGAACAATTACAAGAAAGATCCTTGTTGAAAACACTACGATCTTCAGAAAATAACTTGGATCTTGGAGCGAGTATTGCACCTTTTCTGCTAAAAGAAAAGCGAACCGTACTCTAACCTATAAAAGGCATCAAAGAATGAAGATGAAATTCATGAATTCGCCGCTTGAATAGCTTATAGAACACTCTCGTTAAGCTTGGGTAATGCAGACTCACAGCAAAAACTCAGCTCATTCGCGATCGAAGAAGATTTTTACGAATGACTCTCGGAAAGAATCGACACGAGTATATTTACTCGCATACGAGGTTCAGAAGGAAGCTGCAGCTCACCTCATTTTCATTTTCATCTATCGTCTCGATCACCTTTCCTCTCCCATACCTAAAATCTTCCCATACAGGGGGGGGGGAGAGTATTTAAAAGAGAGAAATACTTTTTTAGGCCCGTCATATATTTCACTATGACTGCCTAAATCCCCCACCTTCCGCCCCCCACCCAAGGCCCAATGCCTAAGCTGAAGCATGCTAATATTCGACATCGTCCCAACTATGCAGAACACTAGCATATTCATGATTGGAGGTACGGGAGGAGGAAGGTTTGAGGATTAGCCCACTGCCAGATACCCGTACCAGAGGAGCCCGCGGACAATGGGCTGGGTTGCAACCTTTGCAGGGGAGTTTAACTACTCTTCCTGTGAGGGGCCCCCAAGACCACTGATGGACATACAAACGTTTCAGTGTATGGTAGGAAGCAACCGCGGTTTTTAATTCCCTCGATGCGGCGGTACCCCCGGCTAGCGATGGTTAGTTCCACGCTAGCCAACAAAAAGTCCGTCACTTTTCACCCCTAGAGAGGAACCCACACCCGTCCATCCATTCATTCATTTATCACAACATCATATCAGCTATTTTAGCGAGGGCGGGTCTACGGGATAATTGGGGGGAAAGGACCCCCATACCACAGACATGAACTTGGAATATAAAAGACTGCATTCTTTACTGCTCACCAAACAATTACCTCGCCACTAAAGGAGGAAACGAGAATAAAAACTTTCCATCAATGACGCCTCAAAAATAACCAAGACTTCCGTCTGAAGATGCCCGAAGAATGGGGAAAGCTCACGGCAAAATTATATAAAAAAAAATCCGAATATTTTAAATAAGAACAAATAAAATGGATCTTCCTCAGTTGATTTTCAATCTTCAGTTTCATATAAAAAACAGCATTCGACAGTCAGAACGTGCTAAATTAAATTGGTTAAGTCGAAATACAACCTGGTCTTTAACAAAACATCTATAGAAAGGAAGCTACTCACATCCTACACCGATATATATATATATATATATATATATATATATATATATATACAAGATATGGCTTCGACATTTCCTCCTACGCGGCGAACTTGCGCTTCGCTGCGCTCACTATCATCCCTTCAGTCTATTGGCCTCGGCCTCTTTGATCTTTCAAAACGATTGTGATCATCTCTACTCCCCCCTCACCTCCATTTCCCCCTACCCTCTGATCTTTCTCTTCCTCTACCCCTAATCACCTCATCTACTATTCCCTCTACCCCATCCCCTCACCTATTCTTCCATATGCTCCCTAACCATTTTGCCCCTCCTAGTCCACCTTTCTCGCCCTATCTCTCTCCCTTCTCAACCGACCCAACGACCTACCGCCCGACCTACCTACCGACTGACGTACCGGCCGACCTACTGACCGACCAACTAACCAACCGACTAACCGATCGGCCTACCGACCGACCAAACTACCGACAGATATATATATATATATATATATATATATATATATTGGTGAGGTTAGTAGATAGCAAAGGTTGATAAATACCATTAGCATCGTTCCTCGCCAGGTAGATGCATTTCCAGAATGCTCTTTATAATCGCCTTGTTTACCATCACAGAAAATGGAAATATTATGATTGATTTAAACGTTATCTTTACTAAATATATTTAAAGAGGCGAAAATTTTGAGAATCTCGACACAATTTGGTGCCGTTAGTAGAAAGCAAAAATTGATAATGACATTGCATCACGTCTTGACGTCCGGGCATCGTTCCTCGCCAGGTAGGTGACGATAAACTAAGCGATTATAAGGAAATTTCTTGAACTGCATCTTTTGGGGGTATTCGAGCGGTTTCCTGAAAGTCACCTACCTGGCGAGGTGGTGTGCAATGTTGTCTGAGCTATTCAATGATTTCTATGATTGCTATATATATATATATATATATATATATATATATATATATGGTAATAAAGATTAAAAGCAGAGATATGAAAGTTTGGATTGCGAAGAAGGAACTTAAAATGTTTCTAATTGATTCTAGAGCGGCGTTCGACTCGAGAGTGCCTTTTCATTCGCCATCAAAGGGTGGCTCAGAGACAAAAGACGCCGCTTAACCGTCCCGAGACAAGTCAACTCCCATCCTCCATTTTTCTCCTTTCTCTTCCAAAAACTCGGGAGAAGAAACGCCGAAAAGACGCGGAATCGTGAGGCCTTTCTCGTACTGGCGACCTTGCCAGCATTTTTAATAGAAAACACGACCTTCTCTCCCGAATGAGGGCCGTATGTTGGCTAGACTCTGCAAGGTCTAAAAAGACCTTTCTTTTAGGTCGAATCTTGGGCCTTAGTGACAAAAAGGCTGTCTCTTGAAGCCCCACTCTCGAGGGAAGAGCCAAAATGGAATTCATAATCTAATTTGTGTGTCATAAAGAGCTTCTACTTTCACGCGCGGATCCTCTGTTGAGTCATGAGGACCATCACAGTGCATACGAAATCTATTAATTTTATCTCACTCCTACCAACTCTTAATGGACGCTCATTTTTCTACAATACAGATCTTTCAAGTAGCTCCATCCTTGAAACGATTTCGGGTCTTGAAAATGTTTGTCAAGCAGTGGATATTTGCACGAAAAAGTGAGCTTATGCTTTTAATTCCTGAGAATGGCAGCCATATATATGTATATGATGCTCTGATAAGATAAATGACCATTTCAGCAATAATGATTAATTTCAGAAAAAGGCTGGCGAGATGTTTGACAGCAATTTTCCCTATTCATAAAAACGAGAAAGGCCAACTTGCCAACGCAATCATTCTAATCACAATTGAGGAACTTTTTATTCCCACGATTGTGGTAGGCTCTTATCATTGCTTTAAAAGAGTGAATTAACTCTGCTTACGCAGAGATGAAAATATTAAGGAAAGTAGAGATTATGTGGTTACTTAAGTAGGGTATGTTCAAGAATACTTAATAGCTGTGATTATGTTGTGAAATGCTAAGTTTGTTGACAATAAATGAAATCACGAGCGCAGCTGGAGAAATTAAATATCTCATATGGATTAAATGACCATAGAAATTAAAAGGAATGAAGCTTCCTAAATTTATCTGCTAAGGTAGGCCATTTGGTAAAGGTTGATGGATATGAAAGATATGGAAGGATGGATTCATTTTGAGAAAATGGAGCGTTTCGCCAGCAATTCAGGTGTACCTGAAGTGAAGGAAAACAACGAGAGAGCTATGGAGGATCTGTCTTTAAAATGGTATCTATGGGAATATATGTTATAAACAAATATGTGTAGTACGTGCACAAGTGAAAAGAGTGAAAATATGAGTGAGATTGTAGAAGTAAGATGCGTGTAGGCATTGAAGTTGTTGTTTTTTGTACCGGTTGTGGAAAGGAGTTGGTAGTGAATAGTGAATGGAAGAGGTAAAGGAAAAGTTTATAGGAAACATGAAATAGTCTTTTAAATGTTAGAAAAAGGATGGTTGAAGTGTGTGAAAGCATAAGAAGCAAGAAAGAAGTAGGTTAGAAGATCCGTTCGTTTGAGTAGAATCGCAAATTGTTTTAGAAAGGAATTCGAAACTGTTATTACATTCCCTAATAAAAACCGAGGTAAGTTTTGAGAAAAATAGGGTCGTTTATGGCCGTGGTATATTCGTTTTATGCTGGTCGTTTCCGTGAAATACCCGTACTTTAATATGGAATTCTCTTCCATGGCCAAAGAAGTCCCGACTAAATGTTACTGATTTGATACCCTTATTGTAAGTGTGTGCCATGGCATTAAAGTCAAATTAAACACATAAATATAAGACTAGGAGCTCATTGTTAACATATTGTAAGCTTAATATTTATAAAGGTCGAGATGACTGGGTATAGCGCAACGGTGGCCATGGATCTGTTTTGCAACCTTAACTGACCATAATCCGCTAAATGAACCCTGATTGGATACATTGGTGGGGCACATAGCAACGAAGACCCGATTTAGGGGGGAAAAATATGTACACGGTTTAATACTTACTACAGTATAAAAAGGGGCTTAGGGAGTAAATTTGAATGGCTTCGATGTGCGCCGATCCCAATTAATGATTATGATAAACTTGGGAAATTATTTCCTTCTCTAAATTTTATGGAATTAAACATATTAGGAGTTGGAATTTGGGTGGTAAACATCTATTGTAACGAGATTTGAACTGGGTAGTAAACAAAGATTGTATGAGATTTGAAATGGGTGGTAAACATGAAATAGAGGGAATTATGTATCGGGTAAACAGCGATTGTAGGGGAGATTTGAATTGGGTGGTAAACATGAATGGTAAGGAATTTTAATTGATTGGTATATTGCGATTGTAAAGCTTTATATTAGGTGTTAAATATCGATTGTAGGGAGATTTGAATTTTGTGGTAAAGAAGATTGTAATGATATTTGAATTAAGTGGTAAATCTTAATTGTAAATATATTTGAATTAAGTGGTTGATATTGCTTGTACTAAGCTTTGAATTTGGTGGTAAGGTGTAATTATATGGAGATTCGAATTGGGTTGTAATTAGCGATTATAGGGATTCAAGAGATATTTGAATTGAATAGTGAACATAGATTGTAGAGTGATTTGAATTGGTTAGTAAACAACGATTGTGTGGAGATTTACATTGCCAGGAAACACCTATTTTAGGGAGATTTGATTTGTGTGATGAACATCTATTGAAGGGAAAATTGAATTGGTTGGTAAACATTAATTGTAGGGAAATTTGAATTGGGTGGTAAATAAGGATTGAATGAAAATATAAAATGAATGGTAACGAAAATTGATTTGAGATTTAAATTGAGTGGTAAATTTCAATTATAAGGATCAATAAATAGGATGGTAAACAACGATTCTAGGGTGATTAAAAAGCGATAATCCACTGTGGAATTGAGTGGTAAACATGGATGCGAGTAGAGTTAAATTGGGTGCTAGAGAGCGATTTTAGTGAACTTTAAATTAGGTGGAAACATCATTTGAAGGGAGAGTCTAATTTAATTGGTAAAAATTGATTGTATGTTAGTTAGAACTGGGTTGTAGACAGGGATTGTAGATAAAGTAGGGTACGAACCCATCGATTGAAGAGAAAGCTCAATTGAACGGTAAAAGGTGAATTTACGATATTTGAATTAGGTAGTATAAAGCAATTGTAAGGAAATTTGAATTTCTGGTAAACGGCGATTATAGAAATATTTAATTGGCTGATAAACATCGATTATAAGGAGCTTTAGATCGGGTTGTAAACAACGATTGTGGGTAGATTTGAATTTCTTGGTGATATGAATTATGTGGTAAATAGTGATTTTAGGGACATTTAAATTTAGTGGTAAACATCGATTTAAGAGAGATTTGAATTAGAGAGTAAATAGTGATTTAATGGATTTTTTGAGTGGTAAAAAATATTGTATGGAAATTTGAATTTGGTTGACTAAAAGCGATTGTAAAGAGATTTTGATTGAGTGATAAACAGCTATTTAGGGAAATTTAAGTTGGTGGTAAACATCAATTGTAGTGAGATTTAAATTTGGTTGCAAACAATGAGTGTAAGGAGATTTGAATTGGAGTTTTCCAAGCGATTTTATGGAAAATAAAATTGGTGGTAAAAAAGTATTGTAGTTAGATTTGAATTAGTTGGTAAACTCCGACTATAGCTGGATTTGAAATGGGTGGTAACCAAAGATTGTATGAGGATAAGAAATAAGTCGTGAACAAAAAGATTACGGTGATTTATCTTGGCTGGTAAACAACGATTAAAGAGCGATTTGAATTAGGTGTTAAACATTGATTGTAGAAAGATTTGAATTGGTTAGTAATCAGCGATTGCAGGAAGATTTGAATAGGCTGGTAAACGTCAATTTTAGTGAGATTTTAATTAGGTGGTAAACTGCAATTGGAAGAATAATTAAATTTGGTGGTAAACATAAATTTCATTGATATTCGTATCTGAATTAGGTGGTTAACAGCGATTGTAGCACGATTGAGACGGGTGGTAAACAGCGAGGATATAGAGTTTGAATTGTTGGTAAACTGCGATTGAAGGAATATTTGAGTTGGTTGTCAAAGAGTCATTGAAGGGAGATTTGTCTTTACTTGTAAACATTGAAGTTAAGGTGATTTGAATTGTATGGTAAACACTGATTTTATGGAGATTTGTATTGAGTGTTAAATATTGAATTTAGGTAAATTTGAATCCGGTGGTAAACAGCGATTCTATATGGATTTGAATTGGGTACTTAATAACAATTTTAGGTAGATTTAAATTGAGTGGTAATCATGGATCGTAGGGAGGTTTGAATTGAATAGGGCGGCATTAAGATTTGAAATGAGTTGTGAATAGCAAGTAGGTGGTAAACATCACTATAGGAAGATTTGAATTGTAAGGTAATTAACATAGATTGAATTGGGATTTGAATTGGGTGTGAAACAGCGATTGAATAAATATTTGAATTGGGTGCTAAACAGTCATTTTAGGGATATTTAGATTGGTGGTAAACATCGATTGTAAGTGTATTTAAATTGAGTGGTAAACGACATTTGTATGCGTATTTGAATTGGGTGATAAATATCGATTGTTGGTAGATTTGAATTGTAAGGTAATTAACATAGATTGAATTGGGATTTGAATTGGGTGTGAAACAGCGATTGAATAAATATTTGAATTGGGTGCTAAACAGTCATTTTAGGGATATTTAGATTGGTGGTAAACATCGATTGTAAGTGTATTTAAATTGAGTGGTAAACGACATTTGTATGCATATTTGAATTGGGTGATAAATATCGATTGCTGGTAAACAGCTCTTGTACTACCATTTTTTAAAGGAGCTAGAACGCGAGTGCAACAAATATGAATTAGGTACAATGTGCGATTGAAGGTAAATTTGATTTGGGCTGAATCGCTATTTTATCCATATTTGAACTTGCTGGTAAACAGCAATTGTAAGACTAAAATTGGTTGGTAAGTAACGTTTTTAGGGAGATTTAAATTAGGTGGTAAACAGCGAATGCAGGGAATATCAATTGGATGCAAACAGAGATTGAAGGGAGATTTGAATTTGGTTGTAGACATCGATTTTCAGGAGATTTGAATAAGATGGTAAACATTCAGTGTAGGGAAATTTGAATTCGGTTGTTAACTGCGATTGAAAGGATAGTTGAAGTACGTGGCAAACACTGATTTTAGGTAAATTTGAATTAGGTGGTAAACATAGATTTTAGAGAGATTTGAATAAGCTGGTAAACAACGATTGTTGTAAGATTTCAATAGGGTGGTAAACAACCATTTTATGGAGATTTAAATAAGAAGGTAACCAGCGAATGCAGGTAATTTGAATTGGGTGCAAACAGCGATTGAATGGATATTTGAATTAAGTGCTAAACAGTAATTGAAGGGAAATTTGAAGTAGGTTGTAAACTTTGATTGATTGAAGGGAGATTTGAATTAATAGTAAACAGCGATTGTAGGGAGATTTAAATTGTCGGATAAAATTAAATTGAAAATAGATTTGAATTTAATGGTGAACAGCTATTATATCGAGATATGGATTTGGAAGTAAACATCGATTGTAAAGATTTATGAATTGGATGGTTGTCAGAGATTAAAGGAGGATTTTAATTGGTTGGTAAACAGCGATTATAAAGAGGTTTAAACTTCATGATAAATTGCACTTATATGGAGATTTGAATTCGAGATAAACAAAGTTAGAAGAGAAAATTAAATTTGGTGGTAAAAACGATTGAATGGAGAATTAAATTGAGCGTTTAACATATATCATAGATTTCTTTACATGGATAATAAACAGGCATTGTCGGGAGATTTTATTTGGATGGTAAACAGTAAATGTACATCTAATTTGGGCGATAGATTTCAATATTTGAATTAAGAGATAACTAGCGATTTTAGAGATCTTTATATTGGTGGTAAACATAAATTGAATGAAGATTTGAATTGATTGGTAAAATGAAAATTTGAAATGGGTGGTAAACTTTGATTGTGGCAACATTTAAATTGGTTCAAAAAGAGCAAATATAAGGGTATTTGAATTGGCTGGTAAACAACAATTGTAAGGCGATTAACTTTGTTGGTAAACATCAATATTAGGAAGATAATAATTAAGTGGTAAATAGCAATATATAGTAATTTAAATAAGTGGTAGACAACAATTTAGAGAGATTTGAAATGAGTGATCAATAACGAATTCAGGAATATTTGAATCGAGTGATAAGCATTTATTGTAGGTAGATTTGAATTGGTGGTAGTAATAAATTGTAGGAATATTTTAATTGACTGGTATCATCGATAATAGGAAGATTCGTATTGGGTGGTAAAGAGCGGTTGTAGGTTGATATAAATTTGAGGGTAAACAGCGATTACAGAGGGAATTTGAAGATGTGGGAAATCTGCGAATGTAGGGAATTTGAAATGAATTGTAAAGAGTAATTGTATAGATATTTAAATTTGCTGGTAAACAGTGATTTTAGAAATATCTGAATTGGTGGTAAACAGCGATTGTAGGAAGATTTGAATTTCATCGGATTTGAATTGTGGGGTAAAGAGCGATTGTAAAGAGTTTTTAATTTGGCGTTAAACAACGATTTCTGAATTGGTGGTAATAAACGAGTGTACCGAGATTGGAATAGGGTAATGAACTCTGAATGTCGGTCGATTGTAATTGGTTGGTTAACATCGATTGTAGGAAGATATCTGAATTTAGTAGTAAATTTTGATTTTAGAGATATTTTAATTTGTGGTAAAAATCAAGTGTACTGAAATTTGAATATGGTCGTACAGAAAAAAAATGTAGGAAGATTGTAAATGATATGGTAAACAGTGGTTTAGGAAGATTTTAATTGGGTGGCAAAGAGTTTTTTTTAGGGTGGCTTGAAATGGGAGTTAAATAGCGATATTACCGAGGTTTATTCTTTTGTGGTAAACAACAACTGAAGGGAGATTTCAATTGAGCTATATACATCGCTTTTATCGAGATTTGAATTAGGTGGTATCGAGTGATTGTAAGGGAATTTGAACTTTGTGGTAAACATAAATTTTACGAAGATTGGAATTGGGTGTTAAGGAGAGATTTTACGGATATTCTAATTTGGTGCTAGAAGCGATTGAAAGGAGATTTGACTAAGGTAGTAAACAGTGATTGTAGGCGCAAATTAATTTGTTGTTAATTAGCAATTGATAGATAATTCAATTTTGGTGGTAACCAACGATTGTAAAAAGATTTGAATTGGGCGGTAAACAAAAATTGCAAGGGCGTTTAAATTGGGCGATATTAGTGATTGTAAGGAGATTTGAATTATGTGGAGAACAACAATTCAACATAGATTTAAATTTGGTGGTATACTAGAACTAAGTCTATATATTGAGTGGTGAACAACGATAATATGCATATTTAATTTGATTGGTAAACCTCTATTGTAGGGATAATGGGGATCTGAATTGAGTGCTAAGCATAGCTTGTAGGGTTATGTGAATTGTCTGGTAAGTTCCGGTTAAGAGAGCTTTATATTGGGTGGTAAAGATCAATTGAAAGAGGATTTGAATTAAGAAGTAAACACAAATTGTAGGGCAAACTGCATTGGCTGGTAAACTACGCCGAGGTAGGAACATCTAAATTAGGTACTAAACTACGATTCAAATGAAATCTAAATCGAGTGCTAAACGGCGATTGAATGGAGATTTTAATGAGGTAGTAAAAATAATTTTAAAGAAATTTTACTTTCTGATACACAGTGATTGAAGAGATTAGAATTGGCTGGAAACAGCAATTATAGGGAAATTTTAATTGGGTGTTTATCAGCGATAGTAAGTAAATTTGAATTGGTTGGTAAACAACCTTTGAAGAGATTTAGGTTGGGTGGTAGGCAGCAATTGTAGGGAGATTTGAATTGGGTGGTAGATAACGAGTGATAAAGATTTGAATAAGGTGTTGACGAGGGAATACTGGGAGATTTGAATCGCTGGTAAACAGCGATTAAAGGAAGACGTGAATTGGGTGTTAAACAAATATTGTAGGAACCTTCAAATTGGGTGGTAAACATCGATTCTATTAAGCTTTGAATTGGATGGTGAACAGAAATTGCATATATTTTATTTGTGTGGTAAACATCGATTATTTGGAAATTTGAGTTTGTGAAAACATCGATTTTGTGGACTTTTTAATAGTAAGTTTAAGAGCGATTCTAGGTAGATTTGAGTTGGGTGATAAACAGCGATTGTAGGGCTATTTAAAATGGTTGGCAAACAGTAATTATCGGGATATATGATATATGTATTAAATAGCGATTATATGGAAATTTAAATGGTGTGGTAAACAGCGATTGTAGGGAGATTTAATTTGATTAGTAAACAGCGATTAAGGAATATCTGAATATTTTTGTGAACTGCGATTGCATAAAGAATTGAATTGATTGGAAAATATCTATTTTATGTTGATTTGAATTAGAGGGTTATCAACGATTTTAAGAAGATTTGATTCGGGTAATGAACATCGATTGTAGGGAAATGTTATTTTAGTGGGCAAACAGCGATTATTGGGAGATTTCTAGGGCCTGTAAATTATTCCTCGCAAAGGTAAAAAAAAACATATACCACATAGATGTCGATGATACCATAAATCGGTGAAAATTAGTTCCCTCTCCATTGGTCAATGAGCAAAATATTAAGGATATTAAACACTCCTGAAACTCCGGCAATTGGAGTTGAGCTTAAGGTAAATTTCGGGATTACTGAGGGGTATGTGATTGAAAGAAATTGGTTTTTTTTTACTATATGATCAATTGTACCTTTCCACTCAGAAGTGTGAAATCACACTACAAAAACAGGTTGAAAAAATGATTTAAACAACAATTAAATATGTTGCGAAAAGGGTCCAATAAATTAATAATAAGAAAAGATAGAATAGAGACAACGGACCCACAATACGAATGTAATCAGGAAAAGAGCTAAAAGAAAAAGAATTGGACAAAACTAGGATATGAAATATTACTAAAATAAAGAAACACCATAAATTTAAAATTAAGCAAGAGAAAAATCAAGCAATTGAAAATTAATAAAGGAGAATGCGGATGGTTCGTAACCTATATATCAACGGATACCAATCGCAATGAAACGAAAGACAAGTCAAACAAAACACGTACTGTACACTTCACACTCGAAACACGATCTTCTCTTGCTTGCTATGGGAAATAAATGTCCACAACATTCAAAACTCTTCACAATTAAAACACAAATGTGATATACAAGTGTGCTCCACTCAGACATTATTTTTCGAATATGACGATTCATCTGCTTAAAAATAATATCACTAACACTAATTTCTCTATTACCTAAGTTATTATTGGTCATTATGTTATTACATTTCTTATATTTTCAGTCCTGAACATTAGACAGTAGCAAATATCTTATTACTTAAGATAATTCTTTCGGACTTAAATAAAACAATGCGATATCTTAGACAAAACGAAAATGGATCGTTTCTCACTTGATCTCCAGTTTCCTTATGGTCTCAGTTTACAGCCCTGAAATACTTTTGAAAACCTTGAAATACTTTTGAAAAACCTGAAATACTTTTAAAAACCCTGAAGTTCTTTTGAAAACACTGAAATACTTTTGAAAACACTGAAATACTTTTGAAAATCCTGAAATACTTTTGAAAACCCTGAAATACTTTTAAAAACCCTGAAGTACTTTTAAAAACCTTGAAATACTTTTGAAAACCCTGAAATACTTTTGAAAACCCTGAAGTACTTTTAAAAACCCTGAAGTACTTTTAAAAACCCTGAAATACTTTTAAAAACCCTGAAATACTTTTGAAAACCATGAAATACTTTTAAAAACCCTGAAATACTTCTGAAAACCCTGAAATACTTTTAAAAACCCTGAAATACTTTTGAAAAACATGAAATACTTTTAAAAACCCTGAAATACTTTGGAATACCCTGAAATACTTTTGAAAACCCTGAAATACTTTTGAAAACCCTGAAATACTTTTAAAAACCCTGAAATACTTTTAAAAACTATGAAATACTTTTGAAAACCCTGAAATACTTTTAAAAACCCTGAAATACTTTTGAAAACCCTGAAATACTTTTAAAAACCCTGAAATACTTTTGAAAATGGCGCTGTGAACAACTTAGAGCAGGAGTCTCGTAGTTTAGCTCTTAATTTATTTGACTTTTCTTGCTGACTAATGGAAACTAAAGGAGGCATGTCAAAGTCTTATTAACTCGATATTTCACAGACGATCTTTGTATTATTCGATATCGACATGTCCAAGTGTTTTTCTTTTTTATAATGCTGAAATGTCATATACAGATGCATTTTGTATTCATTATTTACTCTAATTAGTAAGGAAAATGTGAGTGTAAAGCCTAGTAGCTACATATCCTAGTAGCGAATTTCATACGGAATTGTTATTGAAACAAATGGATGGGCTTTTTCATTGCCGACGATTGACATAAAGCATAGCATTTGGTATACATCAATTTGCTACAATATTTGTAGAACTGAAGGTATATATATATATATATATATATATATATATATATATATATATATATATATATATATACTCATATGTGCAATAATTAATTGTAGAGAGAAACTGATATACGCATACGTGCTGTAAATAATTGTAGGCTGAAGGCATATACTCATAAGTGTAGTAAACAATCGTAGAACTGAAAGCATATGGTAATAAGTGTAGTAGATAATTCAAGACGGAAATGCATATACCCATACGTATAAGAATAATCGTAGAATGAAGGAATATAAAAATACGTGCAGTAAATGATTGCAGAACGGAAGGCATAGACTCATCCATGCATAAATAATCGTGAACTGAAGCATATATTAATACTTGCAGCAAATAATTGTGAAAGAGAAGGCATATACTCATACGTGAAGGAAATAATCAAGAACTGAAGGCATATAATCATAAGTGTAGTAAATATCGTAGAACTGACGGCATATAGTAATATGTGGAAGAAATACTTATAAAAGTGAAGGCATATACTCGTATGGGCAGTACTTAATTATAGAACTGAAGGAATATACTCATATGGGCAGTACTTAGTTGTATAACTGAAGGAATATACTCATATGGGCAGTACTTAATTGTATAACTGAAGGAATATACTCATATGGGGAGTACTTAATTGTAGAACTGAAGGAATATACTCATATGGGCAGTACTTAGTTGTATAACTGAAGGAATATACTCATATGGGCAGTACTTAATTGTATAACTGAAGGAATATACTCATATGGGGAGTACTTAATTGTAGAACTGAAGGAATATACACATATGGGCAGTACTTAATTGTAGAACGGAATGCATATATTCATACGTGTATAAAATTATTGTAGGACTGAAGGTATAATTAATACGTGCAGTATATAATTGTATAATCGAAGCCATATAATCATACGTGCAGTAAATTATCGTAGAGCTGAAGGCATATATTAATTTGTGTGGGAATAATTATATAACTAAAGGCATATACTCATATGTGCAGTAAAAAATGTAGTACGGAAGGCATATACTCATATGGTCAGTACTTTATTGTAGAACTGAAGGCATATAAATAAATATTTGTAGAACGGTGAATGAGGAAGAACTTCCTAACCTAACGCAATCATATTTTCTTGAGTCAAACGTGTCATGTCTGGGCGATAATTGTTATGAAGGAGGAGTGCTTCCTTTAAGTTGACGAGTCGAAAACGTTTTTGCTAGAGCTTTATTTAAACGATGCACTGTTAAACATATAAGTGGGGTCTCCAGTATATGTTTGCTTATTATTGAGGAGCTCATAATGAATAATTCCTTCTACATCCCCCAAATGCAAATATAGGTGGTGAGAATGAAGGCTCCTTGCTGCCATGTGCCGCGTCGAAACCACGAGGTCAGGCACGAGGTTAGTCCATGTAAGCGAGGACCGTGGGAACAGTCAGAATATCGAACTGCTATCAAGCAACACGGGCGAGAGAGTATAGGCATCGACAGTATAGGCCTGCTTTCTACAATGAAACGCGTCATTCTCGATCGCGCTCTAGTTCTCTATGAGCCGAAGGCCAGAATTACACCGAAGGATCTGAGCCCCAGTCAAATGGCCCATCCTTGGTTTCAGTACATTTCGTGTGGCACGAATACTCCCTCCAGTTAGTAATATTACTAGAGGTTAAATTCCCCGCGGTTAAAGTCCCTCGAAAAACCATCCTATCCCCGTTTCATCTCTTAAAGCCTCGAACCCAAGCTAGGCTGAGAGGAATCATCTGTGGCTACCTGGCCAGTCATCCCTGTGTGTGTATGTACAGAGGCTCGTATCGCCTCTCGCCCCCCCCCCCCTCCGTAGAGCTTGCACCGAGTAGCTCTGTTAGTTCGGCTCTTCTATACATCGAGTATCCATTGCCATTATTCTATTTAATCTATTTATTGTGTATAACTGTGTAAATATTAAAGTATATTTTGTTCCTACTTTTTCATAAGCCTCATAGCCCGCAGCCTTAATTAGTTTAATATCGGTCAACTGCACTCAATCGTTATGAATTTAAATCCTTTGCACTCCTTCAGAGAAGTTGGACCCAACTTCCCTCCAATTCTATTCCCCATCTCTGTCGTGACCAGAGTTGAGTCAAGGTCGCCCGTTTGACCTTGAGCGTCCACGCATATTGGGTAGAAGTGACGTATATATCGGGGTAATTCTACGACAATAGCCTTTCCCTTTGCAAACCGCCTCAACTAGTAGGAATGGGTTTTTGTTTAAGATAAATCCATTATTTTTTTCGCTTAATACCCTAGCAAAGATCACAATTTTACTCTCATGTAACAATTCTATCCTAATTTAAGCCCATCCCCTCCTCCCATTAGAAAATCTATCCAGAAATGGCTCACGGACATTTCAAGCGAATATAGATAACCAATATTCACACATTTTAAACGTTGGCATTTATACAGGTCATCTGACATCCAAACAACAGTTTGTAGCTAAAAAAACGAGGCATTATTAACTTAAAAAGGCTTTATCATTGCTAGCTTAAAATGGCTTAGAGATTATTCATTTAAAAGGCTTATGGATTGCTATCTTAAAAAATGGCCTAACCATTATTAACTTAAAAAGGCTCATGCATTGCTAGCTTAAAAAGGGCTTCGACGTAATTATAGTATATAAAGTCCGAAACATTAATCCAGTTATCTTTAAACTGTTTGCAACAAATTTGGAACAATTTAACATCTATAATAAGCATTTTTTAATTAGACTTTCAAAAAGTTATTATTCCTTGACAACATAATAATTGTTTCTTTCTTGTATATATTTTTTCCTCGTCATTAACCGGAAAGTCTAGATTCTTGGAGACAGCAGAGGGGGAGATTTCGCTAATAAAGGTTCTTTGCAGAATTCTCTTAGGTTTTCGTCATTCATTATGTTTATAATAAGTTTTAACCTTTCTTTTTGGTTATTGTTAACACAGTGTGTGGAATATTTGGTATTTGCTCTATCAGTTTTATTTTTCTAATGGGCGGGCGATATTTTTTACTAGATCTACATATATTCCCGAATCGTTTCTTACAATAATAGCTGAATTCATTTTCTACCTCTCTCCTCATTTTGGTTTTCTATTAAATTTCGAAGTTGAATATAATTCGTTGAGTTTGCTAACTTTGTTTATTAGAGTGAATTTATAACCAAGAGGCATTACTTTAATATTTGAAGTTTTATGCAAACTGGAATATTGCTGTTGAAAATATACATTTGATTTGGTATAATTCCTAACCTTGTTTTATTTAGTTTCCACCCACAGGGGGATAAGTTGCGTAGACTTACAACTGGTACTTGTAGGGGCAGCATTTCCACCCGACCCTAGTACCCTCGATGTAAGGTAAATAGTACGTGATTACCTACCCTACTTCTTAGGGGACCTAACTACCCTTATTATTCATTATTACCTACCGTACTTAATATACATTTTCAAGCTAGTTAAAAATTATAATATCCAGGTGGATTTCCCCCCTCGGATCTGGACCCAAGCGATTAAGGGAGTTATACTGAGAGGTTCATTCAGACTGCGAGAGCCGAAAGCAGGATGACTGGTAGATGAACAAAGCCGGATGCTGTGTGTAAAAGGATACTTCTTTGCAATGCTTAGCACGTTGCTGGAAGACATGTGGTTAGCCCTGCCCCCACGCGACCGAGAGTCACATGGCGAAGCAAGCCCAGATGCCCCCCTCCCCCATCGTACGATCCAAGTAGAATGTGGAGAACATCCCCTATGCGGTAGTAAATTCCAGCAGTTTTCCCCACGGAGATAGAGAGAGGGGGAAGAAGAACTGTTTATCGTCGCCAGATTGGCGCCTCAGCTGCCACCTAGGAATTCCCCAAAGTGGGGATTATTCCCCATCTCCCGCATGAGGATACTCTTCATATTGAAATCCTTTAGCCCCTTTGGAACAGTAGTAAAGAACAACGCTCGTTCGCAAGAAGACATCCCTCGTCCCAAGTCGTTGTTTTTGTGTGTACCCAACCGAAAGCTGGACACTCTTTCTCAGGTAAGGCATCCACGATCAAACGGAAGCCTCTGCCCCCGCCGTCTTCTGAAGCAGCTGCGCCGGATTACTCCTTCGAGTCCCCAAAGGACACAGCCCCATTGAATCTACTCTGAGTTAGCCATACCTCTCCCGAGAATCACCAAAGATTCCAGCTGCCCCTTCGAGCCTCAGCTAAGGTTAGAACTTACACCTTCACACCCCAAGAAGTAAGGCCCCGACCATACCCTTCTTTTCACTCTTCTCCTGTCAAAGATCCCTCATTTATGAGAGAGAATGGCTTTCCTCTTTCCAGGGTGGAGACCCACAGTTGAACGAATTCTTCTCGATCTCTAAGGGGGACCTGGCCGTGGTAGTCCCCTCCGTTCTCTGGTATGGTCCCTTACAAGGGGGTAGAGAAGAGGGGAAAACACCGCCATTCAATCTCCCCTACCAAAGAAAAGAAAGATAAAAAAATCAGGGTGTTCTTTTTTCTAAGGAGGCTCCGTGTATCCTAGATATCTTGCTGCCCCACCAGATGACTAGGCCAAGGTTTAGATGGTCAGTCTCCAGGCTCCCTTGGGGGGAGAAGGGATAAGACCCTAATTGTTGCACCAAGCAAAAATAAGGTGAATGGAAATGCATAGACAGCGAGGCTCCTCATCTAAAGGTTAACGGGCGTCTTCGAACCCGACCGCTTCAAAAGTATCTTGGTAATTAGTTCTACTGATGAGAACAAGTGATTTAACAGACGCATGCTACATCAGCGTCAGGGCTTAGCTATGGTTCCCGGTAGAGATGTCACCTGTTTCTAGCATGGGAGCCTTCTGGTGACTGCGCCCGATCTTTTGCAGGCGACATATTAAGCACTCTTTAAACGTTTGATGACTCTAATGTGCAGGTACTCAAACCATGAACCATGAACATCGTGAACGAAGTAGTCTATGTAAAGGAACTCCATAATTACTCCTAGAAGACATCACAGAAGAGCTAGCCCACCAGGCAGCAGTTTAAGTTAAACGTCGATGAGGAAACAAGTACACGTGCCAATTCGCGTCAACCCGATATATGTTCTAATTGTTTCCATGCCATGAATAATAAAGTTATATCGTGTAAGGTCAAGTGTGTGAATTGTGGCGAATCGTCACTGTCTTCCTTTAAGCTTTACGATTCGTATCTGTTTGAAAAATAAGTCTTAGTTTTCCAGTCTTAGAGCAGAATTTCATTAAAAAAGACTAAGGAAATGGTCTTGTTGCGATCTGCATAAACAGGCAATTCATACGCCTCTCAACTTAACAAAGCACCGTACACTCTTCTAGCTTACTCCTATACGCGCGTGGCACTACTATGGTCATTTAGGAGCAATACTGTGTTTTATACCTCCTCCGATCACCACCTTGGTCCTGCTGGCAGCTCAAAGGGCGCAAACCTAGGTCCGGCTAATACTGGGGCACTTTATCTACGCCGCCTGGCTGATCGAAGAAAACGAAGTAGCCACGCTTCTACAACGAGTCGCTTAACTCGGATGAGGAAACGCCCAGGACGGTGAAAATGCTCCCTCTCCACTGTGCATTTCTAATACTGCACCAAGAGAGCCTCGTCTCTCTCGCTCTTGAGTGAATATCTGTGGGATGCTACTTGTAGGCGCATTACACCAAAAAAACAAGGAAACATCAAATACAAATACAACCTACCAAGAGAAAGATTCAAGGTGGGAGAAGGAAAAGGCTCGCGTGCAGAACCGGAGCTTCTCTGCTAAGTGCATGAATGGATGCGCAATCTATACTCGGTGTAATGTCTTCATTCTGTATTGCATTAAAATACTTCCTTACAGTACAGCTACGCCAGGATTGGTAGTACTTTGTTATTTCTGTCCACATCCTACCACCAACTGACTTAGATGAGGCGGATTTTCATTGCGTTGTGGTATGATCGCCGAGGTCCTTTCTTCTCCTCAGGAACTAGAATGATAGGTATCCCTTCTGGGTGAACTAGTTGTTCAATGCCGAGTTCTGTTCCTGTATTGCCTGAATTAAGAGCTAGAGATTGCTGTCTTAAATATGGATAGATTCACACATCACTGTCCAAAAACCCCTTCATTTCCCCCCCTTAAGCATTATATGTGATCTCCAGATGCACACTCAAACATTAGGTGTGAGGTAGACCACGACCTTAATAGTAGCGTTCACTACACTATTTACATATCATCAACCGGGCCACTGCCACCTGGAAAGCCACCTCGATGATGTTAAGATCAGGTACGATGACCTTTATTTGAGGAAACGACTGACTTCCATCTCTAAGTCGAGGAGGTTATGACAGGTGATGAGGCCGTTGAGTTCTCTAGCACCATCATTGCCTCGGCCGTGACTACGTCTCTTAGATCATATGGCCATTTTTCCCGCATTTCGCTTCTATGGCGGACAGCCGAGTGAAATTAAGCTATAAGAGACAAGTGGTGTGCCTATAAGGGCTGCGGGATGTGCTCGAGCTGTTTTATCCTGTGCATTTGCTCAGGCGCGGGACAGATTTCATTAAGTTTCGAAGTACTCTCGCCGCTCTTTTAGGTGGGCCTACGTGTTTTACACAGACTTGGAGGAGCCGTTTCAGTGTCTTGGAAGCGTGTTAAACGAATTTGGGGCAAGTTCTCAAAGAATTCCACTCTGATACTCCGGGGGCAGCAAACCGTTATACCAGACGCCGCGGCCGTGGTGGAGACCTAAGCAACCGCTTTCTCTGCAATCTCCACCGGGGATGATAATTCATCATTTCGTTAAAGGGGCTAACTTGGCGACTGTCTACATGGGGATAAGTTGCCTAAAAAATACTTAACCTATTAATTAGGTTATATTAAAAACAAAAAAAAAGAAACCCAACACAAATCCACAAAAAACGAACCAAAAACCATCAAGGAAAAAGTAATGGTATTCTTGGGCATGTGAAGCAGCCTTCCTCTGGCCCTTAAGCATGCACAATGCAATAAAATATTCTTTGTCCTGATGTCCACCCTTCCAGAACATTACACCGTTTAATAAATTTTTAAGATATCAGATGCACAATAAAAAAAGTGAATAAGTGATTCGAAATTCGAATCCGGATCTGGATCCAAATTAAATTTCAGTAACCTTTTTGTGGCCCAAGGTACAGCCCTCCCAAAAATTTGATCGAAATGCGTCAATAAACCTTTTGAGATATCTTGTACACAACCAGACAAACACTGATGATCACCTCCACCTGACTCAAATCTTTTGCCGAAGGTAAAAAAAATAAGATTAGTTGATGAAATGGGAATGATAAAAAAAAAAATGAGATTGGTAAACAAAAAGGAAAAATGTAAACAAAAATGCGATTTTAACGGTTAAATAGACTTCACAAATTTCCTTTGAGACATCGGTTATTACAAAAAGTGAAAAGATTTTTTGAAAATTTTGAAGAATAGCATAATAACTAAATGATAACAATGACCACCCTATACCAGATATTTTTTTATAAATGAGAAAAAATTCCCACCCGTTAATATAGATAAAATTTTGCTTGTCTGAGGAAGATGGGTGTAAAAATTCACTTTTTATGGCTTGGGGTAAAATTCTTGCTGTCGTTCTTGGTAGTCTGTTTAAAAAAACCTTTCAGAGAATAGGATTTCAATGGCTTGATCCAAGGTTTCCCTGCCTCAAGGTCCAATAAAAACATTAAAGATAGGCCAACGGGTAGAGAATACGTGCTTGCTAATTACGTAGTCTGGATGTATCTCTCAATTTGTAGCTTAACACCGATGAAGCACTCCATTTACATGGCGAACTTTATAATATTTCCAGTGCTGCCATTTTGGGCGAATTTGTCAGAGTGCCAGTCCTCGATAGTCTTTAGTAAAGGCAAGTCATAAGAATGAAAACAGGAATACACTGTAGGCCTTGTAGTCTATACTTGGGGGGGGGAATTGTAGAGAAAGAGAGAAAGAGGAGTTAAGAAGCCCCCATGCAGAGAAGATTGAATGAGCCGTTCGCGGTTCTTGGCAAGTAAATGAAAGTATGAGTTGGAGTGAAATAATGAATTAAGGAACCTCAAATGACTTGATACATGGCTCATTCGAGACTATTTAAATAAACTGCATTTCCTCGTTCATTATTGGTTTTCTAATTGAATTTCACTTTTAAAATTTGTACTACTACGCTTTCATTTCCTTTGTGCCTCCTAACTATAGAGGAAAAAGTCCCTAGTATCACATCTCTCTCTCTTTTTCTCTCTCTTTCTCTTTCTCTCTCTCTATCTATCTATCTATCTATCTATCTATCTATCGATCTATCTATCTATCTCACTCACTCTGTGTGTGTCTCTCTCTATCTGTCTATCTCCTACTCTCTCTCACTCTTACTCGCTCTCTCTCTCTCTCATAACTTGCGAAATTTATAGAATCTAATGAACCATTACCTCGCCATCCCCTTCAATCGTGTCCCAATTGTAATGAAGTCTTTGGTGGTTCACTATGCATAAAACCAGTTTAAAAACTATAGGTATTCTTCTATTAGGTGATAGTGCATCTCATTTATTAAAGGTTAATTTAATCGACTGAAAATGCTTTTATTGGGCCTCCATTCAAGGATAAACTCTTTAATTTCTTCGGAGGAAGGGATGAAAATCTGCTCTTGGAACGAACAATTGCCAAATTCGGGACATTATTAAACAATCCATCTGGTTGGAGATGATCACACACAAATGGCGTATAAATTGAGATTAAGTATAAAAAATTATCGTAAATAATAATAATAATACCGCCCCAGTATCAATGTAATCTATATGAGGTTGATTTGGTACCATTTTTATAAATTCTAATTCAGATATCACTTTGAATGTAATTTAATTAGGAAATTTATTATTATTATAATCGAAAAGGGGCTCAATGCTAGATCGCTTACCGGATTGTTGTTGAAGACAGAAATGGTTAAAAACTCTTAGGTGTATAAATTCCCCCTAAACCTAAAACTTCAACCTCAACACGACTAGACAGTTCACACACATAACATTGTTTTTGCTTGTTTCACAGCACCCTAAATATAGACTATTTGAAATTGAATTTTCCATCGATGGTCTACTATTTACGGACAGTTAATGCCAATTTGGACAGAATGACACATTCGTTAATTCTCTCGTTTTCGGGACATTAAGAAACGACTGTTTCATTCAGTCTATTCAGAATTTAGGCATCTAAAACCGAATTAAGCAAATATACAAGAAATTAACTTGTAATATATTTATGTTAACATTTTTTCTTCACTGTCCCTTTAATTTACGATACAGTTAAATAAATGGGACTCATGTATCTACTCGTATGTATCTCAACCCAATTGTACTATGATATATATATATATATATATATATATATATATATATATATATATATATATATATATATATATATATATATATATATATATATAATATATATATATATATATATATATATATATATATATATATATATATATATATATATATATATATATATATATATATATATATATATATATATATATATATATATATCGTAGAATTCAGGTAGCCCGAACCGGAACTCTTTTGGCTTCCCTCCAAAGATGCAGGGGAGGGGAGACGACAACCCCAAATTAGGAAAAGATTTCCTCTTCGAGTGCGTTGGGATTTTAAATGGCTATTGCTACTATTTAATTAAGCTTTGGTGGTTGGGGGATTTAAACAGGAGAAACAAAAAAAATAATCTTTAATCCTATACAAACAACAATAAATATTGACATAATAATATACAGGCAATTTAGTTAATACAGTTTACTAAATGAATGAGATTGAAATGACAAGTATGAATCGTCTTAGCCGTACTAGGCTCAATAAGTACACTAATTACCTGAGTGAAAGCGGGAGACGACTGCGAGGTAAGTCTTAGCCGTACGAGGCTCAATAATTATAAAAATAATTACCTGAGAGGGATTGGGAGGAGATCACGAGGTGAGTCGCTCCGTCGCAGAGCGTCACGCCTCTTTGACTATGAAAGAAAATGTAAGTCATGCGATTTTGTGGAGAAGACCACGAGTATGGCTACTCGAGGGAAGGTATTCTTCGAAGAAGCGGAGTAGAGCGCGATATTCCAGACGTAGTCTTCGTCGTTCCGAATATAGATTCCTGCTGCGAGACAGAATAGCACTGGGGGCTGTCGCTCGAGGATTGTACATCCTCAATGTATGATTCCAAAGAGCTCTTATGATACCGCGTGAATACCTTTTGTATTGCGTGGGCTTGCTTGCTGGGAAGCAGCGTGGGGATAGCTTGCGACCCGAAAGCTCTAAGAATAATTCGAATAATATTCTTGGGATGGAGAATATTTACTACTACACCGGAAGTTCCAATGTTTGCCGGCGGAAGCGTTATCGGTTCGGTCCCACAGCCTCGATGGCGGGAATCGGCGGTGAGGGTCGTAACACCATAAACGGGACGGGGTTCTAGCGAGTTATCGCTCCGGGACGGTCTGGAAGCAGGCTCCTTCGCTCGAAGTGCCTTTCTCGTGACTCGAACACACATGCTTGCTCTCTCTCTCTCACTCCCTCATTTTCTCACAATATATATATATATATATATATATATATATATATATATATATATATATATATATATATGTGCAACAAAGCCTAGAGGGAAAATTAATACGAGGATTCCAAGGACTTTCGAACTTGGAATCCTCGTATTAATTTTCCCTTTAGGCTTTGTTGCATTTATTGCTTACTCATGCAATACTTTGTGAGTCTTCTGCACACACACACACACACACACACATATATATATATATATATATATATATATATATATATATATATATATATATATATATATATATATATATATGCAAAAAAAAACACAGGAAAATGAGAGGCGGTTTCCAAGTATTTTCGAACTTGTTCAGTTCGAAAGTACTTAGAATCCGCCTTTCATTTTCCTGTGTTTTTTTTTGCATTTATTGCTCTACTCACGCGCTACTTTGTGAGTTTCTCCTCATATATATATATATATATATATATATATATATATATATATATATATATATATATATATATATATATATATATATATTTATATTTATATATATATATATTTATATATATATATATATATATGAATGAATTAGCATAAAGAAGTACTATAAATTACTATTAATATATCCTGTCTTAGAAAATTATGCTAAGATTTCCCTATCATTAATAAAAAAAGTCGTTCAAGATGATTTGAAAATGAATTTTTTCTATTGATCTTTTCATGTTCTTTTGGATTAAAACGAGGCCATTTGTTATATATATATACACTTAGCAATACTATTTTATGATTACAGCCCCTGGTAACTGACCTAAGAATTTGAGTGTTCTCCTAAATTAGAGATAAAAGGGTAGGATACGCATACATATCATACATTCTGATTAAAGCACAACACTTTTCATTTCGTTTCACGCGCATATTTTGAGGTTTTTGGCTACTCTGTTCGCACTTGCTCTCAGTATATAAATTTTCCCTAACATTTCCTATTATTTCTAGTTAAGTTTATTCAAAGGAGTTTTAGACTTCCTGTTTCTCTCTTTCATTTGTTCTCTTCTACGTTTTTCCGGTTCAATTTGATCGAATACCCCTTTTTACCAATAAATCGAACCTAGCCCAATGTTTCAGTATTTTGGCTTTAAAAATCACTAAATGACAAAGATTAGGCTTTTTTCATCTAACCAATATTGTAGGATTAGGAACGTAAATTAAGGACATATTCAGAGGACCTTTAGAGTAGACAGCAAGAGGTACGTTAATCTATGGCTAGTATTAGAGTTTTAATAATGAGAGTTTTAATAATTAAATAGATGCCTGTCGAATTTATTTTTAAACATGTTTTTAATGTAATTTGAGCTACATTAGCTGGAAGAGAATTCCAAGTTAAAACTATTTTATAAATGAAAAAGTTCCCCACGATATTCTGATAACACTTTAAATTCAACATATTACTATTTGTTCGCATGATGTTTCATCGCGTTCGAAAAGTGAATCAAAGTATTTTACAGCGGTAGCCTTTCAGATTCTTGTGGACCTCCAACAATTGGCCACGAAGGCATCAATTTTCAGGCGAGAGAAATTTCAATTCAGTAAGTTTGTTTAGAAGGAAAACGGAGCTGAGCTGCATATTCCAGCAGTTTCGAAAATTTGAAATCGCTTGAAATTTCTACGTCCAGATCACCTGACACCTTTTCAAATCACTGACCCTCCTTCAAGATACTGTCTTGAAGAAGGGGTAGGGAATCGCGTTGTTCATGCCATAAATAAAGATTTTAGTCCTTTCGTCCACATTTATTTCTTATAAATAACTTGAAAGTAAGCATACATCTCAACTATATTTGTCGTAGTATTGCGAGGACCGAGTCGTGGTGTACGTACGTATAGGTTTGTTATGTACTTCAAAAACTCCGTGATTAAGTTTTCTCTAAGAGTGCTATATTTGATGATTATTATAATTATTGTTACATGATTTTTAATCTTTGAGGATTTCTAGTGCCATGCTTAGCGTTTTGAGGATTGAATTAAATGCTTCTAAGAAAAATAGACCTTTAATTGCGACATGAAAAAAAATTGAAATTTAACAAACAAACTACATAATTTTGAATTAAACAAGATTAAGTGAGGCTTACTAAATTACACAATTGAATATACAGTAATGATTGACCCAAAGCTCCCTTTAATATTGAACGCTAATTGACCTCCTAAAAAAAGAGATGATAGAATTCAGTTACCTTTAAAAAAAAGCACACAGGAATCGGGTTTGAGACTGACCTTGGCGTCAAGAATGTTGTTTTCGGGCAGGCGCGGGGACTGCCGTTCCAGATCTTTGTCTGGCGCGGGGATAACTTTAAAAACCACAGATGAATTCTGTGCGTGCGATGGATGGCATTAAGCACGTTGTCTTGGAAAGGTGGTTTCACCAACAGGAGGGGGAAAGTATGCTTCTTCCACTCTTCGGGTTAATCTGGGAATAGTTCGCACTGACGAGCTATGAGCAAACGAGTGAATCCCTTGATGAAGGGGAGTGCTTGAAGTTGTTCACTTTGGGGTATTCCTCAATGGCGAGGACTATCTCTGGGTTTTGTTGTACACCAGGATAGGGGGTTCTCTGAGTAGAACTAGTTAAACTTGTTTCTCAATACAAGTTAACTTAAAGTTCAGTGTGACCACTAGGAACTGGCTCAGCATGAGCTTCTTCTGTGTTCCTTTCGTAGGGTTGCCGGGCACTGAGCCGGACTTCGTTGTCTCGATCACTAACACAATTATCCAGATACAAGATGCTACTTTTCGGTGTGACCACCAGGAACTGGCTCAAGATGAGCTTCTTCTAAGTCCCTTTTGTTGGCTGCCGGTCTAGCCCGTCTTTGTCGTCTTGATGGCTAGCTCGAACTTCCTTGTTCTTCTTCAGTTATTCAATTATATACTTCCATACCCCACTGAGGGTAGGGGAAGGAAGGGGGGAGGGACGGTGGAATTAAGTCTCCTTCTCTAGCGGTTTTTCTCAGAGCGTCTTTCACCTAGCCGTAAAGGCACCTTCTGGCATTTGGTCAACTCTCCTCTAATTTCGTCAATGAAGTGAAATTAAATATCACCTCTTAGGGGAAATATTGCCGGTTTAACCAATGTTAGGCCCGCCTGACCCGAAATGTGATGATTAGTGCATTATGTGGTTGGGCAAAGGCCTTTCTAGTGATACTCTGGGCGAGGGGAGAGAGGGCGGGGGGTTAAGTAATAGAGTTGCGCCGCTAAAAAAATGCCAAGGACGTTGTGGTTACCGAAAAGGGCATCAGTTTTGAGGGTGGGATATCGATTTCCCTACAATAATGAATAATTGTAATGTGATTAAGTACTAGATGAAATAATAATATTCGTTAAAATATGCATATTTTATTAATCCATACTAAGTTTTGCCTAAATCCTTGAGAAATCAATAAACCTTGTACCATACATGTTACGAAGACGCTGTAAGAATGTTTCTCTTTCAGGTCGTGGTATATCCTAATAATCTGTTTTCCTCTTCCCAAACCTGAGTTAGATCTGGGAGGTTTTCATACCATGGACCCACGTATGTGATAGCGGTGTCTGAGGCTCTTCTTCTTTACCTGTGCCCGATGACACCTGGCGCTGGAAAACGGATGGATCACCATCAAAATGTTTATGGATTGTTCGCAGTACAAGTACTGCGGATAATCCATAAACACTAAAAGTTACACTTTCAGCTTTCTCTTAAACTCTGGTTGGAAATTGCGGGTTTTCGAGCCTCAAGAGATGTTTTATGCTTATTTCTAATTGTGATAGAACGAGTTAATTTCAACTCCTATCCCATATTATTAAAAATCACGATGCTGCCCACGTGCATCTTCGATTCGAGGCTTGGAATCTTATCTCAGCTACCGGATGCCAATGTTTAAACAAGGAGGTTATCGTCCCCCCG
The DNA here is from genome assembly GCA_963969495.1 of Ceratothoa steindachneri. Taxonomy (NCBI): domain Eukaryota; kingdom Metazoa; phylum Arthropoda; class Malacostraca; order Isopoda; family Cymothoidae; genus Ceratothoa; species Ceratothoa steindachneri. The sequence continues at coordinate 171,282,748 of OZ018323.1, forward strand.
TTCACCCCCATACGCCGACCTCGCCAGATCGAGTTAGGCTTATGAACAGATAAGGCATTTTTCTCCGGCCCGGCTGTGCGTTCCCTCCAAGCTTTCATTCCATTTTCCCCCACGCCAAGGAGATGTCCTGGCTATTTATATGGAAACTTTACCACTAAGATCAGATTGGAGATCCAGATTTTCGTCGCGAAACATCACCACGACCCTCTCTCCCTTTGTGCGCCAAGGGACCTCGACCTCGAGATTCACCATCACTTGTCCAGAAGGAGGACAATATTCCTTGAGTGCCAAAGGTTCGAGCCTTTCCGACGCCAAGTCCCAAGGCTTCCCCCCCCCTGTTGTTCAAGGAGAACAGCATTAGAACAGCATTAGAACAGCCATTGTTCGTTTTGAGCCCTTCGCCAAGAAACGGTTCTCATCCCCCCCTGTTGTTCAAGGGAGAACAGCATTAGAACAGCCATTGTTCGTTTTGAGCCCTTCGCCAAGAAACGGTTCTCATCCCCCCCCTGTTGTTCAAGGAGAACAGCATTAGAACAGCCATTGTTCGTTTTGAGCCCTTCGCCAAGAAACGGTTCTCTTCCCCCCCCCCCTGTTGTTCAATGGAGAACAGCATTAGAACAGCCATTGTTCGTTTTGAGCCCTTCGCCAAGAAACGGTTCTCTTCCCCCCCCCCTGTTGTTCAAGGGAGAACAGCATTAGAACAGCCATTGTTCGTTTTGAGCCCTTCGCCAAGAAACGGTTCTCATCCCCCCCTGTTGTTCAAAAGAGAACAACATTAGAACAGCCATTGTTCTTGAGCCCGTAGACAAGAGACGGTTCTCATTCCACCCCTTTGTTCAGAAGAGAACAAAGTAGAACAGCCATTGTTCTTCAAGCCGTTCGTCGAGTAACGGTTCTCCTTTCCAAGACGCCTCGTCAGGATCCTTTTATCCCCCCCCCCTTCGGCTGGAACTCGCCAGCGGACCGAATATTCCTTCAAGTACCTTCCACTGCACCCTAATGAAAAGTTACGTAAGCCAAACGTCACCTTTTGAGTATTGATCCCTTTTTGCCCATTCTATCCTGTGCTTTAAATTGTTTATCGAACCATCCCATCTCTTTAACTCTATATTTGTTTTACCTTTTTTTAATCCTTTAAATCCTCGGATTAGCCCGAGTCTCCACGACCCTTTCCATTCTGTTTATGTCAATATTTTCCGTTTTTGTGTATTGTTTATAGTTATTATTAATAAAACTATTTTATTAATGATAGCAATATTATTATCCTTGAGCTCAGTTCCACTTCTTAAGCATATCGAAGATATATAATATCGGCCGACAGACAGTAACGCACTCTAAAGATAATTAAGGAAGTTCCCTCAACGAATAGTGTAATACATATATGGTATCGTCGGGAGTCATTCTACGACATATATATATATATACAATTTAAATTTGGTATCAGGTGTGTAAGGTTTAACGCTATATCTTTGCAAACACTGGTCTCAGTCGAGTAAAGCATAGTGTTATTCGTTATAATAATAGAATATAGTAGTTCCCTTTTGTTTTAACGATTGCTATCCCCTTTTTTTGAAACTTCAGAAGCTGGAGTAGCTCAAGGAACGGGTATAATAATTTGTTTGTTTTTTTTTGTGATTTTAGTCAGTGGTTATTTAGATTGAGAAACCAAGTACGAATAGTTCAGTGCCCATATTTAGGTAGGCTAATTCTATAGAGGCATAATTCTTGTTGCAAGGAATTTTAGTTGGTTGACTAGTGCGCTCCCAAGTGCAAAGATGACTCAGTTTGAAATCTTTAAAGCGCAAGGAGAGTCCTGTGGACTTTCCGGAAAAGAACTAATTGAGTACATTCAAGAAGAACGTGAAAGAGAAATACAACGAGAAGAAAGAGAAAGAGGGGAACGGATAAGACAAGCTGAGCTTCAGATTGAACTAGCTCGGATTAAAGCAGAAGTTCAAAGAAAAAAGGTAGAAAAAGAAAGAGAAAGAGAGGAACGGGAAAGAGTAATCCAACGAGAAGAACGAGAAGGAAAAATACAACGAGAAGAACGAGAAAAAGAAATCCAACGAGAAGAAAGAAGAACGGACTCGCGCTCCTTCCCAGGAAAGCTGACAAAGTTTCCGAGCCCCGTAAAACCCCAAAACTTGTTTCCCCAAAACCAACAACGGGACTCCAAACCTCCCGTTAAGACTTCTCCTCCATCTCTCTTCCCGAAGCGACCAACCATATGCTTCACCTGTGGTGTAGAAAACCACATGAGCTGGAATTGCCCCCAAAATTCTAGGCTTAAAAGCGGACCAGCCCACCAAGTTCACCAGATTAATGCGACCCCGGCTCCCCCGGTGGTGCAGACCCAAGCAGAAACTTCTCCCCCTCCGTCAGGCCACCAGGTAAATTTTGTTTTTGGTAAAAGTTCATCAGGAACTTTGAAATATGAGGAGGGCAGCGTGGACAGCTGTCGAGTATTGACTCTCGTCAGGGACACAGGATGTACGTGCTTCATCGTGTCCGACGAACTCCTCCCAGTGGCCTCTAACCACGAAAAATTTGCGGTGGTACATGACCAACTTGGGCGGGCGAACCGATTCCCCGTCGCTAGATGTTACCTGCAGTGTCAATATTATAATGGCTGGGCTGAAGTCATTGTAGCACCAATCAAATTCTGTTCTGTACTTATAGGACAGAGCCCCCAAGTAAGTTTCGACCCTGTGTTTCAGGCCGCCCTTCCTCAAGGCCAAGATAAGAAAGAAGCCCAGGAGCCCGTCCCCATCAGAACCCCGATACCGTCCGATTTCTCGGAGACCCCTAACCAGGACTTTAGGACGGCAAAAGAGGAGTGTGAATCACTAACACCCTTAGGTGATAAGGCCCCAGACAAGGACACGAAGACTGTCCCTGGACCCCAAGAAAAAAAGAACCCCCAACGCGCCCATGGAGATACCTTCGTAGAACTGGACGAAGCATCGGCGCTTGAAGAGGATTGCCCCGCGGAGTCCCTTAATGTAATCCAGACAGTGTGCATCCAACCTGATGCCGATTACCCTCCTCCTTCCCTACCAGGCGAGTCTTTGGAACCCTCTGACCTGGATAGTGACGCGCAGCTGACACCACGTCAGAAGAGTCAGCTACTAGAACTAATTAAATGGAATCACCATTTACCCACCCTATTAGCTCTTTTCGAGCAACTGCGTGAAAATGGCCTCACCATTGGCCCCAGCAAATGCCAGTTTGCCCACGAAACCATCAAATATTTGGGTTTCAAAATAGGACAAAGCAAGTCAGGTCCCCACGAGAACAAGATTAAGGCAATCGCCGACATGCCCCTCCCGATTACAAAGAAGCAATTAAGATCGATCCTAGGATCAGCTTCTCCCTATCAGCAATTTGTTCCGAATTTCGCTGCAATTTCGGCCCCCCTATGCCCCCTTCAGGAAAAGAATTTCTCCGATCGTTTACGTTGGAATGATGTCACTGTTTCCCATTTTAATCAGCTCAAAAGTAAGTTCATTTCTGCCCCCATTTTTGAGTTGCCCAACCCGGAAAAATCCTTTGGGGTTAAGACCGACGTGATCAACGAGGGCATTGGAGGTGTACTCCTTCAATACGTGGATGACAGAACGAGTCATCCAGTTGCATATGCTAGTCGTCAATTATTACCACGCGGAAAGAGATATGCCACTAGAGAAAAGATAGCTCTATCAATTATCTGGGTCATAGACAAATTCAAGCTGTACTTGATATGTAAAGAATTTCGAATAGGAACCGACCACCGTCCGTTAGCCTATATTAGGAATTTGAGACACTCAAACGGCCGCATCATGCGCTGGAGTTTACTCTTGCAAGAGTATCAGTTTAAAATAAATTAGATAAAAGGGTCCGATAACCAGGTCGCTGACGCCCTCAGTAGAAATGCGTTACCGAAAAACGTAGAATAATTGTATTCATAGGATTAGTATCTCCATGTAGGTATATACCATCTTGTACGACTTAATTTAAGATTCTTTTGTAATATAATTAATTAATGTATATGTCTGAATTTTGTAACGCTCAATGTCTAATTTTTTGTATGTCTATATATTTGTTCTTATTAATTTACGTATAAATTATTTTGTCCCGTATGTCCTAAGTTTATATCATTTCATTGTTCCATGCCTTTTTTTTTTATTAAGTTGTATTAAAGGTTATTTTCCCCTGTAATCTAAAGATCAAAATAATCATATGTATTGAGGTAATACTAGTTAGGTGCAGGAAGGTACGGTTGGTACAAGAAAACGAGTTCCCCACAACGGAGCTCTATCGTTGTCCCTTCTCTCTTTTTTTTTCGAAATGACAACTTCCCCTGGAATGGAGGGGTGTGATAGAACGAGTTAATTTCAACTCCTATCCCATATTATTAAAAACCACGATGCTGCCCACGTGCACCTTCGATTCGAGGCTTGGAATCTTATCTCAGCTACCGGATGCCAATGTTTAAACAAGGAGGTTATCGTCCCCCCGTTCACCCCCATACGCCGACCTCGCCAGATCGAGTTAGGCTTATGAACAGATAAGGCATTTTTCTCCGGCCCGGCTGTGCGTTCCCTCCAAGCTTTCACTCCATTTTCCCCCACGCCAAGGAGATGTCCTGGCTATTTATATGGAAACTTTACCACTAAGATCAGATTGGAGATCCAGATTTTCGTCGCGAAACATCACCACGACCCTCTCTCCCTTTGTGCGCCAAGGGACCTCGACCTCGAGATTCACCATCACTTGTCCAGAAGGAGGACAATATTCCTTGAGTGCCAAAGGTTCGAGCCTTTCCGACGCCAAGTCCCAAGGCTTCCCTCCCCCCTGTTGTTCAAGGAGAACAGCATTAGAACAGCCATTGTTCGTTTTGAGCCCTTCGCCAAGAAACGGTTCTCATCCCCCCCTGTTGTTCAAGGGAGAACAGCATTAGAACAGCCATTGTTCGTTTTGAGCCCTTCGCCAAGAAACGGTTCTCATCCCCCCCTGTTGTTCAAGGAGAACAGCATTAGAACAGCCATTGTTCGTTTTGAGCCCTTCGCCAAGAAACGGTTCTCTCCCCCCCCCCTGTTGTTCAAGGGAGAACAGCATTAGAACAGCCATTGTTCGTTTTGAGCCCTTCGCCAAGAAACGGTTCTCATCCCCCCCCTGTTGTTCAAAGGAGAACAACATTAGAACAGCCATTGTTCTTGAGCCCGTAGACAAGAGACGGTTCTCATTCCCCCCCTTTGTTCAGAAGAGAACAAAGTAGAACAGCCATTGTTCTTCAAGCCGTTCGTCGAGTAACGGTTCTCCTTTCCAAGACGCCTCGTCAGGATCCTTTTATCCCCCCCCCCTTCGGCTGGAACTCGCCAGCGGACCGAATATTCCTTCAAGTACCTTCCACTGCACCCTAATGAAAAGTTACGTAAGCCAAACTTCACCTTTTGAGTATTGATCCCTTTTTGCCCATTCTATCCTGTGCTTTAAATTGTTTATCGAACCATCCCATCTCTTTAACTCTATATTTGTTTTACCTTTTTTTAATCCTTTAAATCCTCGGATTAGCCCGAGTCTCCACGACCCTTTCCATTCTGTTTATGTCAATATTTTCCGTTTTTGTGTATTGTTTATAGTTATTATTAATAAAACTCTATTTTATTAATGATAGCAATATTATTATCCTTGAGCTCAGTTCCACTTCTTAAGCATATCGAAGATATATAATATCGGCCGCCAGACAGTAACGCACTCTAAAGATAATTAAGGAAGTTCCCTCAACGAATAGTGTAATATATGGTATCGTCGGGAGTCATTCTACGACACTAATTTTTCGGAGAAAATATCTTCAAACGTCTGCATTGAATAGCACACGCTTCTGTAAATGGCACACAATATCTAATCAGCAAACACTTTAAATAGCTCCAGATAAGAAAAGATATAAAACAACTTATTCTTAGTAGTATTTTGATCTAACAAACACGTACACGCAAACATACATTCACCTTTGCAACAATATGATTGATAGACCAAGGATTCTTAACATTATCAATAATTCACTTTGATACCTTGTGTCTCTGTCCTCAATTTCTTGATTTTAGCTATTTTTTATCTATCGTAAATAGATTAGTTTTTTTTTTAATCGATAAGGGTAATTCACGTTCTAAATCTTTCTACAGTTGATTTGATTCAGTGTATTTCATATGTATGGATACCTTGTTTAAGAGTACCAGAGCATAGTTTTCTGATATTGTAAGTAATTTTAGAGCTAGGCTCTTCTTTGATTTTATCAAATATTTAGGAATTCTCATGTTTGCATATCAGTGTACAATCCAAAAAGATAATTATTGATTTATTCAGTTCCATTATAATTATATCAATAACTGCTCTGAGTAATCGTTCATCCCGCATACAAATTATTTAGTCTACCCTGGCCAAGCAATCTATGACATCTCATTACATACTTCCTCCAGGCGCCTTTGCAAATAGAAGTGCCACTTCTCTCCTCTCTACAAAATTCAATGAATTTACAAATACACAAGAGATATTTTTGCCCTCTTTGCACCCCGAAAATATGATATTCCAAGAGATTTTGGAAGAGGCCCAAATGTGTTATTTAGAAAGTTTGTAGGCTCAATAAAGCTATTAAAAATAGCATGGTCCGTTTCTGGTTTGAATTTGAATTATAAACTCTTTAAAGGTCTTAATATTCCCTAACATACTCGAGTAATTAGATATACTGCCCTAACTTATTCAGAAAAATAGATATAGAAAATTTAAATCCTGCACGCCTATATTCAACTTGGAATCCATTTTCTAAGAAAATCAAAGCCGGAATGTCTTTAGCTCCTTTAACTCGACAAAAATCTATTTAAAAAAGGTTCGCAAAGGAGAGACAAGCACAACTGCTCTCTTTTCCACCAGGCATAGTGTGCATTTCCAACTGATACGAATCAAACCCAAAACATGATCACTCTAATTCCTTGCACTCCTACAGTTCATTCAGACAGTAACACCGTCTACACACCCACACAGTAACATAGTCTAAGCACCCACACAGCTTTCTCTCGACACAGACACCACATCCACGCACCCACACAGCTTTCTCTCGACACAGATACCACATCCACTCACCTGTGATGGTTGTGATCAGAAAACTCAAATCTTTCCTTTCCTTTCCACATCATGTATCGCAAAATAAAATAAGATCATAAATACTTAATTGTATTGTCTGTTTCCTTGGACAATAGGAAAGAATGAAACTTATTATGTATCAAACCGGCACTTAACTGTATATCTCACTAAAACCTTCCACCTACATGTATAGATTTATTTTTTTATATTGGTTATGCATACATGTTTTTATTCATTGCTCTGTGGTGGATACGCATGGATTTTTTATTGCATCGATAGCCCTGTCTCCTTTTACTGTGTGTATAATACTACATCTGACAACCATTCTCTCAGTTGGGTGTGTTCTGTATCACTGATGTAATGTTTTTCATGCTATACCCTGAACTATGTCAGCTGGGCATTGGATAACGATTCTATTTCAATACTGAAAGTCGTAGAGAATATGTCTCAATTTCGCCTCGGTTGCTCTCGTAATCGAACTTTCGCACCGCTATCTCACTCTGAATTGGCCGAACTCAACCGACAAACTATGTTTTATAATAATACTTTATGTTGTTTCCGTTATCATTAACTCGCAATTGGGCAATAATACAACACAATTTAGGAAAGTGGATCTTTTACCTATATTCTCTATAATATTGAATTATTTTTTCTTTTCTTTTGCAGCTTAAGCATGACCGTCTCTTTCTATAAGTTTTGCCCGTTGCTCCCAAGATTTCATAGTATTATTTGGGGGGATTTCACTTATCTTTAATTACTTATTTTTAATGAATAATGTTTTTTTATATGTGATTTTTGCTATAATTATTTAACGAGAACTTCACTAGGAGCGAAAGGAAAGCTTGAAATGCGTTGTTGTATTAAGAAGAACACTAAATGCTAGTTCTGATCATTATAGTGTTTTACCTTATCTTTACTAAAGGTTGGAGAGAAAAATATAGAAAGAATCAATAATTTCTACCCAGTACTTTATGATGAAAATGTGCCCCAATAACTTAAATATTCAATTAAGCAACTTTTGCCTATTCAACAATTACTAAACCAATTCCTTTCTAATAGCGCTAAAGAAACAAGAATTTGATAAGGCCTACTTTAACTACGCCTCTTATCTTTTCAATTAAAAAATTTTTGCCAATTTTTTAGTCTAGAGCAAATAGGAAAACAAAAAATTGAATGGCACGTTGAAAATATTGCTGCAAAATTGGCTGTACCATTCTGCAGTTTCTTTTACAGTAAAATACTTTTACATTGCTGCTGTAAGTGGTTTCCTGAGAGTTTTTTTGCGTGAAGATACCTAACGTTAAAATTTCAAACTTCAACAGTTTTTTATTAGTTTTTATAAGATAATAATTTATATTCGACAACAAACTCTTCTTTAACATTTTAAAATTTTGGTTATTGGTCTACACCATTAAGATACCCTCACTTTCCGAGCTTAACTAGACGCATAATGAATTAATAAATTCGATATGAGCGAATAATTACGTCAAGCTCCAAATCTCCAATTTTAATAAATAGCTGAAATGTGTCTTATTCATAAGCTCTTGAACGGTTTGCTGGTTGATGACGTCAATTCCTCTTAACCAATCAAAACTTAATATCCTTTTTTTGAAAATATGATTGGCTGGATTTAAATCCGATTGGAGTGTGGGGGTGATATAATTAGTTTGGCAGTTATTTCTTGTAGCTGATTAAATTGTGGTATTTCTAAGTCATTTTCCATTTTACGGAAATTATGTACTCTATCGATCTTACAATGAGAGGTAAGGCAAACTTCGTATCATGAGGAAACTGATTGAGCTGCCTCCATAACCCTATATTTTAAGAACGAGATCTTTTGAAGGTTTGAATAAGATTTTTTCTTTTAGTTCGGTTGTCACCTAAGTAGATTTAATTTTTTTAGCAAAGTTATTTCTAATAATTCCTTTATAACAAGAAGAAGAAGAACTACAGAACTACAGAACTACAGAATCTAGGACCAGCAAAGACCCTAAGGTCCGCTCGAGGCTAGTCCGCTACACTAAATCAAAAACTACGATACACCCTTATCTACGAGTGTATCTCTAACATGCTATTTTTTTTTTTTTTTTTTTTTTTAATACTATCTACTGTACACACTTATCTACATGTGTACATTATCGTGCAATTTTAACTAATCAAACTAGGGGTCGGGGGAGATAGAAAGTTTTTCTTCTCATCTTCCGCAGCCACTCGACTGCTAGTGGTGAAAAGCTAATTTAGGGATAGAGACTACTTATAGGATAGGCGGAAAAGAAATGGGACATCTAAGCTACACATGCAGAGAATCGCCGGCATCATTTTAGTCATCATAATTTCATATCCTTAAACCTCCGCTCCAAACTCTCTCTCTGCAAGGACGTTTAAATTCACAGTGCTCAACTACGTTATATTTAAACTATTCAAATGCACGTCGAGACGATTTTTGAACATATTAACCGAAGTGCTATCTACTACGTGGGTGGGCAGCCGATTCCAATTTTGAGTAACTTTAAATGTAAAATAGTTTTGGGCTATACTAGTGTTAAAACGCTTGTTCACTAATTTTAACCCGTGCTGACGAGTATTTCCCCTATGATCCAGTTCGAATAGATTGCGAAAGTCCACGTTTGAGAAACCCTTTAGTATTTTAAATACTTCTATTAGCTGGCCACGTAATCTTCTGCGTTCTAGCGATGGCAAATCTAAAGCCCTGAGCCTTTCCTCGTATGATCTATTCCTCAGCTCTGGAATTAATTTCGTAGCCCTACGCTGCACTCTTTCTAATTGCGTAATATCTTTCATTAAATATGGAGCCCAAAATTGAACAGCGTATTCGAGAAGTGGCCGCACAAGGGATTTATATAAAGGTAAAATTACATCCTTAGATTTGAAGGTGAAATTGCGCGCGATATAACCCAAAACGCGATTTGCTTTTTTACACGCATCCGCGCATTGCTTCGAGAATTTAAAATCGTCTGAGACTAATACTCCCAAGTCTTTTTCTAATTTAACCGCGTCGAGGACTTGGCCTTTCATGGTATAATCTACTCTTAAATTATGGCAACCCAAGTGCATTACCTTGCATTTGCTTAAATTAAATTCCATTTGCCACTTGTCCGCCCAATTGGCAATCGAGTTTAGGTCCCCCTGCAATTTATCGACATCCGATCTTACATAGGCACGATTACCCAGCTTCGTGTCGTCCGCAAATTTCGAAATCCGACTAAGTATGCCTTTATCTAAATCGTTAATATAAATTAAAAACAATAAAGGGCCTAAAACAGAGCCCTGCGGTACCCCACTACTAACGCTGGCCCAATCTGAACATTCCCCATTTATTACTACCCGCTGCGAGCGATCTTTCAGCCAATTTCTAATCCAGTTTAAAATCTTACCAGTCACCCCAATCGCTTTAACTTTCATTAATAACCTTTGGTGGGGGACGGTGTCGAACGCCTTTTTAAAGTCTAAATATATTACGTCTACAGCTTTGCTTTCATCGTACACGCAAATCATTTTGTGGAAGAATTCGAGCAAGTTAGTCAAGCACGATCTCGCACGCCTAAATCCATGTTGGGTATCGTTAATCAGCTTATTTGCCTCGAGGTGGCTCACTATTCTATCTTTAATTACAGATTCTAAAAGCTTCCCAACTACCGAAGTTAGACTAATAGGCCGAAAATTCGTTGCTTCAAATCTATTCCCCTTCTTAAATATAGGTGTAACGTTTGCTCGCTTGAAATCCAACGGAACTACGCCATCCTCTAATGAGCGATTGAAAATTTCACGCAATGGCTTAACGAGTTCATTTTGAAGCTCCTTTAAATGAATTGGATATACCCCATCGGGGCCCGGAGATTTCGACTTTTTCATTAGCTTAATAAATTTAAGAATTTCCTCGTCCTTTATACTTACATCGGATATGCATTTCTCAGCACTACGAACTTCCCCAATTAACGATTCCAATTCGGAAGAATCTTCCACAGTAAACACGCTCGTAAAATGCTCATTTAAAATTTTAGACATTTCTGTCGGAAGTTCAGTCAAACGACCATCCTTATCTTTGATCGGCCCTATCGATCCTTTTACGGGTTTCCTATTATTTACGTACCCATAAAACCGTTTCGGTTCATTCTTTGAATTCTTAGCGAGGTTTATTTCATACTTCCTCTTCGCATCTCTGACCGCACGTTTAACTTCCCTACGAGAATCTATGTAGTTTTGCCGACTTATAACTGACCCATTGTTTTTATGAATTTTAAATTTTCTATTTCGGTCCCGGATTAAGCGTAGTATTAACGGACTAAGCCACGGAGCTCTCACCGACTTCCCGCTCTTACGCACATACTTAACCAAATCAGAATTCACACGAAGCAGCGTACATCGAAGTTCTGCGTACATCTCTCCTACCGACCTGTTCTCGAATCGTATTCCCCAGTCTATATCCTTAATCCTTTCGCGAAAAATATCGAAATCACAGCTACCAAAACGAGGGATGAGCTGCGAACTCATTCTAACTTCTACGCAGGTGTTTAGTTCGAATCTAATCGCATTATGGTCGCTGGAAGCTAAATGTTCACCCACACGTACGTTTTCTAACAATGACTCATCGGTTGCTATGATTAAATCAAGAATATTGCTATCACGAGTAGGCTCTTCCACTTTTTGTACGAGAAAATTCTCCAACATAAAGTTTAATAGCCTCTCCCCCGGTTTATCAGAAGTAAGGTTGCTAAAGTTAACATTAGGTAAATTAAAATCGCCGCAGACTAATGTGGTCCCTTTTCTAATCCAAGACGTAAGCGTATCGAAGAGTGCAGCATCTTCTCTTTCCAATTGGCAAGGCGGACGATATAGCACGACTAAGTTAATTTTATTTATAGCATCTAAACTTAGCTGGACTAATAAAGCATCACTTCGCATATCATCCTTAGACGAGTCCATCGTTATGGCGTTTAGATCCTCTTTTATATACATTAATACGCCCCCTCCTCTACCGGTTTGTCTATTTCTGTAATGAATTTTGTACCCCGCTATATCGAACTCGCAAACACTGATGCCCGTATGAGTGTCTAACCATGTTTCACTTAGGAATACGAGGTCGAAATTACCCTCTAGAATAACGGCTTTTATTTCGGCAATTTTATTTTTTAAGCTACGAACATTCGCATATATGCATCTCAGTTTGCGCTTTACGTTAACTCTTCTATAACACTCAGATCCGTTCCGTTTCCCTGCACCCCGTCGATAGTGCCCTCTTCACGCGTGGGCCGGCCCGGCGCATCGGCATCACGTGGCCGCGCAACTCTCCTACCTAAAATGCTACGTACGGACTCGTCTAAGATCCTACCCAGCCGACTATTACCCACATCGCTTAGGTGAATTCCGTCCTTTTGGAAAAGTGACGGATGTAAGAAGAAGAAGAAGAAGAAGAAGATGAAGAAGAAGATGAAGAAGAAGATGAAGAAGAAGATGAAGATGAAGATTAAGATTAAGATCAATATTAAGATGAAGATTAAGATGAAGATTAAGATTAAGATTAAGATTAAAATGAAGATAAGGATGAAGATGAAGATGAAGATGAAGAAGAAGAAGAAAAGGGTGTTCAGGGTGTTAAAATAAAGAGTCTATAAAGGGGATTAAAAAAGGCGGTTAAGATTAGCAAATAAGGCCGTAGGCCACACCCCTGCAGGGGTGCCTGCGTAACCAAGCTCTTCCTGTTAAGGAAGAGAACAGTGGCTTGTATTCTTATTATTAACAGGATTTCAATGAAAATATTGAAGTTAAGAAGCTTCCAAAGAATGGTTGTGAAAGTGGGAATATATAAAGGTAGGGAAGGGCAATACTACAGTAGTAATTAGTTCTTTGACTAAATAACTTATGTTCACTGATTTGCCTTTTTGAGATATCTATTTGCCACTTAACCAGAGATAAATAGCAACGATAGAAAATTAACAATAACTAACCTGACTTAACACATACCTTGGAATAGGTCAGGTATGGTTGTATGTTAATTGTGGGCACATTTAGTGTGGAGCAGTATGAATGAGCAAATAATTCACTTTAAGTTCTGGGAGTAAGACTCTAACATGGAATGAGCAATTCGAGTGCCGGGTGAGGAAGGTAAAAGAGCAAGGAATGAATGGTTCACGTATTTGCGGTAACTGGAGTGTATCGAACGAGGTTATGAGTGAAAATACTCCGAAGTGTCAGGAAATGTAAAGATGATGGATAAGACCAGACTTATTAGTTTATTATTTCCCCATTAAATTCCCCTACCGGATTATGAAAAACGTATAAAGATAAGAATAACAATAGTCGGCAAATTTGAAATACCATGGCACCATAGTTACGAAAGGTAGAAGGGGTGTAGTATTGTGCTTTGAGCTAATCCATCGAGCATTACACTTTGTGAGGAAGGGGGGAGTTGGGGGGTCGAGGGGATAATAGTATTGTGATATGTGTATGAAGACATGTAGGAACTAGCTGTGGCCATTCCTTCACTTACGTGGAGGGGTTATGCCCATACCCTCGCAAGATTTAGGGGGGGGGTCAGGTCCTCAAAATTTTAAACCAATTTTAAATTTAGTTAGACGTAAGTTTCCGTAATATTAAAAGAATCCCTTAATTTACAAGGTATAATGGAGGGTATTTTGTTCTTTGGATCACTATAAATCATTGCTTCTCCACACAATAATAGATTGCTATTTTTTTCACATTTTTACATACTCATTTTCCTTTCACTTTCGAAATGTAAGATAAAATCTAAAAATGTAACATGACCTGACCTAGGTCCGATTAGGTTATGTTTAGGAGCGGATTCAGGAGAAAAATTCAAGAGGGAGGGGGCTAACCTGAATGTACCCCTCTGAGTAGTCTGAGAAAAGGACCATTGATCATTAATAAGGGTTATGATAGATAGTAGTGATAATAAATAACAGCATCTCATAAAAGAGTGAGCACAACTCTCTCAGATCCGATTTTTTTTCCACGCATCAGAAAATTATGAATTATAGTTTTTGGACGTCAGTTAATGTATAATACTGAATTTAATAATTATTTTTAAGATTTACCTGTATTTTAAACATGTATCATATATGATACATTCGATCGTAACGGTTTGAAAAACTGTTTTTATATATATTCTATATTATTACATAACTTGTTTTGAATTTCAGAATTCAAGTGGGGCTTAAAAAAGAAATATAAACATAAACACATCTGAATTTTGGGGTTGGCTTCGCCCCTGTAGCTTCTCCTCTAGATCCTCGCCTGGTTAGGTTAGAGTAGTTTCGGCTGTTATTTTGAGACATCTTATAATATTTAAAAGAAGCATCAACCCCGTCAAAGTTCACCATATTGTTTCCCATTGAACCTGGGAAACAGATTCATCTTTCCTCTCTTTCTCATTCATAACAAACAACCTCGAAACTCACGAGAAGGTTGAGAGAATTGGTTGCTAAAAGTGGACTAATTGCGATAGTGGTTGTAGACTGGCAGCAAGCAGAACCTTAGCTTCTCGTCAGTTGTTGTAGTGGTTCACCAACCTGCCTTTATTCAAGCGGATAACGACTGTATAATGAAATAGACATAAAGGTTAGTATGACAATCACTGGTAAGCCCGAGAGCGGTCCTCTTTGGAGAGAGGTGTTAAGAAGTATTGTGTGTCCGCTCTTGCCGGGATCGAACCCGGTACCGCACCGTTAGCGGACCAACGCCGTGTCCACTCGGCTAGCGAGAGCTCTGCTTCTTGTGGGTATATTTTAATAATTATTTTTTTTGGCAAAATTGTTCCGAAGCTATAATTTTGCCACCTCGGCGTCTTCTTATAAGGGCGACGATTCTTGCTACAGAAGTTGTCCTCCTTAAATTTTGTTGATCATTCCATTCCCTTTTTATTATTTATTTCTTCATATATTCATCCTCCCATTCCATTTTTATTATTTATTTCTTGATATGTTCATCTTCCACTTCCATTTTTAGTATTTATTTATTCTTATGTTCATCTCACCATTCCCTTTTTATTATTTATTTCTTCATATGTTCATCTTCCAATTCCATTTTTAGTATTTATTTCTTCATATGTTCATCTCTCCACATATTCTTCATTCCGACAGGAGGAAGAAAAAGGCATCATCGCTTTAGGTCATCTTCCTATGTTTTCTTAAATAAACCACACTTTTGCCTTCTCTTCTTGCTTTTTCTTCATTTTCTGGGCGGTGTTGGGGGGGGGGCTCCTGTACATAACGATCCAAGTAGTCTCATCTTTATACTACTCGGGCTGGAAAGGAGAGAAAACAGGAAAAACCTGCGCTGGTAAAAGGACCTTACCAGCTTGGGTTTATATTCTATTCGGGTTAAATACCTTCTAACCATTATCCTTTGCCTCATCCCCAGCAGGAGGGTGTCAGATGTAACAGTAACAACTATGCTGCAGCTGGCATCTGACTAATCGCTTGCCTTCTCGGCCATAATTCATACATAAGAATCTAAGGCTGTATATCTTGAACGCATTTTTACCTGAGCTTATTAAGTAGGTCTCTGGGTCATGCAAATCCCGTCTTTTGTTCATTTTCTGTCCGCAACGAGTCGCTGGCTCAATGTAGCCAGCTAAAACCAATGCTACCAAAGGTAATTGAGGTCACTGAGTTCAAATATAAGTTGACCCCCAGGTGGCGCCACCTAGTGACTAGAGGTACTAAATCGGACATTTTCGCCGTAAGTCCAGTGGATCATGTCCCTCCCGTTGCTTCCTTTATTTCCCCTCCTGTCTTTGCAAACTTTATGTAAGATATTCCCTCGTTATTTTTTAATTAAATAAAAAATAACTCCACCTTGATGATTTGTTTTACGAATTTTTCCTCATAACTTTTTTAGCGAAGATTCCCCCGTTTGATTTCGCTTCTTAGTTTAACTAAATAACAAAAATCATTTCTTCATTAAGTGTCAAGTCCGTTTCGGTCTTCTTTTATTTTATTTCTCCGAAATGATTCCCCATTTTTTTTATTTATTATTGAGAGGAAGTACCATTTTCTTCTTCACTTTATAAAAAAAAATGTTTATACAAATTTTGTGAATCAAGTATCCTCAGTCGGTTATGATAAGGGGTTCATAACCTTTTTTTGCTAGGAGGCTAGTAAATAATGAAAGGTAATAGAAATGAGCCAACCTAAGAACTATTCGGATGCAAGCATTTAAACATATGAATTTGTGTATAGGAATATCAAAACACGAGTAATATATTTGAGTTTCAATTCTGTTGCTTTCATTCTATGCAACATTTTTTGGAAATTCTAAAGTGAGGTTTTCTATGAGCAACTGCCCGACACTCTATATGAGGTTTTATGTTTACTCATTGGGAAGGAAAAATACAGAATTCGCTTACAAAAGTTCAGCTGAAGACTCGGGGGGTTAAACAAATCTAAAAGTAAGATCTTAGTGTGTGGTAAGCAAATATTTGAGAGTGCTTGAAAATATTAAGCGTGGGAACCACCAAATTAATATGAGGATATATAAATATTTCCTAAAAAAAAAGAAGATTTTAGGAGCTAAAATTACATTTAGTAGGAAACAATAAGATGGTTAAAATTTAAAATTTCTTTCATTTGTACATCTCTACCAGTCAACGAAACAATAAATGTAACGTGAATGCCCAAAGATTCGAAGTAAAATGGCGGAAAATTCTCTTCTTATTAAGTTACAAACATTTGGAATGATCTAAACTGTTTGGCAAATATACTAGAAATTTCTTCTTTTTTTTTTTTTCAATTTAAAAATAAACAGTACTATCCAAAAAGATAAGAAAGCCTGCATTTCTATCACAACTTCTAAATATAACCTTTGCTCCTCCCCCCCAAAATATTTAAAGGTTCCCAAAATGTGTAAGGTATTCCGCGAGTCAGCGTGCCCCCCCCCCCCCCGATCTTATCAATTGGAAAACTCGCGAACTCTCCCGAAGAGGAGATTTTATCGAGATGGACGGCAGTTTTCGAGTAAAGATAAATTGTAGGAGGCTGTTTTGGATGGTACTCGTAGCATTTTATCAGCTGTGATCCTCACCTTAACGAAGTTAGTGGATGAGCGCCTCATGAATGTTCTTTCAAGTGGAGGATTGTACCTGCATCTCTTATTAGCAATTATATGAGACATTTTGAGATTATTATATTCATTATTTCTATATTTATTAGAATTCCCTTTGTACCCTGAATATCCAAATAAAACACGTTTCAATTCTTGTCTATGTGTTTTTATTATATTTAGCTAATAATAATGAGAGGCCGTATTTCAGCACAAATCGATAAAATTATTGCCGTATTCATATTCATGAACATAACTTCCTTAAATATACAACGATGACGTAGATATTTATGAGAACAGACGCAAAGTCGTACCTGGTTTGATTGAGAGGTTACTGAGAAATGTCAAAATTTGCACAGTGGCTGATCATTTGATCCATGGTGTATTTTCACGAGATCAAGTGATTTGATCATTTTTCTTTACAACTTCATTTAAACTTCTCGCTTCTACTTTGATATTCAATGGCAAATTTTCCACTGTCTCAAATACTTGAGGATGATGCCATGTTTCGGCAAGTGCTACTCCTGAATAGGAAAATAACAGATCATTGACCACACCCACACTGCATTTGAGGGAAGTGTGGAGCTGTCAACGCATTAAGGATATCGATCACCTGTGAGGGAGACATCATCTCCGCCCCCCGCGGAATCATCTTGGTCGACGGTGGCAGAAATTGGGGAACGCCCTGGGATCTGTAGAGCCACAGGGGCTTACATAAAACTACAACAATATATAGGCTTACATCAATATACAGTACCTTAGAGTTACATCAAACTACATTATATAAGATTACATAAAAATACAGTTTATAGGTTTACATCAAGCTACAGTATATATGCTTACGTCAAAATACAGCATATAGGCTGACATCAAACTACAGTATAGATGCTTACGTCAAAATACAGCATATAGGCTTATATTAAACTACAGTATAAAAGGGTGAAATTCAGATGTAGCTTCATTTTATTCTCTTTCATGTCTTTAACATGGGTCTATACCATG
Source organism: Ceratothoa steindachneri (assembly GCA_963969495.1). Lineage (NCBI taxonomy): Eukaryota > Metazoa > Arthropoda > Malacostraca > Isopoda > Cymothoidae > Ceratothoa > Ceratothoa steindachneri. The sequence goes on from OZ018323.1 coordinate 171,300,946, forward strand.
ATTTGGCAGCAAAAGGGCGATTAAGGAAATTAATTAATTATAAGAAAGTAGATGGAAGCGGTGTAATTAAAAGAGTAGGTGATTGGCCCGTGGAGAATGAAAGGTCGGGAGAAAGGAAATCTGTAGTTAAAGAAAAAAGGAGGATAAATGTAATGGAATACAAGAAGAAATTAAAGATAGCAAGGGCTGTTATAACAAACAGTGTGTACATTCAACACAAAAAAGTAGGTACCAGGTACTTAAGAATTCAAAGGTACTAACTACCTCAAACCATTTACAAGGACAGGTAAATTACTTAATCTATTTATAACAGACACAGATAATTCGAGTTTTCACTTTGAAATCTTGACCGGATCTCAAAATTAGCATAATTTAACCTCATCCAATCTCTTTTTACCTTGAATTAATGAGAAAATTAATGATACTTTTAATAGGAAAGGCAAACGACTTGAGAGAGAAAGCCGAAGCGCTGGAAAGAGAATAATTCATCGAGTATAATCTCTTCTACATCTTTCATTCTATGAAACTCCACTCTCTCTTTCTCTATCTATTTATCCATCTATCGCTATCTATCTATTTATCTCCCTCTCTTTGAATTTTCTCTTTTCCCGCACACATTCGCAGATGCACATGTATGAATTTTAGCGTGAGCGAGAGTGCTCGTTAGATGATGAGGTGCGCGCCCTAGATGAGATGGTTTGCCAGGGCAGCTTTAAGCGGCACTGTGGAGCGCCGACCGCTTACATACTCCTGCCGCCCAGCTGTCGGCACTGAAGGCCTTTTTCAGCGAGCATCTCAAACAACCAATTTATGTGTCGATCTTTTAATTCTTGAAATGGGATTGCAAACAAGAACGGGAACTTGGTCTATTTGAAAGGGGGTGGATAGAAGGAAATGCAGTTGCTTTAAAGACCTTTATCTCTTGTGTCAAAAACATGTGCCATACAATGTATATTTCTCTATATCCGTAAACAATATTTCACTCTCAGTTCCGTCTATGCCCAAAGGCATAAATAAATCAATATGGGGTGTTTATAATGTTATTTTTATATTCTTTCAATATGATATATATATATATATATATATATATATATATATATATATATATATATATATATATATATATATATATATATATATATATATATATATATGTTAAGATATCCAAGTTACGTTAGTTTTGTTAAATATTTTCATGATATTTGATTTCTTTTCAGATGGATTATCCATTACTATTTGTCTATTGCGTATGATTAATATTTAAAAATAAAATATTCACGATATTAAATGGCTCAGCAAAGAACATTTCAGGAGGAATGTCTCATATGATCGTGACTACCAATAAATAAAAGAAGCCAAAATTATTACCAGTATCAGTTTCATGGCCTTTGATCATCCACCTCGAGACGCAACGTTTCGTTCTATGGCGAGGGCGTTTTGTTATAAGCCCCCTGTGGGTGGTAAAAAAATCGAAAGGTAAAAATGTTCATGGTTCTCACAGAAGTAGTGACACACATAAAAAAGGGCGAATGGCCCTTTGTGCACATTTTTTTAAAGTCGAAATATTACTCTGATTGCAAAAGAGCGATTCAAAAGGGGTGTATTCCGATTATTTGGCGAGAAAGAAGAGTGTCAGAGTAAAAGAGTTATTTGTGCAATGATTTACATAAAAGATTTAGTGTAAAAATACAACGTGGCATTCGTCATTATGTCAGGAAAAGGTTGCATCTGTTGAAGAAATTAAATCAGAATTCGATGGCAGTCGTTTATTGCCCGTACACGCGTGGCACGATGACGGAAGAGGAGGGTGGCACTGTTGACGAAGCGGTGTAGGTTTCAACCTGAAGCTGCTCAGTTTGGCTCTCGGGTTTGAAGAGGTTACCAATTCTGTTCTTTCCATTTTGCTAAGAATTTTCATCCCTTCTTTTTAGCAAGGATGAAGTTAATATGTTATGAAAGTTATTTCATGCGTTAGATGATTTATTATACTGGAAGCAAACGGAGTTTGAGCCATGATATGAAGTAGCAACATTTGATGCAGACTCCAGAATTCAAGGGGGTGAAACAGGATGGCAGAGACATGAAAAGCTGTCATCTATCGTTGTTACAATGATGCTTTCATACACCTAATTTGAAGGCCAGGTGCAAAGCGAAAATGGTAGCCAAAATGTTGGAGTTTCATTATATATGCCGTTCTCTCGCTTCACAATTCATTTACGCTTCCTCACACTCATTTCATATTTCTTTCGCGCGTTAGGCCTCACACGGTCACATCCATGTACGCATATCTACGTGCATATCAATGACGCATTCATAGGTGCTCATTATATGCGACGACGGCGGAATATAGTATATACAAAATTGCCGTCGTCCTTAAATAAAATCTTTGTTTTCCCTCGCGTCGACACCAGTGGCAGCCATTTTCTGTAGGCAGCGTGGCAACTTTCGCCGAATTCGAAAGCATAATCAAGGCACGTGCGAACGACTTTGAGAAGGATATTCTAAAAATGAAGCTCGTATATGAGGGAAATTTAGATAGAGGGGGGAGAATGGGAGAACACAAGGGAGAACGAGTGGCACAAAACATTTTAATTGGTTGTTGTCAGCGGCCGGAGGGACGCCCGGCCACGCTATTGGTCCGCTAATTCAATTACTTCATCCATTTACTCGCTGACCCCGTTATTAGGAACGGTAGAGAAGAATTTCCGTTCTGATGGATATATCATCACTTTAAAAATAGGGACTAATGCGAATACCTAAAAAGGTATTTATAGAAACGAAAAAGCAAATGTGCGCTCAGTTATTTTATTCGCAAGCGTAAATTTGAAAGAAGAAACGAAGCCGTTGCGGACACTGAGGGGAACAGGAGCAGGGGGGGGCGATGGGAGGATAGGGAGACTCTCGCCTCTGATTGGTAGTTTCACTTGACAGATATTCCCGACAATGGTCGAAAGGAGAACATAAATAACAACAAATGGAAATGAGAGAGAGAGAGGAAGCCAAGGTGAAGAGGAACAACCGCTCGTCAGGAGTAAATAATAATCGAAATACAGATCAGATTTTCACCTCTGGAAACTAAAGGGAAAATGAGAATCTTGCGGAAGGTCGAACAGCTCCTAAGGACCGAGAGTGAGCGGGTAAGAGGTGAGCTCCGGCTCCCGACTTGATCGGGGTCGATGGCGGCTCTGTTTGTGGTTTGCTTCAGGTTCAACTTAGAAGAAGGGATTAATTAACCCGGAATTAATCAGCCGAGGGGACAAAAGGAAGAGTTCGTTGTGATTCGCCCCTTATTTGGAGAGACTCGGTCGATGGGATCGAGCTTCTGTTTTACTGATGTAAAATCAAAAGCAATTTAGGGTCACGCAGGTCCATAACTCGCCATGGGCCCGTTTAGCAAGCAATACATGGTGCTAAACGGTCACAAATTTTTCCTTTACATGAATAAGTTTGCATATATATATATATATATATATATATATATATATATATATATATATATATATATATATATATATATATATATATATATATATATATATATACACATATTGAAAAACTTGTAGGTTAGGATATATTAAAGGCACAAAATGAGCCGGTTTAAATTCTTTTTCCTAAGATTTCAGTCTCAACCTTGAGTTCTTCCTCAAGGTTGTTGACCTTAACACCTTTGAGGAAGGACTCAAGGTTGAGACAGAAAGTGTAGGAAGAAGAATTTATTCTTCGGCTCAGTTGTGCCTCAGTCGAGTGACAGAGGAAACTGAAGGACATTCAACGTTTTGACCTATCGGTGGCAATATCTTGAAAGGAACCCATTTCCCAGACTAATACTGTTGTTGCTTTGCTATGGTTGTTACCACAAATTCTTAGTCAACTCTCAATCTTACTGTCAACTTACAGTATCAAGTGGCAATCGAAAATTCCCAAACCACAATCACTTATGGCTTGGTTTCTACCATACAATTTGATTATCTACGTCGGCTCTTTTTAAAATTTCACCGCCGCCTCATTGACTGATTTATTGTCTGAAATGAAAACAAAGAGAGAGGGCCAATGAAGGGTGAATGTGTAGTTGAGTGTGAGTGATGCTGAAATGGTGTGGAAGAAACATTTGTCAAAAGAGCTTAGATTTCTGGAGACATAATTTTAAGGATCGAAAATGGAAAAAAAAGCGGGGGACAGAATTAAGTACTATATTTGCTGCTTTTAGCAAACAAAAGTACCACTAGTACCGCTAGTACTCTATTATTTAATTTCGATAATGTTCGTTTTGAGTTTTTTAGGGGAAGGGGTTAGCGCAATTGAATTTTCAAAAGGAAAATTTAAAATGAATGTAATCCCATGGGATTCTGCTAATGTAAGGAAAAATGAGAGATAAAGAATATATGGGAGTATCAAAGACAAATTAAGTATCAAAGTAATGAAAATTAGACAAGGATTTACAAAGTTAGGAATATTAGACAAGGATTTAACACTTTCTAAATATCAGCCAAAGATTTAGCAATTTTGAATATCAGGCAAGGATTTACCAAGTCTTAATATGAGAAAAGAATTTTGCTAAGTTTTGAACATCAGACAAGGATTTACAAACTTCTGAAATTACTAGAGAAGGATTTATCAAATTCCGAATATCAGGCAAGGATTTACCAAGTCTTAATATGAGAAAAGAATTTTGCTAGGTTTTGAACATCAGACAAGGATTTACAAACTTCTGAAATTACTAGAGAAGGATTTATCAAATTCCGAATATCAGGCAAGGATTTACCAAGTCTTAATATGAGAAAAGAATTTTGCTAGGTTTTGAACATCAGACAAGGATTTACAAACTTCTGAAATTACTAGAGAAGGATTTATCAAATTCCGAATATCAGGCAAGGATTTACCAAGTCTTAATATGAGAAAAGAATTTTGCTAAGTTTTGAACATCAGACAAGGATTTAAAAACTTCTGAAATTACTAGAGAAGGATTTATCAAATTCCGAATATCAGGCAAGGATTTACCAAGTCTTAATATGAGAAAAGAAATTTGCTAAGTTTTCAACATCAGACAAGGATTTACAAACTTCTGAAATTACTAGAGAAAGATTTATCAAATTCCGAATATCGGGCAAGGATTTACCAAGTCTTAATATGAGAAAAGAATTTTGCTAAGTTTTCAACATCAGACAAGGATTTACAAACTTCTGAAATTACTAGAGAAGGATTTATCAAATTCCGAATATCAGGGAAGGATTTACCAAGTTTTAAATATATGCCAAGGATTTACCAATTTCTGAATATCAGAAAGGCATTTGCCAGGTTCTGCATAATTTTGTAGGATTTATCAAGATGTGAATATCAGGCAAGGATTTACCAAGTTGCGAGTAGCAGGCAAGGATTTAAATAGATGTGAATATAAGATGAGGATTTACTAAGTTGTGAATATCATACAAGGATTTACCAAGTTCTGAAAATCTGGCAAAGATTGACCAAATTCTGAATATCCCGCAAGGATTTTCCAGGTATTGAAAATCAGACAAGGATTTACCAGTTTCTAACTATCATGCAAGGATTTACAAAGTTCTGAATATCAGACAAACATTTACTAAGTTGTGAATAACAGGCGAGGATTTACCAATTTCTGAATATCAGCCAAGGATTCACCAAGCTCCTAATATCAGGTGAGGATTTAATCATTGCTGAATATCACGCGAGGATTTACCAAGCTCTGAATATCGGACGAGGATTTACAAAGCTCTTTTTACCATGCGAGGTTTTATCAAGTACTGAATAGCATTCGAGGATTTACAAAGTTCTCAATATCAGGCGAGGATTTACCAAGTTCTAAATATCAGGCGAGGATTCACCGAGTTCTGAATATCAGGCGAGGATTGACCAAATTGTAAATATTAGGCGATGATTTATCAAGTTGTGAATCATGGAATGAATTAATCGGTGATTTATAAAGAAGCGATGCTTGGATGGACAACTTTACTCAATAATTGAGTGAGGAAAGAAAACGATCGCACTAACGAGGGTTTTTTCCCTCAATGGACAAATTATAATGGGAGAAAGAATGGCTGAAGGAAGTATATTGATACAAATGACGGCACCCCTTGATATCAAGGTCAGTAGGGCTTTTGAGAAACACTTAGGAAATATATGTTATGATGGAACAGGACGAAAAAGGAACTCAAAAAATAGGGATTTGTACCCTTTCCTCGTAGCGCCATCTGTCCCTCGCACCATGGACGAAATCCCACACCCAAATGATGAAATGCACATTAAGATCAGAATGCCAATCGACGCCAAGCTCTAAGGCACCAGTGACTGTCCTCGTCGTGACGTGGAGGGGGGGGGAGAGATTATTATTGTGCTATGACTAGGGATCATAGAACACATCGTAGTTCTTCGTCACGAGTAGCTGAAAATGAGTACTCCATTCGGGGAGACATTAATACTCTTCTTCGTGGTTTGTGGGTATGAATAATCCCCCCACACCATTGGGGATACAATAGTCCCTTGGCACGGTCCTGGAACAGATGAGAGAGTGGGTATTTTGTGCTGTGAAGACGGGAAGGGAATGATACCGGTGTTGCAATTGGATTTGTGTGACGATGCGTGTAGAGAAAATTACCCTGGAGGGGGAAAGGTATGGGAGAACCATATAATATCGATTAGGGTATAACCTTTTGAAAAGGGTTCCAGAATAGAACCTATATCCAGGTTTAGTTCACTCTTAGTTACCTACATTGAAAGTTCCCCCTAAATCATCGCTCGTGGACGTCCTCTAAAATGTATAAGGGTCCACAGGTTTCTCTGGACGATACTGTCTCCCGTAGAAGGGAAAAGCGATAGCGACCTATCTGGTCCCGGGGCCGGGATAGGTACCGTTCAAGAAGATGTTCAAGACTTGGGACAATCAGCAATCTGTACCGACAAATTTGAGAACGACGCAGACGTCACAGTAAGGTGCAAGAAAGCACCCCATCAAATGGCGGTGCGTCTCACCAGTGTCCCCACTTCAAAGACAACAAAAAACAACCTAAAGTCATCGAAGCCTTGTGACTAGGCCCACGGACACAATCACGCGCAACTTTTACCTCCTATCGGCCGTCTCTCATCATTTTGGACTGCATTAAACCCATCAATGTTATAAGCCCAATAAGTCTTTCAGTTTGTAAAGGTGGTAATCCATTCCACCAACATCTACTCTTCTGTTGATCTTTTCTTGTAAAGCCCAATTGTTACATGGTCCTGAGGGTATAGTTTTTTAGTTGAGACATTGCATTGGTGGCAGGAGGTCTTTTCGTTTCCTTCCTTGGGTAAATTGAACATTATAAGCGTTTCTCCCATGTCTTACAAGAAAAGTTGGGAGAAAATCCCCCGCTGCTAGAATTTCAATTGTCAGTTTTGAAAAAGAACCAGCATATTAGGATCAAAGCCAATGTTTACTCTCCTGGGTCCTCTTTGTCACTATTATTCTAATCTTCAGTTCTTCTTTAAAAGGGACAAAATGTCTCTCTTCGGTAATTCTGATATAAAGTCAACTCAAAACAAGTAATAAAACCATTTTTAAATCAGGGCAGTTGTGTCTGTGAGTAAAGGTTTGACTTTCGAGAATTAAGCTACTTTAACATTCATCCCTCATGAGTTGACTTCTTTCAACTTTGGTCTCTTTCCCGTTTTGATCCGACTTGAATGGGAAACAGTTCTCCAAATTACAAACGCTTATGTCTTTTCTTTAAAAGAGAAGAGGAATGTATTTAAACATTTTAAATTATGGAAAGACTTTGCACGAGGGATGGAACACTGAGGATAATGACTTGGCTGTATTTTAATTAGATTATTTAAAAGACAATAAAGGTAGTCATTTTATGGGGAAAAAGTATAGTTAGAGGTGAGTTAAAGAATTAATTTTCTTTGATGCGTAAATATTTATGAATGACGCACACATTGCACAAAAGCTGATTTTTATACCCCCCCCCAAATTATAGATTATATTAAAAGGAAAATTATCTCATTCGGTTCATATTAATTGAAAATCAAGTTGAGCATTTGGAGAACACAATTCATACCATAGTTGTTCAATAAAATGAATCACTGTGTAACAAAATTTCACTTTTGTCTTGTCCTTGGGTTAAAAGTGTTATTTTCCAATTGTTTGTGGCTCTATTAAATAAAAAAACTCAATTCTAATCCCAAAACTTTGCTTTTGTGGCCAGGACATTGAATTTTTAAATTAGCCCATTTATGATAAATAACATCATTTTGATGCAAATAGTAAAAGTACGTATATCAAAATTTTCAAGGGTTATGTTTTTTTTTTAGTTATAGTATAAACATGACATACTGTATTTACAAAAATATAGAAACAGTAATACAGAAGTAATAGCTATTATTTCCCTTATATTTTGCTTTGTTTTTTTTTCAACATGGACAGCAATGGCAGTTCTCTTACATTCCACATAGATTCAGCACTAATTTGTTGAAAAATAAACTGTAGAGCTTTCTAGAACTTTCGATAATTTTTTATATGTTTGAAGAATACGTAGAACATTCTGGTAACGTAGATGACTGTATAAATATAAAGAATGTCTACTCAACGGATAATTTTAACTCTACCCGTCACAGCGCAGACATTGTCACTCGTCATTGATAGAAGCATTCGTCATACATGGCATCAAGAGGTTGTAAGCATCCGACAGACGCATTTTGTTATGTCTGCGACGAATTTATTAAGACAAAAGCGAAAAAGTACTCTGTAGAGAGAGAGAGAGATCTGTTAAAATATGTGAGGCCCACAAGGCATATTTCAGCATGCCATTCGGAGATCAAGACAAACCTTGGGCACTTCATTTAACCTGTGAGCTCTGCAAAAGAGCTCTGGAAGGTAATATATATAAATATAATATGTTTTGTTTATTTGGATACTAGATTTTTTTTTTTTATTAGCATTGCTAATAACACTAATAGAAAAGTATTTGTATATTTATACTTATGTTTTGATTTTGTTTTGTTTTTACAGGATGGTACAGAGAACAAAAGAGAGCTATGAATTTCTCAATCTTACGAGTTTGGAGGGAACCAACTGACCACTCAAGCAATTGTTTCTTCTGCATGATGAATCCTCTTAAACGTCGACTAAGCAAAAATGCGCCTGTTATCATGTATTCAGACCTTTAGTAATCTAATGCCACAGTGACACACGGTTCCGAGCTCCCCGTACTCACTCCTCCAAAAGATACCAGCAGTTTTTAGAAAGAAAAAGTAGTTCAGAAGAGGAGGAAGGCATTGATCCAAATTTCAGAGGTGCAACTGAGGAGAGAAACCAATAACTAGCCAAACCAAAAAGATCTTAACGACCTTGTTAGATATCACGGTCTCACAAAGTCCAATGCCGATCTTTTAACTTCGAGACTCCAGCAGTTGGATTTGTTAGATGACAGTGTGCAAATATCAACAGTGTTTTTCAAGCTTTTTTATACGTCAAGAGGAGATTTGCTTTTGTCACAAGGTGACCGTCCGTTTGAGGCAATCGGAATTGCATGTAACTCCAACGAGTGGTGCCTCTTTATTGACAGCTCGTCGAGGAGCCTCAAAGTAGTGCTGATTCATAACGGAAATATGTATCTATCTCTTTCCCTTACTCACTCTATCCAGTTCAAAGAGGAATACAGCAGTTTCAAGATCTTGCTAGATGCATTGAGATATGAAGAGTACGGTTGGGAGGTTATTGGAGACTTCAAAATTATGGCCTCCTTGATGGGTCTCCAAGGCGGCTTTACCAAGTTTCCTTGTTATCTTTGGCTTTGGGAAAGCAGGGACACCCTGGCACACTACCATCAGCGGGATTGGCCATAACGGACTGAGTTTAGTGTAGAGAGAAACAAGGTCAAATGTGAGCCTTTGTTGGACCCCCGAAAAGTACTGTTTCCTCCTCTGCACTTACAATTGGGCCTTATGAAACAATTCGTAGAACTCTAGATAAGGAGTCTGCAGCTTTAAAGTATCTCCAAGATTTCTTTCCTAAGCTATCTGCGGCAAAGGTGGAAGCTGGGGTATTATTCTTCGGTCCACAAATAAAAAAGATCATTGAGTTCAAGGAGTTTCCCGAGAAGCTCACTAGGACGGGAAAAGCAGCGTGGGAAAGCTTTAGCACACTGGTTCTAGGTTTCTTAGGCAATCACAAAGCCTGAAACTATATAGAGCTTGTTGAGAACTTGGTGAGAAACTATGACAAAATGGGTTGCTGGATGTCCCTGAAGGCCCATCATATTCTTGACGGTCATCTTGATAAACTTAAGGAGAACATGGGAGCGTACTCCGAGGAGCATGGCGAGCGCTTTCACCAGGATCTACTGGACTTTGAACGCCGCTATCTTGGGCACAAATGCAAAGTTTAAAATAAATAATAGTTTTATACATGTATTCTAGACACAATCAAATAGGAAATAACGTTTGCTACCCAAAGACAAAGTCATGTTACACTGTGATATTTAATTATTAGCCCAAGATTAATAGAGAGGGACCAGAAACACTAAGGATATTAAATGTAAACATTTTGGAAAGACTTGTTATTTCTCGTCCAACCTATAGAGTAATGGATAGACTTAACGATCTTTCTTTTATGAAACACTATAAAAAATGAGATAAATATTCCAAGAAAAGGGTTATAATTTTAGAACGTAAATATTATTTAATCATAGCTAAATTTGCAATCGATAAATGTGAATAAGTCCCCACGAGCGAATATCATTCCAGTTTTACTTAGAGATGGGCAGCGTTGGGAGAGAGTCCCTTTCACACTTCATTAATTGGGTAGAAAAAAAAATCGTGATTGCTAGGTAACGCCACTCCTGATTGGACAAAAGAAATTGGGTGGAATTTGGAGGAATATAATTGAGTGTCAATGAGCAGCCTCCTCGGATGTACAAACTAGCACGGGTAAGACTGTGCGTGATTAAATGTAATTATTTCCAATGAGAAAGGAAAGTAAAACTGGGATAACAACCGAGATCACCTATCTACTAGAAATGGAAGAGAGAAACAAAAACTAAAAGAAAAAGGATATGTAGAATGGAAAGAGTGACAAAAGTTGAGGGTAGACATATAATTAACAGAAAACGTAAACTAGAAAGTGAATGAGCTAAATAAAGAAACCCCAAAAACGAACTCATAGATGTGATGATGGAATATATATTAAATGCAGGAAAGAAACCACAGTCTTAGGGTCGATTTATTTGCGAAACTAGGTTTCGACGGAGACATCCGTCATCTTCAATCTCTGGCAAACTAATGAATACAGAGAGATTCTTTGCCTAAGGACGTCAGAATGTAATTAGGGAGGGGGGGGGGGGTATGAAGCTTCGGCATTTTTGATGAGAGGCCGAACGAGTCTTCTGCTTATCAAGGGATAATTGTTGAATTGTCCATTGTAAGTATTAAAGTTTGGAATTTCCTTTATAAGAGCTTATGCTATTAGACGCCTATGTATATAGTTGTGGGAATTATAAATTATTTTTGCCTTATCAATGTCAATTGATGGTTTTCATATATGATAGACTTCTATTTTTGTTCCTTCATTCTCTTGGAGAATCCGCTGCTTTGCTCATTCATATTTGATCGCAAATTTTGCATGAGATATAATAAATCCCCTTTTATTTATAGGTAGATCTATTTTGAGACAGACTATTTCGGATCGTTTTTTCGTATTGAAAGACAACATTGATGTTGTTGGCCGTGCCAACTTTTTAAAATGAATTAATTGGGAGAAGAGTATGAAAATGTAATATAATTATTATTACATAATTTTTCTTTAGGATTAGCTGGCGAGTCAAATTGGTTTTGGCTTTATAATGACATTTTTCTATGAACCAAAAGGAATACTGCAGCTCAATGAATGTTTGGATGCTCGTGTTAATTTCATCCTGCAAGAAACAAGGCTCACATATACGGACCCTTTAACGGATTCGTCGTGGCAAGAGAAATAGTGAATGTAGGCATTAGAGTTGGTTGGTTTCCGGTAAACAGAACAATATCCTTTGTTGTTTACTCTAGATATTATGACATCAAGAAATGACAATGAGTTGTTTTGTTCCCATTCTACTTTAAATGTAATGGTGGAGTGAATGTTGATTAATTGTTCAAAGAATGAATCAAATGTGATATCATTAATAGGCCATGTGTCAAATGACCTATTAATAACATGGCCAATTAAAATGATATCGCATTCTTTTAGAAGGACATAATTGAAGGCTTCGGAAAAAGGATGTTTGCGGTCTAGCCCACTGTGGTCCCTGAAATCAGAGGCATCCTGGATTGGGAGGGGGTTACAACCTCCGAGTTGGTACTTATTCTACCCCGTAATTCCGACCAGGACCATAGAAGAATTTTATACTCATCTCTCTGGGGCTTGGAGTAACTACGAATAACCAAAAGCCGTTAAAGGGGGCGTCACCCTCGGAGGGGGATAGCTGTTTCGGGCCTCATCTATCATTAAGTCCGCCATGTTTTTTTACATTCGTGAGGAGCCCATCCAGGTCCAAATTTATCCTCTCCCCTATAGTTAGAAGCACAGGTCACAGGGGCGGTCGACGGCGAGGAAGAGGACGTCCAACCAAGTAAAATAAAAAGAAGTCCCAACCCGCATCGTGGGTTCAATAACAACACTGAAAATAACGCACACAACACAAAAAACCTGTATGATTACACCTCAAACAATGCTAAAATTAGCAAACTCTTTCGATACAACAATCACAAACATGACACCATCACACACAGACCAAACACTCATGTTTAGGACTTAAGAAGTCGCCTAAAAAATCCACTCCTTACATGCTCTCCAACCACACTTACAGATGCATGTAACACAAGGCAAAGGGAAGCACAGAGAATCCAGAACTCTGCTCTGAAGCGCACATGTCGTTCTCCCATATACACACGAATGGCCCCACTACATGAAAACGACAAACTGACACCACCCGACACATACGCCCACACGCGTCTAACGCGACAACTAGGGAAACTCGCAAGAGACCCCACATACATATACATGCACACAAGACAATACACTGCGCTGGCACTGAGATACCAGGCAGCCATAGACTATCCCCAGCCAATACCAATCCAAACATAAATTATCGGACGCAATACCTCTACCTACACGCACAATAACACCACGCACCGGTTTCTTAAGAACCATTTCCTCTTCGACTACATGTACCGAAGCTAGTCTCGCAAATAAATTTCATGCTGCTAAGAAGTGGTTTCTATTAGCATTTAATCAACTCGTTATATTTTTCAATATATACGAGTATAATTCTCACTGTGAAAGCAAGTCCAATTTTTTCCAAATACATTAAATTCACACACATACCTACCTAACTTCACCTCAAAATACTACTTCTAAACTCAAAATAAAAAAAAATCCTTCCTCAATTCCCAGTTGCGTCATTGTCCGTCTTGGAGCGACGCAATGGATGTGACGACAAACAAAAAAAAACTAGAACCCGCTTCGAGAATGCTCACGTCACCACAAAAGACGTATTTTTAGGCTCTGCGTGGACCCCCTAAGGATGCTGGAAAAGGCCCTTGCGAGAGTTTTTAAGCATTGCCGCTTATCGATCGTTCATTTCGAGGACAGATTCTTGCTTTCGCTTTTGAGAGTTGACTAATAAGTCTATAATTCAATTGTCTATTACCATCTCTAATTGAGGCTGTATATTTCCTGTTTTCGAGAAATTAAATAGATTGAGGTTAAATTCCTGCGATAGAAGAAACTTTATGGTATAAAAAATATTACTCATTATCTGCTTAATAATTAGATTGACAAATTTTTAAAATACATTATATTGAGTTATATTATTTATTTAAAATTAGCAAGAACTTATTTACAAGAGCCTTGTGAAAAAGCTCGTAAAACTATATTAGAAGAGCATAGCCAAAACAACCCAAAATAAGGACTATTTGAGGGCAAGGGAACGAATGGGCGTCATTCTTCCGAACTATCGTCCTTCAGCAGCCACCAATGAAGTCAGTTCATCCTGTGAGGCCGAAATGAACCATCACTCATAAGAAGTTGGTGAAATATACAAAAATAGGGTAGAAATATACATTTATTTGTTCCTTGTAAAGGGAATGTTGCACCAAACTTGGATTTAAGTTCTAGTTCTAATATTGTGGCGAAAGATTACTATAAAAATTCGTGGTTGTCTTTTATTTTAACTCAACTAAGTATCTTTTCATGTTACCACGCTAGCAAAGCTGGTGGAAGAGTAGGGTGAGGAGAGCTTTCATCTTTACTTTCTACTTTTCTCTCAACTAAGAAAACATGTATTGATATTAGGTTAAGGGCCTTACACAAGCCTCTTCACGGTCTTGATCGAAAGGTCTTTTAAGGTAGTCGCTTTCTTTTTAACTCTTTGTAACTCTGTAACCTTTTTCACATATAAATTTTAAATCTTTGGAACACTCTCCAGCATGAAATTGTTCTTACGAACTTAATAACTTCGTTTAAAATTAAACTTTGCAAATATATGAAACGCCTATGGGAACTTTAGATTAAAATGAGAACTTTAGATGATCGTTGCGACTGCAGATCACCAAGTGAAGAACTCCATGGTCGTGTGGTTAATACTTTCTTACAGCTTCTGAAATTTAGTTACAAAACGTCTCTCTTACCTCACTTGAGGAGCAAAGTGTATAATTTCATTTAATTTTATCAACATTTTCTTAACTACATCCATTAATCCTCTCTTCACATGGAAACGAAACTTTACTCAGACATTTTAATTTAGAAAATCGCAAAATGTAATATTCTGGCAAATAATGCACAATAAAAGTGTAGTGACACCCCTATTCTCCATTCTATTATGTGAATGAAATAAAAGTCCCCACTTTAAGAAAACGATTTCAGAGTAATAAATGCATTTAATATTTTATTTCTAAATCTGAAAATACGCGTAAATATTCTGTTTTGCAGCTGTCTATCGAAAAGTAAGTATATATATATATATATATATATATATATATATATATATATATATATATATATATGAACCAAATAAGAGATTGAGAAAAAAAGTCGCTCCAGCCATTAATAATATATTTCCGTATATAAAATGGCAGACTCGTCCCCTATTTCCCTCGAGCATCACTTCCAAGGTCTATTTTCCTATCTTCCTCTTTCTTGTCCCCTCTTCCCCTATACTCCTCATTTTCTTCACTCACCCTTCTTTCGGTTAGAGGGGAGCCGCCAGTCCCTCCTCGCTCCCTTCTCAAGTCCGAAAAAGAGAGCGGAAAAAGTTTGGACGAACATTTTCCAGCTGACCAAAATAATCCTCTTCTCGCAGACAGAAAAGTATGAGGGATCAATACCCTGCCCTTCTCTCTCTCTCTCTATCTCTCTCTCTCTCATACCTGCACGTACACAACAAATTCCTCCCTCTTAACTGACACAAATCTAAAAGCTTACACTGTACATACTGCCATATACAAACTATAAATGTATATCCACTTTAAGGCCTTTCCGAAACTAACCAACCGGCGAATGGCATTGATTAACGAGCTGATCATACATACACCATCGATATATCTGATCTGATGTGATGGAATAAGTGAGAAAGTGAGTACTAAATATGATAGGGGTGAAGATATATAAATTTGCTATTCTCCCCTTAAAGGATGGGTGCTAACTCGTTTATAATTTTGAAATAACATTCACGAAGTTAAAATCGAAGCTCATTTCTAATTTGCTAGTTACCTATTAATAATTGTATTAAGGAAAGTGATATTGGCATTCTTCAACTCTAGTAAATTTACCACATCTTATTTTTTGACATCTCTTAAGGCTGCCACCTATACGCCAGCAGAGCAGCCGAGAAGGATTTAATGCTTTGGAATCGAAACTAGAAGGAAATTTTGAGATGTTTGCTCTTGATATTCTGCAACGGCAATAAACATACCTATAACTCACATTATAAAATGTAATTCAATTACAAAGATTTGAATTACAGAGAAAATAATAACACGTGTAATGGAATGAATGTACTATTTCACCAAAGTCACATCTTTGTATTGTTTATGACAATAAAGTAACGCCAACTGCGTCTTCTATGCATACAAATTTAACAACCCCTCGTCTTCTAATTGATTTCCCCTCGCATTTTCCCTTCTCTACCATTTCTTCCTCCTAACGTGAGGGGAGAGAACCCCTTTAACCTACCATCACGTTTGATCGTCTTAAAGATCTTATCAAACGCGACCATATCTGGACTTAAGGCGGGGGGGGGGGGGGGGGGGGGTAATTCTGATATTTTCCTTTACTCTTGTTACTAAAGAGAAACATTATACGTAAATATTTGATTCAGAGCTTACAATCATTTTCAGTTAAATAGTTGATTTAGAGCTTACGGTCCTTTTCAGTTAAATAGTTGATTCAAAACTTACGGTTATTTTCAGTTAAATAGTTGATTAAGAGCTCACGGTCCTTAGCAGTTAAATATTTGATTCGGAGTTCATAATCAGTTAAATAGTTGATTCAGAACTTACAGTCCTGACAATTACTAAGTGATAATAATCTTGAAGGAAACCATGTTCAAGAGACTACCTTTGCCTCTGTACGTTTCCTGATTGATGAAGATTTACCTTGCTTGACAGAGTGAAGCTGAAACGTAGTGGGACAGATGCAAGTCTCACCTATCTCTGACACTTTTAATTACTTATAACTTCCCTCATTCTTTACCTATTTAGCTATAAAGAATATACATTATATAAAAGTTTTTTGTTCTAGATAACGTTTTATTTTTAAATTGAATGTGTAAAGGTTTTTAGCTGACACTGTGAAAAAATCAGTTCTTATAAGTAATTAAAACGTCTCAGACATAAGTGCAACACTGTTTTTCTTTGGTGAAGAATATTTAGCAGATAGATAACTTGGGGCTTGTGCCATTCTTCACTTTGAATATCACAACGTGCAATCAACTTAGATCAAAGCTCAGGTGTTTGTTACCTTAATTCGCTTTGGTGGACGATAATAAAACCTTTAGGGCAAGGCAGTACTGATTTCGATCATAGAAAAGGGAAGAAAACAAGAAAAAATTGAGTAAACTTGCTTCCAGCGCGTAGTATGAGGCCTTGAAAATGGAGAAAACTTGCTTTCCACATGGCAAAGTGTGACCCTGACAAATGGCGGAAACTTGCTTCCAGCGCGTAGTATGCAGCCTTAAAAATGGAGAAAAATTGCTTTCTACATGGCAAAGTGTGACTCTGACAAATGGCGGAAACTTGCTTCCCATATGCCAGTATGCGATCTTGACTAATGGCGGAAACTTGCTTCCAGCGCGTAGTATGCAGCCTTAAAAATGGAGAAAAATTGCTTTTTACATGGCAAAGTGTGACTCTGACAAATGGCGGAAACTTGCTTCCCATATGCCAGTATACGACCTTGACTAATGGAGGAAACTTGTTTTTCATATGGCAGAATGCGGCCTCGAAAAATGGAGGAAACTTGCTTCCTATGTGGCTTTGGAAAATGGAGGAAAATTTCTTCCCAAACTGCAGTACACGGCCTTGACAAATGGCGGAAACTTGCTTCTCATATGTCAGAATGAGCTTTGACAAATGGACGAAATTTGCTCCCTATGCGGCAGTATGCGGCCTTGACAAGCCTCCAATGCCCACAAGCTCCATTTGGGGGAAGTTTGTCGATAAAATGCCGTGAGTGCTAAAAACGGACGGTCTGCAACCCTCCTTCACCAACTAAATTGCGGACCCTTTTGGAGCTTTGAGAGATTCAGTGGAACGTGACTGGAAAAAGTTTTTTGCGTTGCCTTCCGAAACACGGGATGGTAAGAAGGAGCAGGGGAGGGGGGGGGGGAGGCTACAAATGGAGCCGAGAATAATTTTTGTTGTATTTTTACAATTATAGGATTTTAATTTCAAATTT
Organism: Ceratothoa steindachneri; assembly: GCA_963969495.1. Lineage (NCBI taxonomy): Eukaryota > Metazoa > Arthropoda > Malacostraca > Isopoda > Cymothoidae > Ceratothoa > Ceratothoa steindachneri. The sequence goes on from OZ018323.1 coordinate 171,318,869, forward strand.
CCCTTTCTCTTTACAAGGTGTTTTAGTTAGTACCTTAAAAGTTCAGTATTTCTTACTTCTTAAGAAACATACTAATTTTATCCTCATTTTAGGTGTGCACGACTTTACAGGAGTAGTAATCTCTCTAAATTTAAAAGAATCTGTAAGATTAGGGTAAATTTGGATGAGATACGACTATCTAAAACAGCTATGTGTTTCCACGACCTTTTTTTTAGGTTAGCAAATATCAACTCCTCTTTGAATACCAACTCATCTTTTTCATTAAATATAGTCACACATTAAAAAGCATTTTAATTTGTTAGGTAAGTTCACGTTCCTTCGTAAAAAAAAAAATATTGAAATTTTGTTCTTATTTCATATCCATTGTTGGTTTTCCTTTCCGCATTTTGATAGTATTTAATTCGTTTAAATTTAAACTTCATATTTCACTTTTTTTTCTCATGTCTTATAAAAACCTTTTATGCACATATTTTAGTATATATATTTATTTATATATATATATTGATTATTTTATTAAGATGCTAGACTTTTCAGGTGAAAAAGCAGTAATGAGAAATTGGATTAAAAACAAGGACAAAAGAAATATCCTAAAATCATGGGAAAAAAACGTCCTGTGGTCAATTATATGTTGTGAAATTCAGTGTATAAGAAACAAAGTTCGACACACGTGTTCGAGAATTCAAAGATTACATTACACTATGCTGTGATCGATGTTAAGAAAGCAATTAATAAAAGCTTCAGGTGCGATGGTAATCGACAACGTCAATTTTTTTAATGCAGTTTTTTCGATGTATCAATGTTGTCAATGTCAGCGGAATATATCGGTATTCACAAAAACCAGAGTTCCTTATTCATTTTTGCTTGGTCCTTCCTCAGGTAAGGTTAGCCACGCTTGCTATAACACTAACGTTTTAATTTAAAATGAAATTTAAAAAAATGTGACTAGTTAAAATGAAACAATCATCAAGAGTCTTAAACCCGTTGAAATCATTTAAATATTTTTAGAGGTGTAGATTGTCAATTTAAGAATAGCGATACCACCAAGGCGGAGAATTTTTAGATGCAACGTTACTGAAAGGAGAAGTTGAATGGACGCGGCAAACTAAGCTAGGGTCCTTCAAATCCTTGGAAAAAGGATTAACTTCCTATGTTTTGAACTAAGAATACTTTAACTGAAAAAGGTAAAGAAATACCTCAAAGGGCTAAGCAAAGCCTTGAAGGTAGGTGAGGAATCTGACAGATAAACAAAAAGTCTTTGATAGTTGTAGATGTATGGCAAATGGGCAAAAGTTCTGAATATTAAAATTAATGCACGGCACGTTTTGTCTCAATAGGATGATATAACTATTGTCAAAAGTTTTGTGCAGAAGATTCACTTTAAATTAGTGCTTATTCTCAATTCCGATCAAAGGCATCGCTTTGTCTCGACTGCAATTGATGATAATGCCTAAAGTTTTGCCTTAAATTTAAGAATTCTTAATCAACCTCGCTGGCAAAGTTCCATTGGGAAAAGACGAATAAAACGGCTTTTTATTGTATTTTAAAATCGGCCGAGTAGGAGTTGACGATCATCTCGCCTCTTCTGGAATGTCAACTTTTGAAGCATTTTAGTTCTTTGACGCATTCAAACTATTGACGTCGCTGCACAACGCTTCTGACACGTCACAATCGCAATTTTGACGCTTGTGCAAATCCTCATGATGAGGGTATATGATTTCATCAACTTTTTACGAAAGACTTTTAATTGTTTGATTCGAGAGTACAAAAGAATATGAATTTTGCTCCTCGCGTTATCCTTTACTGTCATCAAATTTCTATTGGAGTCAGATGTTCATACCATTAACCGAGCTTTGCTCTCGAATTAATTATTATAAATACTAAAGGATAAGGAGAAAAGATCATATAAAAATTTTTTGGAAAATATTTAAGTTTCAAGTAAAAAGGTTTACGAGTTATCAAAAAAGCGGAATTGAGACCAGAGGACAAGTAAAGAGTTCATCTTTTCCCAACCAGCGTATGATAGCCGCTGCGAAGGGCGACCTGAAACCGGACTTTATCTAGCACCTTACCACATTCTAAGTGACTTAACTTTGCTATAATCAAAAGGGGTATTTCTACTCGGGTGAAAAGATAGAAATAATACACCTAATTTAGTTCATAAATATTCAAATTTCCAGTTCCGTATCTATATAATCATCCCGACTTTATTGCGGTTCGTATGGTACAGCGTTATTCACGATTTGCTCACACATGTCTGGCCCCGTTTCATCGAAGGAGATGAAACGATAGTTCTATGTGTTATTCCTTACCATAACCATGGCCCAACTGAATGGAATCATGTTTTAAAATCAAAAGGATTTGACTTGTACAAAATCGTGGTATCAGTGCTAGAAGAGAAGAAAAGAGTTCTCCTTCCCTTCTTTTGGGTCTGCTGCTGTGACCGGAAGAGATCTTGAAATACTCGTCGTTTTGTCCAAATGAAATACAATGACGAGGATGCACAAACTCGAATCCAGCGACGGACAATGCGCATTGGGGTCTAACATCAGCTGCTTCGAAGCTGCGCTAAAACCACATGATTACTCCAGGATAATTGCTGAGAAGCTTTCGAATGAATGCTGTTTACGCTTTTATCAACGATGAAGAGAAAGAAGTGATTACCATCTAGTTAAGTGGCGTCCCGCAGGTTTATTATGTTATATAAAGAAACCGCTCATAAGATACAAATAATACATATTTAAATATTACTTGTTAATATAAACGATTTTTGCTTTTAATACACAAAATTATCATTATTTATAATTAGTATTAATACTAGTAATAGTATTACTATTGCTACAGAGCCTTTCCAATAATTGTAGTCCTATTGCTACAAAGCCTTTCCACAAATCGTAGCATAATATTAGTACTAGTATTTCTATTGCTACACATCCTTTCCAATAATCGTAGCATAAGATAACTTTAGATAAAGAAAATGTGTTATTTTGATTGAGGTAAAGCGGAAATCCACATCACTGTTGATTCGTTCCCGGGGCAAAACTCGGGGCGAGGTGACGAAGGAAGTCGGTCTCTGGTGGAACGAGGCCAAATTGAAACAACAGCGCTGGAAACGCATCTCAGCGTATCGTGACGTAAAAGTGCCGCATGGAAGAAATGATTTCCGCCGCAGGAAATTGTACTCGCCGTATTAAGGGACGCTCCAATCAGCTCAGCAAATGAACGCCGTTCTGTCCCCTCTTCCTCCGTCTTCGGGTATTTATTTATTTAGTCCGCCGCTTCGTTTGTTTATTTACGTTATCGGTATTTTTTTTTTACTGTTTTTGCTAATGACGTGCACTACACCAATATTTGAAGAGTTGTATTTCTTTTTCTTTCAGCATTTGAGTGAAATAGTTTAGGAGAGAGAGTGATACTGCCTCGCGATTGATGTCGACGACTTTGTAGTGTTTGCGAGAAGTTTTGATACTGTTTAATTCATATCGATTTGAATAATGGCCCTAGTGTGTGAGTTATATTTTTGAATTGCTTTTTGAGAGGGTTCTAGGATCACTATTTTCTCATTTTCAAGTGAATGCGCATTTTGAGTAATTTTAAAAGCGAGACATTTTATGAGTTTAAAACAGGAAGAAGTGAAATGAATATTCTATGTCAAAAAAACAAAAATGAATAATAAATTCCATCAAAGAGAGAGGAGAAAGAATGAAAGGAACAATTTACAAAGGATTCTTATCTCTGTAAATTATAAAATAGCAGTTTAATTTAATAAAATAACTTAACGAACAGATATCAAGAAAAACAATAAATACGAAATAAATCAAAAATTTAAATCAGCAAATTAACCTTAGGTTATATATGTGGGAATAACAAAGTTAAACATTGCTTTAGAATGCATTGTTTGTTTTTTATTACTTATACTCAGAGAAAATTCTGTACACTACCATTAATATCTCATAAATGAGCAGAGTTTAGTAGTTTCAAGTATATCAGAATTGTATGACACATTCATGAGTTATGACATTAGGGCAGTACTGTATTTCAGCAAATTGAATTATAATATATCGAAACCAATATTTAGGATCAGAGCCTAGGAAAATAATGTCTTTGTTTCTGCATTATCGAGAACAGGGACGAAATTGTACGCGGTAGCTGGTAAACAACTATCAATTTACGCATCGTTACGTTACACAAATTATTGTATAACACTTTTTTTATCTGAGATTATCTAGATAAAATTGCAGAAGATGAATAAAACCTATTTGGTTCCTGTAGCTAAATAAAGCCCCGCTACATTGCCCCTTCACCATTTATTAATTGGAGCAAGAGAACTGAAGGGAGAGGTGTCTAGAATTGTTAAAAAGTACTAGGGCAAATCTCTGTCCAAAATGTTAGGCCTCGCAATCTAAAATATACAAATTATATTCTTAGACAAAAGGGGCAAAAACGAATAAAAAATACAAGCAGGCCTTTTTAATAATATCTTGGCTCTATTGCATATTTTAGACGAAGAAAAGCTTGAGGAGAAGTAAGTAAATATGTGGAAATATTTTGTATTTTCGGGACTACGATACAATTATACCAATATGAGTTTTCCATTAAGAGACAAAACCTAGGACAAAATATAATGATCCATTACTCTTTTCCCTTCTTGCCTCAATTTCTTTTCGAAAAAAATAGAAATAATGGTTCTTAATGTATTTATTCACATTTTATTGAACATAAGGTAGAATATGCCACGAATATAAAAATAATTAATGGAATTTGATCTTGAGGGTGAAAAGCAACATTTTCGAAAAAAAAGAGTTTAAACTGACTCACTGAGGCCTAAACTATTATTATTGGAATACCTAAAAACTTATTAAATGTTAGTTAATACGATGTAAAGAATTTGATGGTATGTTTGAAGTGAATGAGCTCTTAACGTTTCCAGGTAAAATACGACAATAAAAAATCTGCTAAGAAAATTCCACTTCCAGAAATTTTTCCTTTAAAAATTTCATCAGTGACCAATAGTTGAGATCTGTAAGCTGTGCTGCAAAAAAAAAGAACTATAAACTAACCGAACCATAATTTTTCGATAGTTATCTTTTACGTGGTTTTATTAATGCCTCATGCATATGATATGGAATTCTCTCTAGGCCCGATTTTCGTTTGTTGTATTCTTTTGGTGGAATTTTCATTGGTAAATTCTTCAGGAGAGCTCCCTTTCCCCCAAAATCATACTGCAAGCCCTTCAAACTCAAACCGAATCGGAAGCAAATACGACGACTAGCCATACTCTCAGATCCGATCGGAGCTGAAGAGAAAGAAAAGCAGAGGGCTAAATGTGGTTGTCCACGAAGATCCGGTAGTAAGAGAGGACAATTCTGCAGAAAAACATAAGAGAGGGTAGGAAGAGTTAAAGGTCGGTGGCTAGACACTGATGCGACGTGTTTTGGGGTGTCTGTACGTGGTGGTATTGGACTCAGACAGCAAGGGGGTGGGTAGAAGATGAGACTCGAGTAAAAGAAACGTGATACTCATAATGCTGCTAACTTATGTGTAGATAGATATTCGCTGTGAGTAATCAAGCGCTGCTGAGTATCTCAACACCAACGCAGCGTGTTGTCTGGCGTGTATTCGCTTGTATATGGGCATCTTGCTCTGTTACCCAATTGTCGTGTTAAGCTGCTATGGAGGTATTATTGAGTGGTATGAATTTGTTGTTTTCATGTAGTGTTGACATGAATGTGTATAGAGGTGAGTGTGATAGAATTGCCTGAGGCTGCCGCACCTTGCTTCTATCACATATTGGTACTCATGCTTCCCACGTGTATCTTGCGAGAAGAGAGCAGCATGGCGTTCTTATCACCCTAAAATTTCCCCAGTATTATCTTCCCCCGCTCCAAGTTTAATCAAGGAGGTTCAATCCCCCGTTTGCCTGCAGGCGTTGATCTGGCCAGATTGAGTTAGGATTATGGGAAGATAAGAGTGTTCGAATCGCTAGCGGGACATTCCATGGAAGTCCCCCATTGCCCCATACCCCGAGGGGCTGGCTCAGGCTATTTATGCGATAGAATTTCGCATTTGAATCAAATCCCGATTATCTTCGTCAGGCATCACGCCGATCCGGTCTCCCTTGTGCATATAGGAACTCTTTACCTCGAGAATTCCCTTATTGTCCAGAAGAGGACAATATCCTTGAGTGCCAAGGTTCGTGCCCTTCGAGACACCAAGTCAACAGGGCCCCCCTGTTGTTCCATTGTTCAGAAGAGGACAACTTTAGAACAGTCATTGCTCTTCGAGCCCGTCCGACAAGAAACGGTTCTCGCTCCCCTCATATCACGTCGGAAGATAACTCCCCTAAAAACCCCTCCTCCTGGGAAGGAAATCGCCAGTCGGACCGAAGCCATTCCTTCAAATCGCCTTCGCCTGCACGCTGAACTTATAAATACGTAAACTAAGAATTGCATTTAATTATTGAACTTTGTGCCAACGTAACTTCGTGCTTTAACACGGATTTAGCCAACTCTTTCCCTTCTTGTTTGTTTTGTCATTTAAATCCCTCCAAATCTTAATCCACCGCTAGGTTAAATTTACCCTATGACCTTTTAATTTCATGTGCATCGCCCATTTTAATCCCCAGTCATGTAAATATTTTCCATGTGTTATTTTTGTTAGTTTAATTAATAAAATTCTATTTTATTAATGCTTACAATATTATTTATCCTTGGGCTCCGTTCCACTTCTTAAGTATATTGAAGATAAATAAGCCCTCTCCAGGCATATTTATTAACGTAGAATAATACTCGGCCATCTGATTAAAGCCATGCACTCGAATATAGAATAACCCCTACAAAGAATAGATATATAGTATATCGTAGGGAGCCTTTTCTACGACAGTGAGTGACATACGCGTTTCAGCGCAGAGTGCTGAATTCTTTTTGAAAACTCCTTCCGTGTGTGACTCGCAGTTTTGAGTGCAATAGATGCCTATGTTAGCAGTGGTCCAACTTGTGTTTTCTATAGGTGTAGTTGTAGTTTAGGCTAACAAGGTAGAACCTGCGTAGCATTTTGTTTGTGTGTATTTGCTTTTGTTTTGTGATGTTTTGGTGTAGGTGGAATCCTAAATATTTATCGAATGTAGCCCGGAGTATTTTGGTGTAAGCTTTGTATGTAAATCTTGCTGGGTTCTGTGTAGTTTAGGTTTGGTGTGTGTGTGTGTGTTTGTGTATAGCTTTGTATATTTTGCATGTAGTAATCTCGCGCACCGTCGAGTCTCATCTGTAGCTTCAGAGGATTCGTGGCTATGCGACACTTGTCCTCGTACTCTGTCTTCTCGTCTAGTATCATCTGTGTTAGTGGGGTGATTGTGTCTGGGCCCTGGCAGGATACAAGAATGGTTTCTTCGTCAGCGTAGGACAGTGTGTGTGTGCCGGAAGTTTTCTAGAGGCTATGAGGTTCCGTTTGTGTATATAATAAATATTATAGGTGCCAGCACTTTATCATGGGGTACGCTGGCGTGTTGTGCAAATGGATGTGATCTTGTTTTATTTTATTTGATGTGACATCTCCTGTCGATAAAGTAGTTAGATAGAAGCTTCCTGGTGCAGAAAGGAAAATCCGTATTGTTCGCCAGTTTACAACACGAAACTAGAAAGTCAAAAGTCTTCTTCACATCTTTGCTAATAGAGAGTGTCTTTTATTTTGCCTGTCGTGCTATTTGTATGATTTCGTGGAAGATGGTCACAACCACTTTAGTGGACCGGCCTTGTCATAGTGACAGGAGGAGAACCGGTCACTCTCCTCCAGGAAATTCGGGAGACGGGTGTTGATCATTCGTTTAAGTATTTTACCTAGGTGCTCTAAGAGAGCAATAGGCCTGTAATTGTTGGCATGTTTAGGGTTTTTGTTGGGTTTGTGAAGTAATTTTTTTCATAACTTTACTCAGATAAAATGCTGTTTCCTCTCAACTAGACCTCCCACCTTACATATAATTGCATTTAAACATATAAAAAAGAGAAAATGTATAAATCTCGTAATTAAGAATTTCCTATGGAGTTGAACTTTCAAAATAATCTGATACAAAATGAAATTAGGTACAAGACGGCCGCAGTTCTGGAACAAATAGAAGAGTACGACTCCTCTACTATCTACCTGCATAGTATTTAATAAACAACTGGTTAAGCTTCATAAAGAGCTTACTTTCTCTCTTAAATATCTGATACATAATTACTTTACAGTAATAACATGGAAATCAAGAATGATTAATTTAAGTTAGAAGTTGCTTATAGTCCTGTCTGTGTTTAAATATTCATTAAATCTTAATTCATATAAATCACTTGGCTTTTCCCTGGCATCTTTTGACGCCATTTCCTGCCATTGAAATCTTAACACGAAAAGATTACACAATTTGAACATATGATGCGGCAACCCTTAGTTATCTTTTCCTACCCTTTCCCTTGGTGCACCAGCTTGATCGGGCAAAGGGAGGTGCTCCCCTCCCCTCTCCCTAAGAACCTGGCCCCGACGAAATCAAATCACGTAAAACATTAATTGGAATATCACTCAAGCTACAATTTAATATCCGCCTCTGGGCGCAGATTTTAATCATAAAATGGGGATTTTTGCCTCATACTCAGAACACCTCTTCTTTATGTGTTAAATTTCTGGATTAATAAGAAATTTATTTTTCAATTTTCTTCGTTAATACTTATTTCTTTTCGTCAATGCGATAATATATTTCAAAATAAGGTGAAAGCCATGCGCCGTATGGGATTTATAGGATTTAATGAATTGCTCAATTTATAAGTGTTAATATAACACATTTTGTGAATAAATGTTCTATATAGTCCGGCGCAAGGTTAATGGAGAGATCTAAAGAAATAGATTGCAACATACAACATGGTGCGGTTAGTGGAAAGCAATAAATGACACCACCCGTTTCATATAGCACCCTGGGGGAATCCTTAGTTACCACCAGGAATGATCAAGTTTCAGTCACCCGTTTCTAGCGGATATACATAGAAACGGGTGACTGAAACTTGATCTTCCCTGATGGTAACTAGGGGCGTCCTCTAGGGTGCTTTAAGGTGCTTGCAATGTCACTTATTGATCTACACTAACTGCAACATCTGTTATATATATATATATATATATATATATATATATATATATATATATATATATATATATATATATATATATATATATATATATATATATATATATATATATATATATATATATATATACTAAAACTGGAGGCAGATGTATACTTCTCTTAAAAGTGCCAAGGAAGCTGAAGGTAACTTGTGTTTTTGTATTTTTCCAGTCTCTTTAAGAAATGAGCTTAGGATTTAATGTAAGGCAATGTATGAAGATGGTTGAAGCATTGTGTGAATGATCCAACCTCCAAAACAGTGCCGTTCTCTTTAATCTATAGTTATAAAAGTAGTTAGTACGTGCAAAATTTTAAATCTAACTTAGTTTCATATAATCTTCTCTATAATTTGAAAATTGGCTATAATTAGAAATACTATAGAGCATTGACTATAAGGACTGACTAGTACTTTTGAAAAATTATCAGTTTAAAATGTTATTCAGAAGCAGTTCGAAACGTTATTTAGAAGCAGTTCGAAATGTTAATTAGACGCAGTTCGAAATCTTATTTAGAAACAGTTTGTAGTCATGTGCCCTGCTACTAAGTGCGAGGTATTCCACATATGGAACTTAGATAGTTTACATAACTGTTTCCAACCATTGTAAAATGTGTTGATATTAATTTAATTAACTTTGATTTTTTCGTAGACTTTAATGCGTAATTACAACGAAGCCGCATGCAGACATCTGAATATTAGTCGACTAATCACAAAACTAAATTTGAGTTAAATAAAATCGGTTTTGAAGTTCTGTGGAGACATTAGCAATTAGGATGTGACAGCAGAGGGCCGCTTTTTATTGCCATACATTAGCGATTTTTTATGATCTCTGCCTTTTATTTCGGTTTGGAATAGAAAATAGGAAATCCATGCGCCGTATGGGATTTATAGGATTTAATGAATTGCTCAATTTATAAGTGTTAATATAACACATTTTGTGAATAAATGTTCTATATAGTCCGGCGCAAGGTTAATGGAGAGATCTAAAGAAATAGATTGCAACATACAACATGGTGCGGTTAGTGGAAAGCAATAAATGACACCACCCGTTTCATATAGCACCCTGGGGGAATCCTTAGTTACCACCAGGAATGATCAAGTTTCAGTCACCCGTTTCTAGCGGATATACATAGAAACGGGTGACTGAAACTTGATCTTCCCTGATGGTAACTAGGGGCGTCCTCTAGGGTGCTTTAAGGTGCTTGCAATGTCACTTATTGATCTACACTAACTGCAACATCTGTTATATATATATATATATATATATATATATATATATATATATATATATACTAAAACTGGAGGCAGATGTATACTTCTCTTAAAAGTGCCAAGGAAGCTGAAGGTAACTTGTGTTTTTGTATTTTTCCAGTCTCTTTAAGAAATGAGCTTAGGATTTAATGTAAGGCAATGTATGAAGATGGTTGAAGCATTGTGTGAATGATCCAACCTCCAAAACAGTGCCGTTCTCTTTAATCTATAGTTATAAAAGTAGTTAGTACGTGCAAAATTTTAAATCTAACTTAGTTTCATATAATCTTCTCTATAATTTGAAAATTGGCTATAATTAGAAATACTATAGAGCATTGACTATAAGGACTGACAAGTACTTTTGAAAAATTATCAGTTTAAAATGTTATTCAGAAGCAGTTCGAAACGTTATTTAGAAGCAGTTCGAAATGTTAATTAGACGCAGTTCGAAATCTTATTTAGAAACAGTTTGTAGTCATGTGCCCTGCTACTAAGTGCGAGGTATTCCACATATGGAACTTAGATAGTTTACATAACTGTTTCCAACCATTGTAAAATGTGTTGATATTAATTTAATTAACTTTGATTTTTTCGTAGACTTTAATGCGTAATTACAACGAAGCCGCATGCAGACATCTGAATATTAGTCGACTAATCACAAAACTAAATTTGAGTTAAATAAAATCGGTTTTGAAGTTCTGTGGAGACATTAGCAATTAGGATGTGACAGCAGAGGGCCGCTTTTTATTGCCATACATTAGCGATTTTTCATGATCTCTGCCTTTTATTTCGGTTTGGAATAGAAAATAGGAAATCCACAAGGAATAAAATTGTAGCAAGACTGATTGATCAACACTGATCAATCAATTGATCATTCTTGCCTAATCAATTCTCTAGTTCTGAGCACATCGTGGGTTTCTGCTTATTCACTAGTTTTGGAAAATCACCCAATGTTTTCTTGATCTATGAGATTGAGAATTTTCATGATATGGGGAAAATGTTTCAATATGCTGGTGTTGAAGCTATTTCATTGTGACTAGTAATATTGACAAGTAATTCCGCCATGCTGGAAAAAAACATTCACATCGGTATTTGGAGAATGATGCGATTATTTTGTTCTTACGCGTGTTTTGGGGAAGAAATACGAGTGACTCATCCATCTCGGAGGAGAAACAAGCCTTTGCTTGTCCGATTCTCGTAGAATCTGCTGAATTTTTTTTCATCGTTGGAATTTTTTTTCTAGGGATGTTGTGGCTTCTTAGCAGTCCTCCATACACGGGACCGAGCTATACAAATTAGAGTTAGGTGACCATTAGTAGTAGATGCAAAAGAAAATAATGATCTTGTGTAGTATACTCATTTATAAAATTTGGGCTTCTTTAAGTTGCCTTTTACCTCAGATCCGAACTTAACCGAGGTTCGGTCTGTTGTATACCACATAAGAAAGGAGCACATAAAATTTTTCATCCTTTTTACCGTAAATTGGTTGATTGTCGAAATCATGCTGATTAATCATGTGGGAGAGAATAACTACAGAGAAATAACATCAGCAATAAATTTAAGTTGAATGCATCGGGAGATATGTATTTATAAATCATTTCTTACTTTATTCATTTATGAAGAAAACGCTTGAATCATAGAAACAGAGAAGTAGAAATATGACTATATATCTACGTATGTTCATTCCTTGGCATTATTACGATTTTTTACTATTCCCGTTCTTTCAATTTAACTTTCTGTTCATTTATCAGTTCTATCTCCCCTCATTTCCTCTTAAAATTAAAAAAGTAGTTTTTCCTATTGTACTAATACATTCCTTGTTAATTTACATCAAACCCTATCATTGAATATTAGTCTGTGATCGTCCTTTCTTCCTTGATCGAGTTTTAAATGGCTTGTATCCACAGAGGTGTAAATTTTGACAGCATATCTTTCCAAACCTTCTCTATGAACAGCTGTTACATTTATAGGTCATGTCATTTTAAATAGCTTGAGGTCTTGAACCTGGTTTTTTTTTACCACTATCAGGTTGGGGGCAGGTTGTAAATATAAAATATAACGCTGAGGCCCTCTGGTGAGTTAAACTAAGCACTATAGCGAGCCTGGAAAATTATGAAAATTCATCAACTTATACAGTGATTGTATCTAGCAACCTCTCCCATTGTAGCTCAATGTTTGCCTCACCTCTAGGGTAATTGGTAGCTGGATTTGTAGGACATAATAAGAATTTAAAAAAGTCCTGCGTGATCATTTAGGGTATATGTATATCTTTCACTCCTGAGAGAAGCCCTTCCTTGTATTTAGGAAATCTAGCTAATGTTGGGCAACATTCTTTCAGTTCTTGCTATACTTTTTAAGCTCATCTCTACATCTTATATTAACTTTACTTTGAGTCTTTTTTATCAAGTGTATTGGAATCTGTAATATTTAGGGTCCATTATTGTCTTAAAACTTTTCTAATGCCCAGGTCAGTTTCCGACTCGTCGTCTTGTGTGAGGCCAAGTTATTTCCATCTCAATCCGTTCGAGAGCTCGCTGGTGGCTCTCTGAGCCTGAGTTTTTTTTTCCTTTGCACGTTACGTTCCAAACTCCGGCTCCATGTGGGTTTTTTTCAGAGATATGGGCATTTTACATTGGAAATTGGGCCTTTCCCTTCCAAGTGCTTTGCAATCAAGAATAACTCGATATATTTTTGCCTTATTTGACTCAGTTTCTATATATATATATATATATATATATATATATATATATATATATATATATATATATATATATATATATATATATTGGGAGAGAAAAAGAGTGGAATAAAGAAAATCTCGAGCGAGTAAATATTTACTCTAAGCAATCAAAAAGGAAAACTTGTAATTATCATTATCGTCCAAGTTACCAAAATAAACGCTCACAAAAAATGCATCGGAGCGCATCAAGTAACTGCAACGCCTTCACACTCTATGCAACTCATGGCCACACATAATGTTTTCCACTGTATGTTGACTTTTAGAGGTTATTGAAGGCTGTGCTCTCGGATCTCTGCCAGTCAGGGCTGATCTCTGGGTAGGAGACACTCTAGCACACCCCATCACTAACAGTCTCCTTGTACACCAATCATACAGAAAACATACATTTCTCGCGTGGTATTCCAACCTTAGGTACACCTTAAATAAAACTCAAAAGTTTTGAAAGTTTCACAAAAAATCTTTTTCTTTATTGTTTGTCAAATCTTATCCTCCGCCTGTCTCTATTCTCCCCTCATTAATAATTTCGAGGAATTTATCCTCCAAATAATTTCAAAGGAGATTTTAGCCCCACAAAATTTACTTAATTTGGTAAGTGACCGAAGAACAAAATCAAATACCAGTCTTTTTCACCCTCAAAAAGTTTGTTAAGCCTTGAGCAAAGGGAATAAGTAAGATCTTAACTTCATATATATATATATATATATATATATATATATATATATATATATATATATATATATATATATATATATATATATATATATATATATATATATAAATTGAAAGAAAGGTGAATGAGGTAGTTTTTTAAATTAAGCCAAGATTACTTTCGAATTTTCTCTTCAAATGTATTTTTTCTTCCTATTTTTGGATCCTATGTGACGCGTAAATTTTTCAATTCTTATCCACTTTAGAATTCTATTTCTTTTTCTTCCTTCAACGATTCTTTTCTTGTCCATTTTATCGTTTTTTTCTCAACAGTACTATATACATATAGGACTAGTTATTTTTTGTCGTAGTTTTAATTAACCTCAAAATAACTGCCATCATCTTGACGATTATAAATTTTTTGGACGCTTTTTCTCCCAAGGTGGTTCAAGAGAATGCTTATGAGCAAGAGCCTACCCTTTTATAAATATGGTATTAGTGGGGGATGGGGGAGTCAATTCACCCGGTTGCAAGTTTTATAATTGCAACCGTGTTACTTAATCTTATTTTTCTACTCATACCATGTCATGTTGCACATTCAGCGTCTGTTTCTTCACATGATTAGTCCGTTTTTAGGAATAGGTGAATACAAACATTATCACTGGAATAAACAACATTTTCTTTCCTTTTCATCGATTCAGAAATGCCACAGTTGGATTTATTCTCAGGAAATAAAAACAATGAAGTGCAAAAATAATCCGTATCTCAACTTCAATAGAGGTAATGAGGCAAATGACTCAAAGCGATGCCACAAATCCATTTCTTTTAACTCAGCGGATCCTAACTTGGGCTACCAAAATAGACCTCATTTCTTCGCTCATTTAAAAATCAAACTTCTCCAAATAGGCATCCTTTTGTGGACACATTTTCTTCATTCGGGAGAGTTATCGTTCGCCGTATCGTCTCGCATACATTGATCCTATAACCACCAATTTAACGGTTGAGTTTACCCGCTTCCCTTCCACCGCCAAATGGATAAACCATTTTGGCATCCTTGATTTCACTCAAACATCGTTGCTTCAACCTCCGACTTTTCGAGATTTTCGGGTGAAAGTGGTTTCAAGACGTCGCCGGAAACTCACTTTTATTTCGAAAAGCACCCCCATCCCCCGCGCTAAAATCTCTTAATCTGTATGAAGAGATAGGGTGCATAATGGTGATATCAGAACATGTAAATACTAGCCACCAAGAGATTAAGAGCTCATATTGGAGATTAGACAAGGCTGTATTGTCAACTGTGGCGAATAAGCAAATCAAGATTCTCTCGGCCCAAGCTGATGAATTATTTACCATTTTTATGAATTTTATGTCGCTATATTTAAATAAAGTTAGGTTACAGAATTTTTTACTGATGGCTATGATGATCTAAAAGAAATATTAGCTTTTAACGCAGTGACCTTTAGTTATTTGCCCATTGGCGTATGTCCTTTTTGCCATTTTCAGTGATCTTGAATATGTTTTTCTCCTCTCCATTAGTCTTATATAAAAGGCAGGTGAGCTACATCATAAAACACTCGGAAGATGTTAGCTATGAAATAATGAAACTTTAGGTCACTATAAGCAAATATATATTTGAATCACCGAATGTTTGTACCAAGAAGTATATTAAATAAAACTAAATAAAAATTCGAAAAAGAAGTTTCGGCCATTGTAGGTCAAAGCACTAAACTTCACTATGATAATCAAAATTATGAAGTATCTTCCAAAAATTATAAAATCTTATTATAGCGAATATTTTAGGTTTGCATTGGCATTAATAATTTAGTGATTTTTTTATATCATCTGGGTTTCAGCAACAGTCTTAATAACGTACTTCACTCTTGGTGTGGCAAATGATTTACCACTTTACATGTAAATACATATTTTAATATTGTGACAACCCCCCAAAAATAAGTCAAGCATTAGGAAAATAAAGAAAATTGGTGTAATCAACGAAATAATTTTCACTGAAGAAATAATGAGGAAAGTCAGACATATGTAAAGGAATAACATAAAATAAAAAGAAACGTAATAAAGATGGATAGCAAACCCGGCTAAATTAAGTGGACCGGGAAACAATTACACTATGAGAAATTCATTTCCTTTGTTGTGATTTGGTCACTGACCTAAATGAATATAATATTAATTTTTCTTTTTAATTTAATAAAACAAATTTTAAATATTAAAATTGGTGATTTAATTGGTGCATGAGGATTATTTTTCCTATAATTACAATTTAATTTCTAAATATTTTATATATTTGTAATAATTTTACACAGGTATTTAAGACTGATGTCGTCGTCGTCATCATCATCATCATCATCACTAACTCTATAATTTAGGAAGAGGATTTTGTTGAGGTATTTGAATAATAATTTCATCTTAGTTTAGTTGTTTTTTTATCAAAGTTATTTCTGATAATTCTTTTATAATATAAAAAAACAAAATGGTGAAGTTCCAAAAAATTATTTTCATATATCTTCTATAACTCTATATTTTAGCAACGATATTTTGAAAGGGGAGAAATTTAGTTTAGATTTCCTTTTTAAAATTATTATAATTGGCGAAGTTCAGAAAATTTATAATAATTTGACCATGGATGTTTTTTTATAGATTTTAAATTTTAATCTAGTAGCGAAGCGCAAGCTCCCCCCCTTCCGTAGGGAAGAGTGGCGAAGCCATTGCCTAGTGTTCTAATATTTTTTTATCGGTCATAAAAATACATTTTCTGAACTTCACCATTTGTAATTCTTTGGGTTTTAAAAATTTCACAAAATTTCGATAGTTATATTTATTTCTGAACTTCACCATTTTTTTTAATATAATAAAAGAATTAATAGAAATAACTTTGATAAAAACATAAGTCATAACCAAACTAAGATGAAATTATTATTCAAATACTCAAAAAAATCTCCTTTTTAAATTATAGAGTTAGTGATGATGATAATGATGCGCTAATTGGGATTTCCAGGTATTGTCCTCTAACCGAGGTGTACATAATAATAAAATTATTATTTTATATTTTTTGTGTCTCCTTAGAAACATTATTTTGAAAATGGATTCGATTACGCATCACTGTATTTACTGTGTTACTGTATTTTAAACATTTTGTTACTGTAATTTTTATCTTAAAATACAGCATAAAATTACAGTAACTGGCATTGTTTGTATATATATATATTTACAGTAAATTAAAGAATGCTTTGCCTTCAGCAAATTATTGTACATTTTACATTTAATATTTGATAGTCTACGAATAGGTTGGTCTCCGGACTACGGGCATTCAATAATACATATTTATGTCTATGTTAGGTGACATACACACAAAAAAGGCCGGTAATACACGTAAGTTATATCTTTTACCTCGCTAAAATCTTATGCGGGCTGGTCCCTTCCTTTGAATATATGTGTTCAATTTACATGCCTGTTCCGAGACGTTCTAAATATCTTTTTCCCTGCAAACCATTTAGAGTTAAAGTAGTTTGTGACAAAGCTTTCCTGTGAATTCCTCTCCTGTCATGTCATCTTCTTAGGGCAAGCATCATTAGAGTGAGATCCCTCAAGGAGACCACTCACCTGTAAAATCCGCCTCCCTTCCCCGTCTTCTGGACTCTAATGAAATTCAATTGATCGCCGAACGGTTAATGGGAGAAGAATGAGGCATTTATAGTTTTATTTTAAGGTAAGTAATCGGAAAACAAAGAGGGCAATTCCAGTTGCTTAATTGTACCACATGTCCGATTTCAATTGTAAACGAGTCCCCGGAAGCGGATAATGAAATTCACATAAAGATCAGAAGGTCACTTCTGTGACAAACACTAGGGTGCCAGAGGTCGTTCCTTAATGGAAATGGGATGCATGAAATAGCGTAGTGCTATGTTTTCCCACCAGGCGATTATAGCTATGGAGACCTCTTCGAGGGAAGCCCGAACGTAAGAGTGATGTGTAATGAGTGTGAAAAGATGAGATAGGAAGAGAGGAGAAGAGATGATGTGTGTGGATATTCAGTCTGCGCCCAATTAAGTTACTAGTTCTTTACTTTGGCTGATTTTATTTCAGCCGATCTCGCGGGGAAACGAACCCGGTGCCTTTGCATGGAAAACAAACATCTTATCCACTCGTATGTCGAATGCCCCTTGGGTATTTCCACACGAAAATTGAAAATAAATTTCTACAGAAAATGATGAAGTTAGGGAAAGGGAAAAGTTAGGAGTAACATAGCCAAAGAACCCAAAAGAGGAGACTAGACAGACTACTATGCGAGAGGAGGGGACTGAACCACGGGGAGAAATGTCTTGCGGCGTTCGCGGTCGAGGCTCTTCTCTTTCGAAATCAACCGAATTATCGAAGAAAATTTACAAAAGAGGAAGAAAAGGGTGAATACTTTGAAGAACAAAAGGTGAACGATTCGAAGATAAAGGGGTGAATGAATTGAGGATAAAAGAGTGAATGAGTTGACGGTAAAGTGGTGACTGAGTTAAAAAATGGATGAATATGTTGAAGATGAAGCGGTGAATGAGTTGATGATAAAAGGGTGAATGAAGTAAAGATGAAGTAGTGAATGAGTTGAAAATAAAAGTGTGAATGAGTTAAAGATGAAGTAGTGAATGAGTTGAGGATAAAAGAGTGAATGAGTTAGAGATGAAGTGGTGAATGAGTTGAAGATAAAAGGGTGAATGAAGTAAAGATGAAGTAGTGAATGAGTTGAAAATAAAAGTGTGAATGAGTTGAAGATGAAGCGGTGAATGAGTTGATGATAAAAGGTTGAATGAAGTAAAGATGAAGTAGTGAATGAGTTGAAGATAAAAGTGTGAATGAGTTGAAGATGAAGCGGTGAATGAGTTGATGATAAAAGGGTGAATGAAGTAAAGATGAAGTAGTGAATGAGTTGAAGATAAAAGTGTGAATGAGTTTAAGATGAAGTAGTGAATGAGTTGAGGATAAAATAGTGAATGAGTTAAATATAAAATGGTGAATGAGTTTGAAAAAATGGATGAATATGTTGAATATGAAGTGGTGAATGAGCTAAGGATAGAAGAGGTAAAAGTGTGAGTTGAAGGTGAAGTAGTACATGAGTTGAAGATAAAAGTGTGAGTTGAAAATGAAGTGGTGAATGAGTTGAAGATAAAAGGGTGAATGAGGTAGAGATGAAGTGGTAAATGAGTTGAGGATAAAAGGGTAAATGAGTTAGAGATGAAGTGGTGAATGAGTTGAAGATAAAAGGACGAGTGAGTTGAACATGGAGCCGAGGCGACCCAAGCGTGACCCCAACTTTTCATAGAATTGGCAGGTCAGAGGTGGTGGCCAAATACCTATTTATGAATGCAGCTTTGGGGTCAGTCTGTTCCACCGGGAGGGTTCAATACCCACCGACATCCCCATTATAGGTGAGAAGATTTTCCTACTACTGTCTCCATCATCTTTCTCCTCTTTCGCAACTTTCTTTTTCTAAACTTTATCCATTCTTCGTTCGTTTCAACCCACTTTTGTCTTCTCTTTGTGAATGATCAACGCCTGTTAGAATCACTTTTTTTTGTCTTCCTTTAATAACCTACACACTCAAAGACACTGGCCCATAACTATGTATTTGTATCTAGTAATATTACCTCTTTTCTCTAAAATAATACCTGCCCAATAATTATTACCTCACAACTGCCTAATAACTGTGTATCGGCATCGGTTAATGTTACCCCTTTTCTTCGCCCTAATTATGAAGAACTTGGCGCCAGGAACCTGACCCGACTTCGGAAAGCGCGCGACGGGCGTTCCCTTTTTGACGGGCGAATAAGAGGAAATAATCACGAGCTTAATGATGCTAATCGGCATTTCTCGACGGAGTGTCGTTGAGGTTTGTTTATGGGTGGCTGAAGGAGTGCTCAGTGTAAGCTGGCGACTCTCCCACGGCGTTTATCAGGAGTCCCGGAAGTGATAAGCTTCATAAGTAATTTAATGTTAATCTATTTGAGAACGTTTAACGCCCTCTTTCGAAAGTAATATTCTAATGGGTGATAATTTCAGTGTTACACATAAAACTAATTCCCTACGGTATCAAAGATCCTTTGAATTTGATTTCTTCGCTGATGAAACAAGGTCTGCTGACCAAAGTCACGTGCTCTCATTTATTATGATTTATGTCCTTACGACCTTCAAAACTTTTCAATAATTCCCGGCCTAACCTTGGAAAGACTTTTGAAATTATATCATTCGAAAAGGAAAGTAAAACAACATAAGGGTGTCAAATTTTGTTATAATCGGCCGAATAGTTACAATGTTTTTCCTAAAACAATCAAAAAGCAAAACGGGAAGCGACCGACCGATCGACCTAGTGAGATATAGAGTCACACACGACTAAGCGCACTCGACTAAAAAGACCCATCGCTGCTTTTGCTCTATAGGAACAGGGTCTAAGAATTCATCCTTACGGGCTACGAATGATCTGATTGGGAACACCACTTTCGATATTATCGAAGTTAGTTGCAAGGGGTATAGTTAATCACTGGATGGAGTGGTTTCCCGGTGTCTGTCATACGCTGTAGATATTCATGGTTCGGATCTCACAGTAATTAGCAGGTACTCAGTGACGAATAAAGGCACTTGAAATTGAGTATAGATCGATGGCGATACACTTACTATTAAAAGACCCTATCATCCTTTCGTCGAGAGCAGAGCCAAAATACTTGGATAAGACAACAGGAAACTTTGACGGGAAGATTCCTGGGTTTCTCTTTTAATTGGAATTTAGCTCAAGTTTCACATTATAATTTTGATCAATGTTGAAAGATTTCAGGCAATTTAAAAGCAATTTAAATGAGGTAATTCCGATATTTATATGAAACGTGGCTTGTATTATGTGATAACAAATAATCAAACTTCTTGGGATGTTCAAAGTTATTTTAATAAAATATTATTGTTTTGTTTTTACTGAAATATCGTTATTTTTATCGCCTGGGTTAAAACAATGAACGTATTTTTTATTATTAAGTTTTAAATGGATTTTTTTTTCAATATTTACATTGGTGTATTCATAATAATGTGGTATTTTAATTCTAAGTATGGAATTAACAGATGATATACGGTGCCTTTTCAATCTAAGTATGAAATTTAAAATACAATACGAATTTATTTTAATATTTTTTTTTTATATTTCTCCATAATTTTGATGATTATAATCAGAAGTGGAAGAAATAGTGTGGACCGACTTTTTCTTTGTTCTGAGCTGGAAGGAAATTATTTTTCTTTCAAGATGCTGATCATCTCGCAGCGTGTGTGACTCGAAATAAAAGTAGATGGGGGGGAGCTCGATTTTCTTTGTTCATTTCCTCTTTCATTTAGTTATTTCGTAGAAAATGAAGAAAGGATTCCCGCCTCATCTTTCAGATTCTTTCGGCACCGAACATTACAACGAGACGCGGTCGGAACCTGGCCTTATTATCCATTTCTTATCCTTTCGCCATCCACGCCTCCGAAGATGGTTCCTCCCCCATTCCCCTAACCTTCCTTCAACTCATCGGCTTATGTGATGCTGTTGCGCCGCGATCCTGGGGGCCGCTGTTGTTGGCAGGGGGCGAACACAAAGGAAACAGGGGAAGCAGGGAGGAGGTGCCGAAGGAGTAAGGATAAATAAAGGTAAATGGAGGTTTCGATGGATGACACTCCTTCGTGTGGGGACCGGCTGCCTGGGACCAAGCCCCATTCAGAGATGCTCATTGCACGCGCACCAAATTATCATACAAAAATGAACGCTGCTTTTCTCTGGGCGGCGAAAGGACGAAGTAGGTAAAAATTTACATATACATTACGTATTAGCATTTTGTGAGCGCCTCGCCTGATGAGCTCGTCTGCCAGATGCGCGACGAATTACCAGCTGAGGCCTGCAAGAGGCTTGGCAGGAATGCAGCCCACGGCTACGTGATCTTTGAGACCCACTAGAGACAAGGACCGCCAAATCGATCCTCCCTTGTTTGAAGCTTCATATTATCAAACTATGCATCCGAAATAAAGGAAATTCGCCTTATCAAACAGTCACTAGAGTCTTCATTTTTAGCTGTAAGGAGGGAAACCCCTCTCGAGTAACCCCTTCCTCTTTTCCAGCCTTACCGCAAGGTATACCTCCCAAAGATCCCATTCTCAAATTTAATTTCAATGGAGGAAGTTAGATTAATTTGGTGGCAACGTTGTAAAAATGCTTAAAAAAACGTATTAATTTTTTTCTACATCTCTCTCAGGTTCGCCAGTCAACATTAACACAAATTTGGGGACATTTGAAAGTATTAGAGCGCTTAAGTCGAACTCAATAAAGACTTGGAATAAAAGGTGAATTTTTTTTTAGGGGATTTTGAAAACAAGATTATGGTAAAATGTCTGCTAGTGAAACCTGATTATGAAAAGTAGGCAATACTGCTAAGCTTAACTCAAAGATTCCCTTTTTACCGGAATGAATATACGTAATGAAATCTACATTTCACACTGCAGTGGTGAATGGCGAAAGTGAAGAAAATTAATGAGATTAGATCTTTTTATATCGAGAAAGAAACCTAATGGAAGCCCAAAAGTTAGTAGGAAGAGAAAAATACTCTTATTTTTCCTCAAAAAGAGGAAGAAATAAACATAAATTTTGATTATTGCCTCAGAAGAAAAATCGGAAAGTTAGATTAAAATGAATATGTATAAATAAGTTCTTTGAAGACTTTGCGAGAGAAAATTTATGACTTTATAAGAAACGAGTGGATTAAGTTGCTACATAACACTTACCTGTATTCTAGCCTCATTTAGTTTTGTCTTACGAGCTAATTCTTCCCTACAGTATATGTCGGGATAATGACTTTTAGAAAAGGCTGATTCCAATTCTGCCAGCTGTTCCTAGAAGACAGAAGAGCACTGTTAAAAAGTAATTGATAAGATTACTTTCAACTCTTTAATGGTCGAAATGTAATTTTGCTTTGGTAAGTTAACTTTGAAATTAAAATTCATTTCCACGTCTTTCTCAAAATCAACATAACTTTATTGATGACTTTTTTAAATATATATGTGTAAAGTTACACAAAAAATGACGATTAAATTACGTGTCTCTTCCTTAACGGAAAAAAAGCCTAAATTTCCTCCCTCTGAGGTGACATTGAATAGCAATTCATAAATTGATATTTGTAAGAAAAAAAAAAGGATAAACTTACCTGAGTAAATGTGGTTCTATGCCGACGTCTGGCAGGTGTAGGACAAGTTGTGGGAGTAGGTGTAGGTGAATGACCTGTCGATGTGCACATTCCGCCTTCACTCTTTACTTTCTTAAAGGCTCCATCACCAGCTGCAATGAAGAGATCAATAGTAGTGAGATATTTTCGCTTAAAGATTTGCCTCCTAACATTTTCGTTTTTCTTACCTTTTACACAATTTGTTTTTATATTATTTCTATCCTTCTTTCACCTACCATTTTCCCGTTTTATATTATGCATTTTACTGCTATTTCTCTAGAGATTTTCTTCCCCTTCTATACCATTTTACTACCATGCCCCTTCTAGGATCTAGTCCGTCCCCCCCCCATCTCCCCTTGCAGCAAAATAACATTTATAAATGTATCAATATTAGCCCAGGATATCGTTAAGAGAATAACAAATAAAAATACAAAATTCCTGTTTTCCCCACCGAATCACCCGCCCGGAAATTACCGACGCCCACTCCACGTTAAGAACCACTACAGACTCATTCTCACGGTACAACTATACTCACGTGCAACTTCCTGGCACATTTAGCACTCCAACGAACCAATCGTTTAGGCGATTTTTCTACCATTCAAATCTGTTAAGTCCCATTTGCCCAATCGGTACCACTATCATCGTCGAAACTTTCCCACTACTTAAGAAATCGCACTTGTTCAAGGGCCACAACACGTACTCTAATACCACACTCGACAACATCCTAACCACGAAACATTACTACATTTCAGGTCCACCATGAACGATGTAAGTGGATAGGTGTAGGTAGGGGATAAAGAAAGGGTGTGTTGAAAATAAAAAAAGTTCAGGTAGGGTGCAAAGAGAAGCTAAGTGCCTGGTGATCAGGTCTATTGCTTTTAAATATTTTCTTGTTTTGTGGTTCCTTTGTTGTCTTTGGGATAGTTTATATTATTATGGCGTTCAAACCATTTGTCTTCAAAAAATTAATGTTCTTGGATATGTTATGGCGCATTTGCTGTTGTAGTATTAAATTACAAGTTTATCATCGATAGCTGGCCAAACGTGTTAATTAACATTTTTAAATCCCTCTCTACATTTACTACAAACAGCGGATCATCAGTAAGCACAAACATCGAAAGCCCCCATCCCTCACTATTCCTTAGCAATTTCAACTCCCGTTCATCAATTCTACCTTCTTATCCCTCCGGATAAAAGTAATAAACCGTCATTGCGACATCATACATGTTCATGGCTAGACGAATATCAAACTCATCACTACAACACCTTCAGAAAAAAAATCATGGCGTCCAATATAAAGTTTACTATCTAGTCCATGCATTGTCAGAACCTACCATACTCCTTCCTTATTAACGCGATCATTCAGTTTCTCCGGATCCATTCAACCCTGCCTTACCCTTTCTCTAGTAATGCGATCATACACTTTATCCGGATCTATTCACCCTTCGTACTCATTGCATCTCTTCTCTCTTACTTTCTCATCTAGTTGTCTTAGAGTGAACTCTTAATCCACACACTACATACCCACTTAAAACCATTCTTGCCCATCCTCTATAATTCTCTCAGTTTTCCTTCGAAACTATTTCACCTCGCCTCACTGCTCTCTTCATTTTCCTTATAGAATAGTGTGATTAGTGTTCACATTTCCATCACAAATAACCTCTTGATCTTAATTCATTTTCCTTTCAACTTCATTTGCTCCTTTCTTACTCTGAAAAATGGTTCCTTTCGCTACTTTTCTCGCCTTTTTGTTTCTTTTCATCCCTCTCGCCTTACCATGCTCATATGCACTATTAGCGCATAGGTAAGTAAGCTGCCCCTTTCTAATCACCCGTCGTTATACCGTCCTTCAGCATTCCACATTAATGTTCTAGTTCCACTACACCAAGATATAGCCTTGTAATAATATCTATCGCCATCCTAAATTTGTTCCAATAATGATATTCACACATACTTCCTTTCACTTACTCGATTTATTCTCGCATTTCTTCCCAGTTGCTTGGATTGAACAGCATTCTAATTTTGATTCTCTTCTCTTTTACACCAGCTTCGATCTGTTTCACCCATTCACCTATCGATGTTCCCCCAGCAAATATATGTAGTCATATACATAATCTCGTATTCAAGTCACTCACAGATTTCATATCAAACACATCCCTTGACATATTTCTTCTACCCTTGGAGCTGATCCTTCATGCTATTATATTTTCCCTCATTTTTGCACAAAATTATGTATTTATTCATATCTTTGGGGTCAAAGAACATGTCTTCTACAAATATTATTTCACCACAAAAACCTAGCATTCTCTTTTGTTTTTCTTCTTTTATGGTTTAACTACTAAATACCACCATTATCTCATGTTTCATTCTATCTTTTCGTTTATTTACACTTAACCATCAACCAATTCACATGATCAAGCTAGACTAAGTGGTGACCTTATTCAAATATTTAAGCTGTAACAAGCACTTTATATTCCCCGATCTAATACAAATGGGAAAATGGTTGTAAAATTATAGGTAAACGGTTCAACTCTTTAGAATCTAAAAGAATTTCTTCAAACGAATTGTCAACTTATGGAATGGTGTCCCCTGTATCGTTATTAGACGCACTAAAGTTGATTAGTTTAAACATAAACTGGATAAACACTTTACCTTAAACCCAAGACTAACTACGGTTATAAAAAAGCAATATTTTCTTTTTTCGCCGTCCATCAGATAAGTGAACATGATTGCTAAAGGCGGCAAAGCTTAGTACACTTAGCTCGAGGCAACCGGGGCTTCACGGATACAGCAAATAAGAGCGTGTGGATATTCCAATGCCCCGAAAGCAATCAGGGCGCTTTGGGACTCTCTGAACCGGGTACGACCCATTATCTCTCGTACTGAGTGGTGTATTGTAACAAGCTTGGCGATAGAAACAGATGCAGTGCCAGGTAGAAACCCATTGAATTCAAACACAGGGGATACTGCACGGGAACCCATCTCCTCCTAGGACTTGGAGCGAACCATGTACACAGGCATAAATTTAGCGTGACACAAAGTGTGCTCTGAAAAGGCCGAACGCAATGCTACCAGCGCTGTGATAGCTTTGGAAGCAGAAGCGCGGCGAAAAAAATAGCCCGAGAGCTACACTGAGCTCTCCAAGGAGATTCCTAGCCCTAAACCCAAAGGACTTAGGGTATGTTTGGTGTCTATCCATGGCTTACGCACCGTTGAGATCGACCGCGGGGGGCAATGAGAGCCGTTGGAGACTGATGGGGGGACCGAGCCCGCTCGTAGAAGTGCATAATACACTGTGTACGGCGTAGAACGAGGGACATCTTCCCAGCATAGACAAGTGGATTCTTTTAACTGGGGAAAGTGCAGAAGGCCCTGGTCGCCAGGCGAAGACCAGGTATGGTGGATCGAGTCCACCTTCCTCAATACCAGCTAGGTTGCAGATCGGGAGAACTCGCATCCGTTATCAATCTTGGAACCAATGTCGAATTGGTAAAACATTAAGTAACAAAGAGTTTTCTTCCATCAGGAAACATGCTATTGATTGTAAAACAGACGTGTCCTTAAATGATTTTTCTGTCTTAGAATTTGCTAAATCTATTTCATCTCTCCGCATTAAAGAATCACTCTGTATTAAATACAACTACCCAAATTTAAATGAGGACACGTCATCCTCTCCTCTGTTTATAACTTAACCAAGCTGTATTCATTCTTTGAATTCCTTCCTGTTTTCACTCGTCATTGTGATCCGACCATGTAAGGTAATGTTTCAGTGTCTATATTTTAGTTTTACCTTTTGTTTGTATCAAATTCTTGAATTTTCCATTTCAATTGTTTAATTTTGTAATATTACGTTTAATTTGTTTGTTCTTAATTGATAGTATCTCTTTACAAATATTTTTCTGGTGTTCTTTACCTCACTATTTTGTTTGTTCATTAACATAACGTTCATTTTATATTTTTAACGTCGTGTTTGTGATTTTCTCTGATCTGTGGTTTTTAACTTTAAACTTGTGCTGTTATTTATGTTTTTAGGCTTAAATTACTCATTTAGAACTTGTTTTTAGCTCCTGAAGAGAGGTTTTGTAATAACCTGAAACGTTGGAATTAAAGATGGGACCCGCCTTCTTCGTTTTGTCCTTCTTCTTACTGAATATAAGACTCAAGCTTTGTAGAAGAAATCTAGGTGAATACATAAATATATATATATATATATATATATATATATATATATATATATATATATATATATATATAAAAATTCTAAGTATCAGTTGCTATTTACCTGTGTGCGTGTGTTTGAAACCAACGTGTCCAGAATATTTTCGTAGGTGTACACGTATGTTTGTAACCCACGTGTTCTAATATATTGCATGAGTGCGCTTGGAAGAACTGATTCGTTTTGTCGCATAGTAAATCAAGTTAATTTAAAAACGATCTTACACGTTTTTACATTATTAGTGGAAATTATTCCTTTGTTACTTCAGAGATAAACTTAAGGCAAGTTCAGGTACTAAATTGGGACAAGTTAAATAAACTACTTTGGGACACTTCAAGATGGGGCCTAGAATATAAACAACGAGTGTAGTGGTAGTTTCATTCAGTAGCACATTTATGCTGATTCTATTATATGCAGGTATTGTTCGACTTGGCAGATAATGGGGAGCTTGTTTGGTAGATTTAGTGAGAATCTTATTTTCCTCTAAGGGTGAAATTGTTAGAACCCGGAGGTATTCATTATGTGGGTGTTATTTGATGGATACGGATGACCTTTGATAGACCCTTGTGGCTTTTGTCATCCGTGAAATTATGTTATGCTATGTTATGTATTAACGGAGTCGTTTCTTTGTTTTTCAGGCTACCTCACGACCACACAACTTCTCCTGCGACAGCTGATCCGTTTCAACCTTTACGAAACGGAGTAGCATCGAGAAGCTAAGATTTTTAATTTAGTAAATCTGTTACAAAATTTTTACTAAATTAGAAATCTTTGAAAAAGAGCACGATATTGAAGTGAGACTGGTTTGGGCTTCCACTCTTCCTAAACAGCTGGAGGAATTCTGAGAGCGTTGATGAGCACTATCGAAGCAGTATTGTTATTCAAGTGCGGATCAGGTGAAGATGAAGATGAAGGATCTGCAAGAGTGCATAGACTGATTTACAACAAATTGTGATGTTAATTTAGTCTCCTCATGAACATTGCTAAAACTAATATTTATTCTAGAGGATCTTAGGAACTCCTAAGCAGATACAATACCTTATAAACCAAATAAAATAGAAAACCAATAAAGTTATAGTTGCAGGCATTTTTTCGAGAACCTGTGCAGCAAATCGTTTCTAGAGAAAATTGACTGACTTAAATAATTCGCTTAACCTTCTTTATAAGAAGGATGCGATTCAGTTTGTGGATTTCTGGAATGAGTTCATCGATCTCCCTGACTTGTTAGGAAGAGATGGACTTTAAGTTAAGTGGGTCGGTGTAGCGAGTTTTGGAAGACTTAAATAATGCTAATAAAACATTTTTCTACAGTTTCAGTGCATCGGTTTGAGGCAGCTTAAATAAAGTTTATGGCTTCATGTAAAATTTACTTAATATACTTGCAAGTCTCGTGGCTATTGAAAATATTTATATTATTGTAATAAGTACACTGCAAATTATTGCTGAATAATAGCAGCAGCCTACTATAATTTTTCGTGTTGAAATACCCCTGTGCTCTTAGTTGTAAGTTACTGTAAACCTGTGGCTTCATAGAAGTAAATGGTGTGATGATTGGATACTGGGAACCTTGCATGTTAAGCCTTTGTCTGGTAGGAACAAAAGTTCAATGTTTACATTTCAACAGTTTCTTAACACTTTTGTAGAGTAATATCAATTTTTTTAAAAGGCAAATTTCTCTTTGACCTTTTTTAATTTTGGTTATTGGTTTCAATTATTTAGGTCTGAGGTATGCTCACCATCCGAGCTTACTAAATGTTTTAATGTTCACTCATATGATGAATTAATAAATTAGATACACGCACATAATTATCTCACATTATAAATCTCTAACTTTAATATATAGTTGGAATGTGCCAGGTTATATTTACTCTTGAAATGTTTGTGGCTTGATGACCTGTTTTTATGTTAGCTAATCAAAACCTACTTTCATTTTTAGATATGTTTACAGGCCTCAAAGCCGAGTGGAGCGAGGCAGGAATATAATTAGTCACATAATGCTCTACAGTTTTTTTCGTGCACTGATTGAGTTGGGACATTGCTAAAGCTTTTCTATTTTACATAACGTCTTGAAGAGCACCATATGAAACCTCTATTATTATAATAATTATTGTTATTATTAAGTACTTTATAGGCTAGTGGCACAAGCTTTAGTGACACTTCTCATCAAATAAGTGATCGAGTTGCTTTAATTAGCAAATATTCTTTAGATCAAAGAGATTTGAATAACAATATTGAGCTTCGAACAGAGTATTCTATGTTGTACTCAACAGGCCTACGTGAAATTGCTGAGATGGTTGCCGGAAATCCTATATTTGCTAACGGAAGCAATTAAGATCTACCTCACCGCCTCGGCGTTTATAGCTCGGCGGCGGGGTTTCGATGGTCCAACTGAACCGAAGAAATTCTCGGTTAATCTCGACGGAAGTTTGCCCACGGGCGTAGGGCATTGCTCTTCCCGATAACTCTCGTTTAACACGACTCCTTTAAACAAAATCTTACTCGATCCCTCTTTCTTCGACAACTGTAATTCCGTAATTTTGTTCAAACAATCTAAAGGTTTCAATGGAATGTTTCCAAAGTTGCCTTGGTGCACCATTTTGAGGTACTCCAGTTCATGAATGAGCTCACTGTTGATGTCATCCTTGTATTTCTCGACTAAATCAGAGGCTCTTTGTCGCCAGCTTTCTAATTCTTCTGGTTCAGAAGGTAGCATGTAGTTCCATAGAAACGAGAAGGTTTCAGACAAGTTTCTTAAAGTGCCAAACCAGAATCAAGCCACCAATGACGTTCTCGATGATTTTGTAAAACACACATTTCCTGAAAATTGCCTTTCTAAAGAATCATCATCTTCATTCATTTTGGTGAAATCTTCATCCGGGCTCTGTTCGTCATGGAATCGCATTATATTTCTCTTCAAATTTAGATTAACCTCAATCCCATACTAGATGAAACATGTTTTGCTTCATTCCAGATTTTCTTCCAGTTCCCACGAAGATCTTTCAAACTTGCTATCAACTCGTTGACATTTGTGACTTGAACATCAACTGTACATAGCACGTCTTGCTTACAGAATCTTGTTTCAGATGAAAAATTGATACCAAAATCTTGAACCAGGTTGTTGACATAATCACACAAGTAAACGATGAAACATACTCAATAGCGCCATGTATTTCTGTCCTTGTTTTAGGTGTCAGATTGGTTATACACAATGGTTATACACAATCTTTTCTCGAATACCAATGATAATTGGTATTCGAACTAATGATAATTCTAATAACAATAATATTATTAGTATAAATAATAATGACATTAAAAATATCAATAATACTAATATTGATATCAATAATAATCCTAAATTATAATAATTTAAATAAAATTAAAATGATAATTAATACTACTTTTGAAATTATTTGTCTAAACCGTTTTTAAAATTATTAAGTGACATACTTACAATTCACCACCTCTGCAGGCATACTGTTTCACAAGTTCAATACTCTCTGCCTGAAAAAGATTTTTTTCTACAGTCTAACCTACATCTTTGATTTTTTTTAAATTTTCAAAATCTATCCACTATGGCAGTGATCCCTGTCTATTTCAAAGAATCGACTTCTATCTACTCTCTCTATTCTATTAAAAATCTGATAAGTCAGTAAACCTGCTTTGGCAATCTTTTTCATTAAATTGCATACTACTCATGTTAAACTGATAAGCCGATATTTACTAACATACTCTCTCATTCCATTTTTAAATATAGGTGTTATATGAGCATTCTTACAATCACTTGGCACCTCCACAAATTTAAGTGAACGAGTGAAAATTTTATTCAAACAAAGGTTACACTGCTTATTTATCAATTAAGGGACTAGCGTAAATTTCATCCGGTCCTGCTCCTTTATGTTTATCTAAACTTAAAAGAACTTCAGCAATCAGTTCCTTAGAAAATGAGACGGTATTAACAAGTTGTTACAACTAACAACATGACAATTAACAACTTAATAACAACCACTATACACTCACCCTTATTTTGTTTCGTAATTTCGGGTATTGCTGCTTCACTTCTCATATTATATAGCAATGATATATCTAATACATAATTTATAGATTACAGTTTATTTTATTTTAATGCTTAAAAAAATAAAGAAAATCATTATAAAATATTATGATTTGTATAAAACTAATGCCAACGCAAAAACAAAATCACTAAATTATGTCATTTCGACAATGCCACTTTCGCAGTGTCAATCACTCTCCATCTTCGGCCTCTTCTTTTTTTACATATTGAAGGAATATTATTATCAATATCGCGAGATCAAGGGCGGATTTTAATTGCACTCTCGTTTCGAGGTAAATTGAAGAATACTATTTCCACTAGAAGTTACTCCCTACAATAAATATAGGAAAAAGGTTTATCAATATAACATTTGATCTGTGTTCTGTATACATAGGGAAACAAGGGCCCCTCTCGGCACTTGGGACCTGGTACGATGCCCCAGCTATATCCACCTCCCATCGGCCCTGAAGTTAAAAGTGTTATTTTTCAATTGTTAGGGGTTCTATTAAATACAAAAAGTCAATTTTAATCCCAAAACTTTGCTTTGGTGGTCAGGACATTGAATTTTTAAATTAGCCCATTTATGGTAAATAACATTATTTTTATGCAAGTAGTAAAAATAAATAAAAAGGTTCAGGCGTTATATTTTTTCAGTTGTAGTATAAACATGATACACTGTATTTAAAAAGTTATAAAAACAGTAATACAGTAGTAATAGCTATTATTTCCCTTATATTTTGTTTTTTTTTGCGACCTGGACAGTAATGGCAGTTCTCTTACATTCCGCATAGATTCAGCACTAATTTGGTAAAAAAAAAATTGTAGAGATTTTTAGAACTTTCGAGAATCTTGTATATGTTTGAAGAATTTCTAGAACATTCTGGTAACGTAGATGACTGTATAAATACAAAGAATGTCTACTCAACAGATCAGTTTAACTCTACCCGTCACAGCGCAGACATTGTCACTCGTCATTGAAAGAAGCATTTGTCACACATGGTATCAAGAGGTTAGAAGCATCCGACAGACGCATTTTGCAATGCCTGCTGTGAATTTATTAAGACAAGAGCGAAAAAGTACTCTGTAGAGAGATCTGCTGAAATGCGTGAGGCCTACAAGGCATATTTCAGCAGGCCATTCGGAGATCAAGCCAAAACGGGCACCTCATTTCACCTGCGAACTCTGCAAAAGATCTCTGGAAGGTAATATATATATATATATATATATATATATATATATATATATATATATATATATATATATATATATATATATATATATATATATATATATATAGAGAGAGAGAGAGAGAGAGAGAGAGAGAGAGAGAAAGATGAATATAAATATAATGTGTTTTGTATATTTGGATACTGGATTTTTCTTCTTTTTTTTTCTTTTTTCTTAACATTTATAATAACACTATGTTTTCATTTTGGTTTTTTTTACAGGATGTTACAGAGGAGAAAAAAGACTATGAATTGCACAATCACACGAACTTGGATGGAACCAACTGACCACTCAAGCAATTGTTTCTTCTGCAAGGTGAACCCTTCCAAACGTCGAGTAAGCAAAAATGCGCCTGTTATCATGTATCCAGACCTTTAGTCATCTATTGCACCAGTGCCAGACAGTTCTGAGCTCCCCGTACCCACTCCTCTAAAAAGAGAGCAGCAATTTTTAGAAAGGAAAAACAGGTCAATGTCAAGATCTTGCTAGATGTACGTTTCGGAGGTTATCGGAGACTTGAAAATGGTGGCCTTGTTGATAGGGCTCCAAGGCAGCTTTACCAGGTTTCGTTGTTATCTTTGCCTTTGAGACAGCAGGGACACCGTGGTACACTACCGTAAGAGGGATTGGCCACAATGGGCCGAGTTTAGTGTGGGAAAACAACGTTAAATGGGAGCCTTTGTTGGACCCCGCAAAATAGTTTACTCCTCAGCACTTAAAATTGGCTCTTATGAAACAATTCGTCAGAGCTCTAGATAAGGAGTCTGCAGCTTTCAAGTATCTCCAAGATTTCTTTCCTAAGCTATCTGCGGCAAAGGTGGAAGCTGGGGTATTATTCTTCGGTCCACAAATAGAAACGATCATGGAGTTCAAGGAGTTTCCCGAGAAGCTCACTAGGACGGAAAAAGCAGCGTGGGAAAGCTTTAGCACACTGGTTCTAGGTTTCTTAGGCAATCACAAAGCCTGAAACTATGTAGAGCTTGTTGAGAACCTGGTAAGAAACTACAACAAGATGGGTTGCGGGATGTCCCTGAAGGTCCATCATATTCTTCACGTTCATCTTGATAAACTTAAGGAGAACACGGGAGCGTACTCCGAGGAACATGGTCAGCTCTTTCACCAGGATCTACTGGACTTTGATCGTATAGTGAAATTTGATGGGAGACTATATTTGGGGGGGGGTGATTCGTGAAAGTAATTTACAGTATAAGCATAAATCACGGAATACTTATCATTTATAATATTTTAATTGTCTCATTTATGTAATTCTAAAATAAATAAATGCTATTTTTGTTTCATGTTGTTTTGTTTCTACTTTATGCAAATGAAAGTTCAAATTCACCACTTCTTTCCAGAGGGAATGGGTAAATTTCCTATAAAAATCATTATCCTGGACACAAATCATAGTTTGAAATAAATAACAGTGTTTTATTCATGTATTCTAGAAACAAACAAATAGAAAATACCAGTTGCTTCCCTCAGACAAAAACGTGTTACATAGAATAGTTAATAAGGAAAAGATGCAGCCTTTATTTTTAGCAATGACGAATGATTTATGTTTAGAATCAAAAGGAAGTGACATTTTAATATAGACTACGCGGCACATAAATGCAGAAGTAAGTCACGAGTCCTGATGAGTCAACCTGTATGGGCGCGACTTCTGACTCTCAAAATGCCTAGTCATTTTACGCGCATGGATAGGATATCGATGGTAACTTGCGAGTTAGTTCGTCCAGTAGTGTAAACTGCATCTTGGTTTAGCCTACCAGAAAGCTTTTAGATAGGTTCCTTCAATATTGCAATACCAATTTTAAAATTTATTAGAGCTGTAATAAAGACTAGGTAGGTGAAGCTTCCACACACACACACACACACAAATATATATATATATATATATATATATATATATATATATATATATATATATATATATATATATATATATATATACACATATATATATATATATATATATATATATATATATATATATATATATAATCATGTGTTTCTGAACTATCTTCCTAAGAAGTTGCTAACGACTATCCTAGTTGAAGTTAAGCCACATTGGTCGTGAATAGTCAGCGGATGGAGTTCCATTTAGGTTGCCTTCATATCGGCTGCGATTATTTAACTGTAAATAGGTAGGTTGGTGGTGCTATTTGTCCCCCGCATTGTGAAATAGATCCCATTACCGAATAATGAAATTCACATACAGATTAGAATGACAATCAATGATTAGTTCGAAGGCACCAAGGTGTTTTGGGCATATAGGCATATGATAGTGAGTGTCAGAGTTTACAAATGTTTTTTGGAGTGAATGAAGGGAGGGGGGGGTCCTTGGTTGTGGATGTATTTTTTATGTTTCTTTAGTATTCTCTGTTATGTTTGGGTAGGAAGTTGGTGTTTAGGGAAGTGTTTTATAGGTGAGTCTATTTTTGTTGTGCTGGGAATCAGTGACTCATGTGGGGGAGTTGGGGTATAATGGGGGGTATCTTCTTTGGGTTTTCACAGGTTTGCGTTGAGTTTGTTTTTTGGTTTAATGTGTCTATGTCTTCGCTCCAGTTTCTGTTGCTTTGGTGATAGAGTGTGTAAGGTTGCTCTGTTTTGTAATAATTCATATGTATCTTTTATACAGTCTTAGATTACTTTTTTGAAATTTTGGCGTGTGTGTTTTCTTTTGATTCTGAAGTAATGGATCATTTAACTGTATAGTGCTTGTGATATTTATTCGCACACGAGTATGCATATATTTTCAAATCATGTATTTTAAATAGTTTTAATATTTACATAGATCTTCCGCAAGATGGTGTCAAGAGTAATATGAGGAGCAATACGGAAGATGACATCGGTAGGATATTATTCTTTCCTGCTTCAACGTTCGCAGTGGCATTGATCAGCTGTTGCATAACTTCTACACATTTGTAATTCCCGTAACTCCAGCATTTTCTTTTACAGATCTATTCAACAAAATGTCTGGCCAAGATTCTCTCACTGGACACCCAATGAGCTATTCTCTTGACCCATCATTTAACTTTCTCTGAGCACTTGTTAATCCTTTATTGCACACCCATCGTTCTCACTCCCAAGCATCCATCAAACTAGCCCCAAATAACCAATAACCCCTCCCATAACACTCATTGTTATGAGTACACCTTAAGCCATCCTGATCTTACCCAATTGTACCATGTAAAAAAATAAATCCTGAACCTGCCGCAAGACCGCCTTGGATCTTCTCTGGACCCCGCATATAATGTAATTTATATATTAATTTACATGTAGCTAGGAAATCAGTAAATTACTGTATTTTTACAGCAACAATGGATGTTATTATATTTTTTTAATATAGCATGCTACTTTAGAAATTTCAGTAACACACTTTATAGAAAATGACTATAGCATGCATGTTACTCTATTTTAAATTTACATTAACATACTGCATCGAAAAAAGTAACTGATGTCACATTGTTTTTATAAAATGAAATACTGTTATTTCTATATTAACACGTGAATCAAAAATACAATAGCAAGCATTGTTGCTGTAAAAATACAGTATATTACTGACTGCTTAGCTGGCCGTAAATTACAGTAAAATTTACATCAAATATTTTACAGTGTAATTCTTGGCCGAAATCAGAAGGAAAAAACTTCGTTGGTGAATTTATTTTAAATGGGTACAAACTTTTCAATAGAGAGAAACATACGTGTAGGGAGTGCTTCTCTTGTACGTTAGAGAAAAGTTAAACGCAACACAGTTCCTATACTAACCCTCAAAATAAATTTAACTTTGACGTATTATATGATAATGGTAAAAAAGCTGATAACAAGAGAAAGTGGTTGCTCCATGTTTTAAGCGAAAGTTATCTCAACCAAATGTTTAACAATCCAACGTTCGAGCAAAACATTCTTGATTGAATTATTACAAATGCTGAATATTTTGGGGTGTCACTGTCGACGAACATATCAATAAAAGTGAATACAATACTATTCAACTTAACATAAAAAAGCATTTCGAGTAAAAATACAAAGTTTAATATTCCTAATAATTTTCTAAATGTAAATTTTGAAGCTTTTCAAAATAAAAGGAGGAAGGTTCCCTGAACGGAATTCCTCCAATTAAACAGTATCGCAGCGATTTCCAAGGAGAGTAGCCTTACTCTAAATCAAGTATCCTTCCTCTAAATCAAGGGTGGGGAACGTTTCCTGCGTTGAAAGCATCATTAAGTTAGCTATAGGCCACATTTATGAGTTTAACTAGATATACTTTGAAGGTGCAAATTATTTTGATTATAACTAACTGCTCTGACAATATATCAGCTTAAAAATGACCCCCCCCCCATCAATTCTGATTTTAATTAACATTTAATGACTTTGTTGCCAGTACTTTTTATAGGAAAGCAATAAAAACGATTTGATCTACAAAATTATAATTCATTCAGAAGGCATAACTAAATAGCCAATAAGGCTACTTGCGGCGTAAATACCGCAAGTTTTCCGCCCCTGCGTAAATAGATGCTAGCTAGCTATGAATAAAAAATACACTAAAGTTTGCTATAATTAAAAAAAACCCTCTATATTACCACTTGCTAAAATAAAATAGTACTATGTAAATGGCAAAAATATATTCATTATCGGTGTGTAGTTAAAAGTGAGGTAAAAAAACAAACAAAACTACAATACGAAAATGATCTTTTTAAAACTTGTAAAGAAATTCCCAAACAGTTCTATGTGTATTTCAATAATAGAAAAACGATTGGAATGTTATAGAACCTATTAAAAATGACAAGAAAAACAAGCCAGTGAAATAATAAGTATTGCGCAAATCGGAAATTTCCTGTCCACAGAGCAAAGCTTCTGATAAAATAGAGAAAATAAAAAAAATTGAAACCCCCGCGTCTAGATAGAATTCCTTCGGGGTATATTAAAGAGTTAAAAAAAAGAGATCATAGCGCTACTGAGCATCTCTTGCAGAGTGCTAAAAAATGGAAAAGCGTATTTTTCAGCCACGGAAGCAAATATATATTTGTTCGCATCGGATGTAATGCAGAGGTAAGGCGTCATAGAGGTGAAAGATTGAATCCTATATGCAATATTTTTTAATTGTCAGCGTTATTGTAGGTGTAATGATTTCAAGCGCTGAAGCCTCAGTTCATAGCAAAGTAAATGCTGAGATATATATGAATCTGCTTAAGGAATATGTTTTCCTACCTACGAAAAGCTCTGTGCCACACAGTAAATATGAGGCAGCAGTTCTCGGATGCTAAAAATATAAAGATGATAAACTCGCATGGCGCAAAGCCTTGATTTAAACCAGATAGTAAACCTATGGAAGAAACTTAGAGCGGGTGGTCTTAGCCCGGAAACAAACGAATGTTGAAAATCTCTGTCAACGATTGGTAGAAGAAGTAAATAAAATCACAAGTGAGCAATGCAAAAATTTGGTGAATTCTGCTCATGTCATTGAGAACAAGGGACTGCAAACTTCTTATTTTGTTCAATTGTCTATAAGATGTGATTATGTTGTTTTCTGGTTATGATATAATTTATAGTTATTCTCTAATTTTGGAGCATCCTTACATTAAATAATTTAATCCAGGTCGAGCTTTCAAATAAGAAGAAAAACGCAGTTTACAGAGTTTATTGTATAAAATAATATACATATAATTCTTTACTTAGGAGACTGATGATTGAAGCCAAATCACTTTAGAAAACCTGTCTCCTAAGAATTCTGTGAATTTTTCATGAATATTTAACAAATATTTTCCAGAAAATTCAGATTTTGGTGTTTTGTTCTTTAGTTAAGAATGGGGCCGTATTTGAACAGGGTGGAAACCAAGCGAAAAAATGCTCCCAAATTGAAAATAAAGTGTTATCAGAAGATTATTATATGTTAATTTTTACCTAAGAAATCGTTTAAACCTGGAACGCTCTTCCAATTAATGTTAACAGACATGTTTGATAATAAATTGGACAAATACATATTTAATTTTAAAAACACCGAAGTAATACTAAACATAGTTTACCGGGCTACTTTCCTCCTGATCTAAGGTCCTACATATATATCTTTACCTTACTTTCCTCCCTTTTTTTACACCTAGACTTAGAGCGGATATACAGGGGTTTGCTACTGTGATTCTATAATTCTATATTCCACTTGTTCTTTTATTGTTAATATTATTGCAATTATCAACCTTATTTTCAAATTATAGATAACTTCTAACGGGTTACCGTAATTTTTACCATCAAATAACAATAAATTCTTATTCAAAAATATATATATTAAGGACAATACCAAATGTGAATGAGAGGCTCCTTTAGCTTTATTCATTACATTTTTAATGATATTGGAAGGAAATTTATAAATTGCAAGTTAAAATACAATAAATACGCCTATATTCATACACCATCTATGTTTAGGTATTAGGGAGGTTCTTGCTGTTATTTTATATACGTGGGAGATACACATCGCGATGTGCTTTCCCAACACACCAACTGCTTTTACTTGTCCACACTCGGTTCCTTTTTTTGCATTTCATTCATCTCTGGTAAAGTTTTTATTTGTTTTTAATAAGTGTATGTATGGGTAGCATGTTTGATGGTATGGGCTAATATTTCCTCAACCCCATAGTTTAGCCAAGTTTGCAATTTTTAAGGGGAGTTTTATAGAAACTTGTTCTGAGATGTTAGAATTCCTTTATTAGGAATATTTGTGTTAAATTACATTCGTTACTATTTCTATTCGTTCCATCCTTCCTTGTCGTATCCTTATGCTTTCTTAATTGAGTGAATCTGTGTTCATTGAGAACATTATCTTTCTGTATTATTATACTTAACAATTAGTCGCCAACACAGTTGAATTCCCCCCACAAGAAGATACGGCCCAGAAACACCCGTCTTTATCTGGATTTCGGCCTTGATTCATTTGTTAACAATTCCTTTATCCAAATTATTTGGCCCTATTTTTAAATGACTACTCTACTGAGTCCTACCTCAAAGTTTGACTAATACATACAAAATTTACAACTTTTATAAATGCCAAGTGATTCTTATATGTTTTCTCTATTCATATCTTTGTTCAATTCTACTTCTCTTCTGTTTCGATTTCCTATCTTAAAATGAATTCATTCCAGTTGGTTCGTAAGCGCTTCCTTTTGTCTCTAAAATGAAATTCACAACAGCTTCCATTTACTATTTATGACTCCCATTCCTGGACCAATTCAATAATTTATAATTTTTTTTTCATTTAACTTATCATTAAACATCTTTAATGATTAGGTATTTTTGTCTATTCTCATCTATAAACAAGATCCTGTGTTTTGTATTCACCGTAGCACTGTTGAGGTTGGTGCTTCGAATCAACACACACTCCAAATCTTACAACCCGCTAATAACAGGACTAGGCCAACTAAACGCAGGAACTAATTTAACCTAACCCAACCTAACATACTAAATTTAGAAGGAAAAATGTAAAGAAATCTTGCCACTTAGGTACGGCCAGCAACGGCAATAACGGGAGAAGATATTTCATGTTTATATTCACTGGGACGAAGTATTCATGAGCCTTTGCTCTAATCTTGCAGTGATCCTTCAACATATGTTGAGTTGATGCATGTTGCAAAGATCAAAGCATGAGCGTACATATGTCGCAAGAAAAGGATGAAATCCGTCTCTCCCACCCATAGGGTGATAGGAGGGGGAGTTAATTTGCTTCATATTTCCGCTATAAAGTTGTCCCTGGTGGTTTGGACATACAATTACCCCTTTCACGGATAGATCTACTCCTGCCCTTGCTTTTAGAGTCGCCAGTCGTAAGGCTGCATTATTTGCTGTCATCTAAGTTCTTACATGAATATGCTAGTATATTTTTCTCTTTCGCTCTATTCTAACCCTTTCATCGTGAATGTAGTGCCACCTTTACTTATTTACTTCCAAGCCCTTAAGTTGGCCCTTGCCTCAATCCATTCCCCTCGAGTAAGGGGAGAAGTCAATATGACTCTATGTGCCAATATCGAGAAAATAATTTGTAGATCTCCTCTCCTGTGCCATTCGTGTTAATGAATACAATATTGCTATTTTGTATAGAAAATATTATATATTAATGATCGTATACGTTAGTAGGGTTGATTAACTATCATTTATCATTGTTTTTCAACTCATTTTCATTCGTGTATCTGTGTTTTAATCACATTTTCATTCGCGTATCTTTGTTTTACATCTAATTTTCATTCCCATATCTTTGTTTTACATCTCATTTTCATTCGTGTATCTTTGTTTTAATCACATTTTCATTAGTGTATCTTTGTTTTTCATCTTATTTTTATTCATGTATCTTTATTTTAATCACTTTCTTTTCCATCAGATTTCAATCGAGTATCTTTGTTATCATCACACTTACATTCGTGTTTCTTTGATATTCATCACATTTTATGTCTTTGTTTTAAAGCACATTTTCATTCTACATGTGTATCTTTGATTTCATCACATTTTCATTCGTGTATCTTGGTTATCATCATATTTTCATTGGTGTTTGTTTCTTATTCATCATATTTTCATTGGTGTTTCTTTCTTATTTATCATATTTTCTTTCGTGTTTCTTTGTTTTCATCACATTTTCACTCAAGAAGCTTTTGGAATTATATTAAAAATAACGTATTTCTTTACCTTGTAATGAATTTTACAGTCCAATTTCTTGAAGCTGTGCTGATCCTCGCCGACCGAGAAGAAGAATTAGAGGTGGGCATCATTAGTACCCCCTAACCAGTTCCTGGTCTACTTCCTCGACGAATTTCAGAGACCAGATAAGTTTCTTCCAGCGATCCACCACTACGTGTATCTGGAGGGTGTCTGAATTGCGGAAGTGTTAGTGAGGCGGAGAAATGGCGAATTGTGATATTCCTCCATCATTTACATGAAGACAAGAAGAAGAAACCCACCGGGGCCATATTCACCAGCGAGTTTGTTAGGGATAGTTTGTAAAGAATGTGAGGTTAAAGTAGGTGAAAATGTGTGGATGGTTATGGTAGAAGTAGTCTAAAGATAGTTGGGAACTGAAAGTGTGCAACTCTCTTAAACTTGTTCAGCCGTGGTGATGAAGGTGAATCTGAGATGCTTCGACTGACACCACCCATATGAGGGGTGAGTAGGAGAAAAAATATTGGACTCTTTTTTGCCCTCACCATTGTGCTCGAAGTACCAACGAGGGCAATCCAAAATGTTCGCGGAAACGTTAAGTTAACCAAAAGCAAAGTGATAGAAATTTATGTTCAAATTGGACTTTGGACAACATACAACCTTCAGATTATGTCGATGATACCTTTGTTTTTATGGCGATGGAGTGCTTAGGTGGAGTAGAGAGATAATGTGGATTTTATAATATAAATTTACTTGAAATCATAGAAAATTATTGATTCTGTGCACGATGTGTTGACCTGAATGCCCCTTAGGTAACTCCTGCTATCCAATTACCATTAAAACTGCAGTGTGTCAAAAGTACCTCAATCCGTAAACAACCTATTTCTGTCGCTAGTAATTTATGAAATTGAATGGCTTTCTAAAGGATGCAGTAGCTCTGTCAGGTTCAAAGAAGGAAGGTCACTTAACAATAGAATGGCTAAAATTTGGGGTAATGCGAAGGTATAAATGCAAGAGATTTTCTAAAGATCAAAGTAAGTTTTGCTTATCGCGGAACTTGACATTTAAGCTTCTTCATCTCCTTTGAGAGAAAGTACTTCTTTCACTTAATGGAATTTAGAAAAGGGATGCAATTTCTTTTAGATTCTCGACAACATAGTGACCGCTTTTACCTCATAAAATGCTTGATGCCAATTTAAATATTTTCAGCGTGAAATCACCAACATCAAATAATTAGACAATTTGAGTCTTATACTCTTGTAATCATGGGTTAAAGAGAAATAACTGGTATATATCATGTACCTGAAGACGTTTAAGAAGTTTTTGTAACCTATGTA
Organism: Ceratothoa steindachneri; assembly: GCA_963969495.1. NCBI lineage: Eukaryota > Metazoa > Arthropoda > Malacostraca > Isopoda > Cymothoidae > Ceratothoa > Ceratothoa steindachneri. The sequence goes on from OZ018323.1 coordinate 171,361,334, forward strand.
GATGAACTCAAACTTATTATTTCCTGATCAAGTGCAGAAGCTGACAATTTTTGAGTAGAATTAATTAATTCCAAAACTTTAATTCATGGCCAGTAATGCTTTTAAGTCGTTTCGGTGAAAATGCACCTTCAAAATGTTTAGTTATTGATTAAGACCTGTTAGCCTCATTTTGACTGATGTGGATGTATGTTGTGGACCATTTATTCTGCTTTTATATCTACGAGAGGTAGGAAATGGTCTGCGTAGAGTACTACAACCCCCCAAAGTTTGTCGGGCACCTGTGGGTATGGTATGAGATGAGAAGGAGGGAGAGGACAACTTGTCAACATATTCAACTCAGATGACCTCGTGGATCCCAAGTCTCTCCTCTCCTCGTTTGGGGGTTATGTCCTCAAAGCGGGGGGGGGGGGAACGAAGGACAAAAGGGCTTTTGATAGAGCGAGGGAAGTGACGGGCTGGAGGCGGGACGCGGAGGACGGGGGGGGGATGGGGGAAGGAGATTCTACCGGCCGTCTGTGCACGCCTGTGTGCGCGTCATAATCCGGAATTAGGGCGGCTGAGCAGCGCAGAGACCTGCGTTGTCCTTCCGATAACCATCAATAATGGGGCTTATGGGATGATCCGCCATGTTTGTTCCGATTACAAAAGGCAAAAGATATTTGCGGAGATTTTAAACTGCGACAATATCAATTTGTCTCCGGGCTTCTGCTCGCCATAATGGACCGACCATTATGCCAAATCTATTCCCTTTAATTCGCCAGACTCTCTCTCTCTCTCTCTCTGCTCGCCGCTGGTAAAGGGTTGTCAACGTCACTGCAGCCGAACATGGTTCGAGACTCTCTTGGCTGTCTCATCATTTCTCTTGAGAGATGAAGAGGAACTGAGAAATAAAAAGAGTGTGGGAATTTTAAATAAAAAAAATGGGTGCTTAACTCAGAACCAGAAGAACTGCAAGAGATGGAACGAAGAATTTAACTCGGTCAAAGTGATAATTGATTGAGATGATGAGGAGGAAATAAGCGATAAACATGGTCGATACCCAATCGAGAAAAGGTCTAAGCAATTGTAGAGAAATAAAATTAGGAAGAAAGTGGTAAAAAAAGGGAAAACATGACAAGAGCAAAACACTCGAAACGAACTGGAATAAATAAAAGTGTGGAAACAGTTAAAAGGTGGAACCTCCTAAGTGAACGAAATTAAAAGAAAAACGCCAATTGTGAAGAGATGAGAGAAAAAGAGAATGAATTCTGGGCTGTTTCGAGACAGAATCTCGATTGCTGAAATCTTTGTGCAGAAGCTTTTTTGAATCGGTACAAATGGGGTCGTATAATTGTATTAAAACAGAGATGGATGATGGCTCGCATTCTCATTCTATAAACAAAAAGAGGTATGCTTTTCAGCATATGTATATATATATATATATATATATATATATATATATATATATATATATATATATATATATATATGTTTGTACCACGTAGGGAAAAAGAAAGATTGATTGGTGCTAGTACTTTCGTTATCATAACATTTTCAAGCTCACAATGGTGTATGAAATAGAGAGACACCGTATTCATACAAAGCAATGTTTTCCCTATAAGGCCAGATTTTTTTTAGGACCTCTGATAAGTTTGATTTAAGGAAGAACGATAGGTCTGGATCTGAGGAAAACAAAGGAAATCTGACCTCACAGGAAAAACTTTGCTTTGTATGAATACGGTGTCTCTCTATTTCATACACCATTGTGAGCTTGAAAATGTTATGATAACGAAAGTACTAGCACCAATCAATCTTTCTTTTTCCCTACGTGGTACAAACATATATATATATATATATGTATATATATATATATATATATATATATATATATATATATATATATATATATATATATATATATATGTATATATATATATATATATATATATATATATATATATATATATATATATATATATATATATATATATATATATATATAGGTTTGCGGTTAGTATAGCAATAAGTATCCATCTTCACAGTTGATTGGGCACGGCTGGGGGACGCTGCTCATCCAAGCCAATCAAGCGACTATCCAAATCACCAATCTAACAGCCCTCAAAAACTGTATTAAGTGAGTATTTTAACCTTCACATTTGCTATCGGATTACATGTTATTATTTTTACAGTATAGGAGATCGTTTTTACAGTACATGGGATCGATTTTACCCAACCGCGGGGGCACACTGTATCTTACAAAGGTAAGGTAAACTGCAATGCACCCAGTGATGGTATGGAGTTAGTATAGCAAGGAGTAGTGCTATACTAACTCATAACTGTACTAACCGCAAACCATCGCTACGTACATTGCAGTTAACAGGTTTTTAAACATGTGATATGGACCAGATAAAATTAATTTGCTACTACGGTTGTTTGAGAGAAATATGTCTTAAAATCATTACATTTTCCCTGACTATTCAGAATCTCAAAGACAGAAATAACAGCAACGCAAATATGGTCAGATCAATTTCTCAGCGGTCCTGATTGATCTTTATGCAATGTTGTGAAAACTACAGAAATATGCGTTGATTCGACTTTTTCTCCCATTCATTCCCAAAATTGACTCAAAAAACAAGTGAGTCTCACCTTCCTAACCGAATAAGGGCCCATAAACATAAACAAGGCCTATTGTGTACAGTAAGAAACATTTAACTATGACCAATTATGGAATAAACCGAGTTTAAAAATGAGTCTTAAGATTATTTATATTAAATTACATATCATGTTAGTATTCAAGCTACCTTCTCTTTTCAGTTAAAGTTTAATATATTTCTGTTCCTAAGCTTCATATTCATTGTTTTAATCCTTTTAGCTTGTCAGTGACAATCAATATTACGTCCATATCCTTATATTTCTGCTATTTATTTTCGAAACAAACATGTTCTTTAGGAATGCTTTGTATTTCATGTTTTATGAATTGTTTCGTGATAATTTTAGCAGTTTTTTGTATTTCTTTCTCAAGAACCCCCACTTATATACTAAAAACACGTATTCGTCCTTTTGTATGCCTTTTCTTTTGAGAGCCAAGATTAAGTCAATACTATATACATGAACTTCTCTTAGCACCTAACTCACTGGTAGTTCCTCTCCTCCATTGGGCGTTATACATGGCTCTAATATATTCCCATCAGAGTTGTATGCAAGAGAACTCAATTGCAATGCGAGATGTCCGCTCGGTCCATTTGGAGCATAACTGTTGGTCACCGAGACGCATCTCCATCTCTCTATTCAGGCCTTTTTGGGGCAATAATCAAATCAGTCATTTTGTTCATTAATTCTATAAGCTTTCACTCGCTCTTCAAAAGAGCCTTTAATAAGTTGTGATAGTATTCAATCACTTACGTGGCTATTTCAATTTATTCCGTCCTCTCTCCGCCGTATGCATAATATGCCAAACTAAAGCTCGTTGATTGCTGCCTAAAAGTACCCATGGCTCACTGCAGTGCAGGAGCTGAAACAGCATCAGGGGAGCATTTGGGGCTCGTATATGAGAAGAAAAGAAACGTGTCATTGGAAAAAAACAAATCATTTCAATAAAGAGCTTTCCAAAGATGCGAAACATAAAATGAAATGATAATGATAATAAAGGCAAAGTGAGGTTGAGATAGATCCAAGCTATTGTAAACTTTGCCGGTGCTAAATAAATGCTCTGGCAGAAATTGCTTACTTCTGAGTCTAGGGATAACTAATCTATCTACAGAATCCAAGCTTCGATGATTTTGTGTGTGCCAGAGTAGGTTTCCCCAAACATCGCCCAAAATCCTGCAACCAAATTCACAAGTCTTGAATTCTTTTTGATCAGACAAAAGCATAATTCATTTAATCACTTCCTGAGTAGAAATTACCTCATTGATTTTGTAATCTAAATTTGAATACGAATCCATTGCTAAAGATTCCGTCGGCTTTTTTTCTCTTACTTGTCGTTTCTCTTTGATAACTGAGAAATAATGGTTGTTCACCTTCCACCCGTTCACTCGGAGCTAGTCGAGGTTTTTAGTTATATGAAGTGTAGTTCTCTGGTAAAACCAGTACCAAAAGTGCAACAAAAGCCGAGAATTTATTACCCGATAAAATGCTGGCTGACAAGATGATTCATCAGTTCATAAATGGATGATAAAGAAGTCAACCAATACATTAAAAGGATATATCTCAAGAATCGGTTACGCTTCCTCGCCACCTGTTTCTTTGTCCTTTAAGAGAGCTCACGGAGTTGTAGAGGTTTTGTCGAGTCATTTGATTAAATTATTAAATACGAAACGGTCCTCTAAAAGTTCTCGAAAGTTGGAATGATCTAAAAACCAACTGTCGTGTGTTCACTTTTTATCCCATTGAATTGGCCTCGTAAAGCATCGATGGATGATTTCACTCTTCTTCAAGAACAAATTTTGCTCAACGTTTGTTTTTTTTTCAATTTTGACATAAGCCATGTTGCTACAATTGGGTTCTATTTTAACGCAAGAATTATTCTGCGTGGAAGAAAACTAAAAATTAAGGTTTGGTTTTAGTTCATTCGCGTTTGCCAAAAAGTGATAGAAATTTGTAATTTTCAGCTCTACTGTTCTTTTAAGACGTGTTTCTAAAATGACTCATGGGTTAAGGAGTTTATCTTATGGTGAAATGATTGGGAGACTAATTCTACATACTGTGGAAAGGAGAAGACTTCGAGGGGACTTGATTGAGGTGTTCAAGTTGGTACAATGTTATAATAGGAAATACATAGGTGAAGTTCTTATTGTAATTGAGCAGGAAGGGACACGTAACAATGGGTTTAAGCTGGGCAAGTTCGGGTTTAGGGAAAATTGGTTATTAATCGAGTGGTAGATGAAAGGAATAAACTTAGTAGCTATGTGATAGAAGCGTTTTCAATGGTTAGTTTTAAAAATAGATTGGATAAATTTATGGATGAGGGTGCTAGATGGGATTGAACTTGGTGATAGGAGCAGGAGTTGCCTCATATGGGCCAATGATGAGCTTTTTGCATACTCATTCTTTTCTTATATTTTTATAGTACCTCATTTTCTATCTCCGTATTTAGGGCTAACAAAGTGTCTGTTGTTCCAACTTTTGTTTAGAACTTTCTCGTTATACCTTTTTTAAAACACTATCCACCTATTTCTTTCATGACTCTGTCCCTCCTTACATTATTTCTGCCCTAAACGATAATGGAATTCCCTTCTCTCAAGTGTCTTTTTTATCACTTTAAAGAAATTCCCTTGTTGCTTATAGTGTCATATTTATAACATTAAATAAATCCCCTTGTTGTTTGTAGTATCCTTTAATAACTGTAAAGAAACTCCCTTGTTTTTTATAGTGTACTTTTTATAACATTAAATAAATTCCTTTGTTGTTTTTAGTGTCCTATTTATAACTGTAAAGAAATTCCCTTGTTGTTTATAGTGTCCTATTTATAACATTAAATAAATTCCCTTGTTGCTTGTAGTGTCCTATTTATAACTATAAAGAAATTCCCTTGTTGTTTTTAGTGTCCTATTTATAACTGTAAAGAAATTCCCTTGTTGTTTATAGTGTCCTATTTATAACATTAAATAAATTCCCTTGTTGTTTGTAGTGTCTTATTTATAACTATAAAGAAATTCCCTTGTTGTTTATAGCGTAGCTTTCATAACTTTAAAGAAATCCTATTGTTGTTTACAGTGTCCTATTTATAACATTAAATAAATCTCCTTGTTGTTTGTAGTGTCCTTTAATAACTGTAAATAAATTCCCTTGTTGTTTATAGTGTACTTTATATAACTTTAAAGAAATTCCCTTGTTGTTTATAGTGTCCTTTTTATAAAATTAACTAAATTCCCTTATTGTTTGTAGTGTCCTATTTTTAACTGTAAAGAAATTCCCTTGTTGTTTGTAGTGTCCTTTTTATAATATTAAATAAATTCCCTTGTTGTTTATAATGTCTTTTTTTCATAACGTCTTCATAAACCTGGTTCCTTCCGAAGCCGCCCTCCCCCCACACTTTAAATTGAAATACATTTGACTTTGCCACCTTTCCTTCCTAATTGTAATTATTATTTAGTTGTACTGAAATTAAATGTTGTTTGTGATAGATCGTATAAAAGAGCTTTCTAGACTACTGTTATTTTTCCCAATACTAAAATATACTAACTTGAAGAAGTTCTGGGAATATACCAAGTAAATTTAAATTTTAAAATGCCAAAGAAGCCAATTGATTTGTGAATATTTATATGACATAAATAATTAAAAATTAACAGCAAATATAAAGCTAAATAAGATGGGAAAAGGCGACATTTTGGAAATTTGGCATCATTGTTTTGAAACAAATCCGTTTCAAAATGTTTCGACTATAATGCTTGAAATACCATAATACCAAAAAAGTGCACTAAAGATAATTTATTTTATTGGTAAATGTTCTAACTAGTTTATGTATAACTATATATACCCAAAACACTCCATCTCTCGTCAAATAATAAATGACATTGTCACCCCTAACGAAATTCAGCTTAAACTGTGACAAGTTATTGTAGTAATTGTACTTTGAAATCGCATTTAAACTGGCCATTATAGTCTCGGGTATTACTAATTCTTATTCTTTATTCATTATTTTTTCTACCACTCTTTTATTCTTCTTTCACCAGGTGAAGGAAAATCCCTTCCTTAAATTATGCCACTCCCTTTGTCCCTTCCCTCCATTTTTATTCCATTTCTTTTATTATCTTTTCGATTTCGATATTCCACTCAGACAGCTGGAGACATCGAGTCACATGTTGATCGAAGATAAACGTCAGTGGGTATGGTTAGTCTCTAGATGGGAGTCCAGCTTTGGTTCGATTTTGTGCCCGCTGCCTTATGAGGTAGATAATATGGGTTCATATCCAACGTTCAACGTTAAACTTTAGATACCCACTGAGTTAGTTGTGAGACGGTTTAAATTGGTAGCAACATTACGTACCTAAACAAATTTTTGTGTTTCCATTATCGCTTTGAAAATCCTCTCCCGCTCTTTCTCTCATACTCTACCGCTCTATATTCCCCTATGCCTCACTCTCTACTCTCCATCTACTTTTCTCTCTCGTCCCCTCTTTCTCTTCTTTACTCTCTACCTACTTCTATCCATCTCTCTCTCCTCCCTACTCTTTCTACGTCACTCTTATCTACTTCCACCCCCTCTCTCTTTCTCTCTTTCCTCTCACTACGTCACACTATGCAATCCTACCCTTCTCTCTCTCTCCTCCCCGATCTCTCTACGTTACTCTCTATCTACATCTACCTTTCTCTCTACCTATGTTTAATAGTAATCCTGCCTTTTTTACCCTCCGAAATATTTCCTCGGTTACAACAGCAAAAAAGTGCCAATTTAGGGTTTGTTATACGGCACCTGTATGCGAAGTGAAGAAAGGGGCAGCGTGCCGAAACGGGGGGAGCGAGAGGGCTGTTGGAGAGAGAAAAAAAAGACTTCTTAGAGCCACATCGTGAACAACCAGGCTTTCTTTTCGGTTGGAAAAATAAATATATAAACACATCGAAAATATTTACGACTAATCCATCGGAAAAGTTCGCGACCTTATAGTTGGGACGATTAATATAGATTTTAACTGGAACTGCCATTACCAAGAATATGCCATCTCCGTCATTTTAAAGCAGTCTTACAGATGGGTGGACTTCATATCGCCAATTTAAACACACTAATTTAAATACTCTGTTACAATATGTTCCATTGTTCTACTATGTTCGTCTATTGACTTCATCAAGAAGGGCGAAAGTACGTGAGAGCAAAGGATTCTTTCTAGCAATGATTCGTCCTTCTATGCTTTCCAGGGCATCCCTTAGGGATTCAAATTCTACTTTTCACGCATTTTTACAGTGTAACTTTAAGACTCAACACGATTCTCTTTTGCCAAAATCTCTCTGGTGGAAATGTTTTCGTTAGTTTTGTTTGATTTCTTTTGCACAAATTTCAAAATCCTTGTTTCATATAAACTTTTCCTGAGTTGCATTTAAATTATATCTTCGCACTCAATTACCCCTCAACTTAAAAAAAAAAAATAGGGAAGGAGGGGGGGGGAACTGACTAATAATAAAAAAAAATATGAAAATCAATAAAAAGTCATTTGAAATATATAGATTTATAAATTATCGGCCATATTGAACTACTAGTTTCAGCCGCATGAAATATACGTACATAGATTCATCATATATACATTATACATACATACAAAATGCTTTAAATCTTAGTTCACTGAAACCCAGCATCGGAACATCCCCTAATTCGCCATCTTATTCCTATCTTCGATCCACACTTCTTTCTAAAGGAGTAAATCTGTACCTATAAGACGCTCGATCTATTCCTGGAGCCATAATATTGTTCATTAATAAGTACGGTCATTCACTCGTGCGCGTAAACTGCCGAGCGTGCGCAGTGAAAGGTTTACTCATTGTAAATATATTCTATGATACTATATGATATTATACGATATTATAAAATATTATATGATATACGATATTATACAATATTTTATGATAGGGAGAGTGCACAACTCTCCCGAATCTTCCTTCATCCCACATATAATAATAATAATAATCAGCAATTAAAGATATTTTTGTACAGCAATATAAGAATTTTAAACAAAATGGAACTGTATTTATTTGCAACAGGACTTTTTATTCCGGGCATCGCCGGATACCTTTGCTGGTTAATAATATGCCGATTTTTCCCCGCAACAAAGTTATGAATTCTGCGCTCGTTTTCTCTCTTTGGTGGACATCAACGAGTTTAGACATTAGAAGTGGGAAAGAGCAAAGGGCGTCTGGGGGCGATCTGTCCAGGAGGGGTTCTGGCTTAGAACTATGACAAAAGGGGTTTGTTTAATTTGAGGGGAACAAGGTAACATGTGTTCTTTGTGCCCTCCTAGATAACATAATCTAAAGTTAACGATGTTTTTATAAGTTTTATCTACCCAACATTTAATTTCCTTCCGGATTGTTATTTTTCTGATTCTTTCCCATCCGTTTGCTTTGAAGATCAAAGATGGTTTTCCATAAATAAAAAAATGATATAGTTACTGATGATCTTGAAAATAAAACCTATGTATTGTTATTATTATAGTTCTCTCATGAAAACTCTTCTTCGCAGTAGAGTCAAAAGTTAATTAGCAAATATATTTTCAAATGTGTTCCCTAAATTTCTAAGCGTTCGATTGTTCTCGCATGAGAGTTCAGGGCTCGAGAAATGCCCAAAAATGTGACACTGGTAGAAGAAGTCCAAGTGTTGCCACCAAATCTTACTCACAAGTTTAGATGATTCGATAATGTTAAAGCGAAGGGAATAAATGCAGTGAACACAAAATTTGAAGCGCAGAAAGACAAGTGACTCTTGAAAAGAGTGGTAATATTAACTCCAGGTCTTGATTTGAGAACTATTTTGACTGGTATTTTAAAAGGTTAAATACTCATTACATAGACGCGTAACTGCACCAGCTCGTCTATCTTCAACCTTCTTTTGCTTTCATAATTTCATTATAGGAAGAAGAAAGATATCACTTAAACATCATTAGTAAATTATTGCTTTTCAGTAACATAAGCGCCTTTGGAAACGGACGATGGCACCTGCAAACAAACCATTTTTGCTTGACCATAATAGTTGCAATTCAAATAGTAGTAGCTTAAATAGTCCTTTACTAGACAAAAGGATCCTTTTAACATCCTGCACCATACAGTAACAGTTTTAAAACCATCAGTAGCCAAGCATTAGGAATTAAACATTCCTTCTTTAGACTAGTTTGGAGAAAGTGAATTAATTAAATTCAATGACACATCTTCCAAATAGGTCACTAGTACGATTGTCTAGACCAGGGGTGGAGAACCAGCGGCCTTAGGCTACATGTGGCCTTATGGCTATAAATGCGGCCTTCTAAATGAGTGCAAATTCTGTAGATCGAATCGTTTTATTACTTTTTTACAAAAGATACTCGCATAAAAGTCATGAAAGGTTAATTAACTTTAGAAGTAATCAGTTTTTTTTTTCATTTTTAAGCTAATATATTGCCATAATAGGTAGTTATATACATAATATTGTAAAAATTTCCGTATATTTAATTATAATTTAATGACTAAGACCAACAGCTAACTTAATGCGGCCTTAAAAATAGGAAAAGTCCCCCCCCCCCACCATGATCTAAATCTAATCTGACCAGATATAACCCAATCTAACTCAACCTAACTGAATCGAAGCAACCTCGAATTTAAACATAATTCCATTCTATGTTGTAATTATATGATGTTATATGATAGGGAGAGTACGCAACTCTCCTGAATCTGCCTTCACCCCACAAATAATACTAATAATGTCAAGAAAACTATTTTTGTGTTTCCTTAGCACTTAAATTAACGATGCTTCTAGTACAATTGTAACCAGTTTTCACTTTAGTCACCCTAGTCAGACATTTATCTCTCAAACATTCATTCGCATAATCAAAGTACATTTTATGGGGTTTACTAACCTATCGCACACTTAGACTCACAACTCTCATGTATCCTCTTCAAAAGTCTAATTTCACTTACCCTTCTTATATAGACATTGGAATATTCTCAGTCACAAACTCATTCACCCTTCTCTCGGTAAAAATTTGGAGTCAATTTTAGGAGACAAAATCGCGTACCTCAGGGGTCAGCTTTGTGTCCTATATCATTTATCTTCGTATACCACTTCAGCAAGATTGCCAAATTCACAGATGATTCTAAACTAGGACATAGTGGAACACGACTTAGATCGAAAGGAAATACATCAAGACATAAAAATTATTTAATTGATCTGTAAGTACATAGGCTCTGGGTAGGTAGCGTCATTTGTCCCTAAGGTCGTTGATGAGAGCCTCGGTAGGGATAATGAATCTACATAAAAAGCAGGATGGCAATCAATTTCCCTTCTTGGCTATGAAGGTGCCGGGTTATATTGAGCGTTTATGACACCAACCAACGATACTGGAGCCTTTCGGGACCACAGGGGAGGCGGCACCTATTCCGCGTCATGGGTATCTGGATATATGTGCGCCTCATAGTGGATGCATTCCCTTATCAACAGGACTCAGAAACAGAGGAGAGAGTGATTATATTGTGCTGTGAAGGCGGAAAGGGATTGATATTGGTGTTTTAATTAGCTATGGGCATGATAATGCATGCGAAACTATTTACTCCAGCGAGGGTGAGTATCAGTGTATCCAACAAATGGGCGGATACAGCCGCTAAAGTTTTTGCGTCCGTGCTTGGAGAGATTGAACCCTGCCTCGACGTCAAAAATCTGACGCCCTATCCAAAGGGATAGCGGGAGCTTCAAATGATGTTATATGGCAGGGGAATTTTAATCTAAATAATTGCAAAATGGGTAGAACACATCGGCCCTCGAAATTAAAATTTTGATTATATATTAGGTAGTCATCGATTTATAAGGGCGTCAAAATAACGTAATATTGTGTTATTAAGTTGAACGACTTCAGCTTTTGAAACACCCGCTCCCAAAAGCTAAACAAACAAATATGAACCTTGATTTTATTGCGAGAAAATTTGTACATATAAGAGTAGCGAAATAGTAGTCGCATTCTTAAACCTGTCTTGCTTCCTTAGCTTGATTAGATACTTAGTTCAAGCCTCTTTATCTGCAAAGTAAAATCGTACCACTTTCATTCACGCACGCCTTAGATACTTAAAACATTGCGCTTTTTCAAGGACCACACAATGAATTTTAACATGACACACCATCCCCTATCCTCAAACCTTCATTTTATTTTTCTTATTTAATTTTAGTGTCCTCTAAACATATACCCCGTTAAAGGCTTAGATCAAAATTTCCATATTCTCTCTCACACTCAGGCAGTCACACCAGATCATCAGCATTCACTGCCCTCCACAGAACCCCTCCACCATGAGCTTTCATTAACTCTATACCGTTTACACCCTAAGCCCTTTGGTTTTAGGGCTAGGAAACTCGTTCGAGAGGTCGATGTTGCTCACTGGCCAGTGTCGTCTCTGGTTCTGCCAGGACGCGTTTGCCATTTTTGGACCACACTTCGTGTCACGTTGGATTCGTGGCAGAGGGGGGCCGGCTTCCAAGCCCCAGCCCTTCATTTTGAAGTCGCTGTTTCTCATTCCCTTCGCTGTTTTCCATGGCAATACATCAATATAACAACCATGGAGACTCCCACTTTCTTGCCTCGCATTCGCGCTTAGGAAAACTAACGAGGGCGTCTCCAGCAGAAAGTTTGTAAGGAGAGATTGTAAACTAAGGGAGAAAGATAGAGAAAGTGAAAATGTGTGCAAGATATATATATATATATATATATATACAAAATGTACAGTAGCGTACGTGTAACTATAGGGATAAAACCACAGTAATAATAATAATAATAATAATAATAATAATAGGTCTTTTGTAATGCGCTCTTCAAGGCCTGAGGTCTTCCCAGAGCGCACGTTGTGCTGAGATCAGAATGGAAATTCAATGGAAATTCAAGAGGGGGAGAAGGCAATTCTGATAAGATGCGTTTTCAGGAGACGCTTAAATCTGGTAAGAGAGGAAGAAGACCTGATTTCAGCAGGAAGAGCATTCCACAACTTAGGGGCGCAGATTGAGAAGGAGCAGTCCTCCATTGAGCAGAGGGATGAACGAGGAATATATATATATATATATATATATATATATATATATATATATATATATATATATATACACCAGGCAATGGCTTCGCTACTAAGATTAAACTTTAAAATCTTAAAAAAAGCAGCCATGGTTGAATATATAGAAATTTTCAGAACTTCGCCAATTATACTAATTTTGAAAAGGAACTCTAAACTTAATTTTCTTAACTTCACCATATTGTTTTTTGATATTATAGAGGAATAATTAGAAATAACTTTGATAAAAAAACTAGGATGAAATTATTATTCAAATACTCAAAAATTCCCCCTCTTAAATTATAGTAGAGTTAGTGATGATGATATATATATATATCTATATATATATATATATATATATATATATATATATATATATATATATATGGAAAAATATCCAAGACAAATTGGTGCGGTTAAGGTTTGGCCATCCTTAAGTGTTGTCTTCCAGTTCAAGTAGGATAGGATCACCTGCTGGACCTGAAGCAGAGCAGTTGTCTAATTATGCCATTATCTTAACCGCATATATATATATATATATATATATATATATATATATATATATATATATATATATTTATATACACACACTCGCATAGCCTCCTTTTGGTAATGGGGCCGGAGGTCGCATAGGTCTCTATGCTCGACCATGTTACACCTTACTCTAGATAAATTTTGCCTGAGCTTACACCTTATTTCCATCATAAAACCCTTTTCACCATCCTCCGATTGTTTCCCCCACCCAATATATTTTTAGAATCGGCAATATTGATTCTTCATTGTCGCGACCGGATACTTTTTCGAGTCCCAGGAACCCTAATCTACTCATGCCCTCCTTTTCTAAACCCACCTTCTTTCACCCCTAAGGTATCCTTTTTATGTCTTCAATTAGAACTTTTCCAAACGCCTTGAACCTAAGACTCAACTGGAGTTCTTGCATTCATATTACTGACTATCATATCCATCTTCCAGTCCTCGTGCTATCGTCCACTTTCTAACTCTTTACAGCGTGAACAAAAGACGCATTTCCTAACCTAGTCACCGATACCTTTTAGCAACTAAATTCAATATACGCTCTTGTAAGGCGCTTTTCAAGGTTTCATGCCTTTCTTAGAGCTGATGTCTACAAACTAAGAAGTGGCTCGTCAAAACAACAAAGGGGTGGATGGAGCATATATCGTGAGGAAGCGCGATTGCCCACGCAACGTGGCTGATTAAGTGGAACAATCAGTAAGGGGGCAGCATGGAAACGTATGGGACCTCAGGGGCAAATGAATGTTCAGTAAGAGGGAGCTATGGCTTTTAAGATTTTATAGGTTAGAAGCAGGACCTTGAAGGTGTTCTCGAATCGAATGGGCATCCAGTGTAGGGAGTTGGATGAGGGAATATTCCCTAGCGGAGAAAACGCCGACTGAAAAATGTGAATAAGCGGGCGATGTCCAAGAGTGGATTTTTATTTTTTTTTATTTTAGGAGCTCATCTGGCGACTGCCTACCTGGGCATAAGTCGCCGTACTCGACTCAGCCTATTAGTCCGAGTGGGAGCATGGTAGCCAGCTAGAGAGAGAGTTACAGTAATAAAAGTGAGGGAAGGGGGACGAAGGTTAGGACGGTGAACTCTAAATTATTGTGATTATACTGAGGGTAAATAAGGCCAAAATTACAGAGAAGATTTGCTAACATAGCCATCATGCATTTCGAGACATACTTGACTATCAAAGGTAACGCTCCAAACTTTAGGTGTGGCGAAAAATGGACTGAGGATGCACTTGGAAGGGGGTTAAGTCGTAATCTCTAAGCTGAACTCCCGAAAATACCAAATCCCGAAAGCCAATATCTCGAAAAACCAAAATAAACAGGTTTGTATATTTATGAGTTGACAGAGCTCGTTCGCATTGAGAGCTAAAGGAAAACTCCAAACAATCAACCAAACAACCAAGCTGTAAACTTCAACCAAAGAAGACACAGTTCCAACTTTACCTTATAATGACATTTTCTTAAACACCCTTTAAGAATATAGAGGATATTTGCGAAATTGTTACATCTCAAAAAAGGACGTGATAGATTGAACGCACGATGTTGTCGATGATTTAAAGGGTGCAAGGTTATTCGGACCTATTAGTTGGAGAGGGGGAAGAGATAGAAGGGAAATACAAAATAGAGATTAATTGCCTTGGTGATAAGGGCATCGCTTGCGTTTTTTATTTTATTATCGTCTTTTTGTTTACTCTTTTCGGAGTTGGGGCTTGGAAAGTATGTTATTTGCAATATTTTGATATTTTTATCTGTTCTTTTTCCTTCTTTTTCATTTTATTTTTACCATTCTAGCCTTTTTTAAGTTTTTTTTATATGCTTTTATCTTTTACTCTCTTTTTGTTTTGGCGTAACTTTATTAGAGCTGGTTCATAATGTAGTTCTTAAAGTTCTTTTTGTTTAAGTTTTTTTAGTTGAACAACGGTAACTGCGCTTCGTTGATTATGTTCTACCCCTAAGAAACTTTGATCTTGTCACCTGTTTTTTCTGTACTCTGGTTCTTCCCAGGTTGTCTTTTCGGTTTCTTACTATTTCCATGTCCATTTTTTCCCCCACATCTTCCTTTCTCGCCTTTGGACTACGGTATTAGCCGTTTCTAGGTCTTTACTCCGATGGAGTTCGACCTGTCACGGGGTCACGTCGGTGGACTCACAAGGTTGATTTGTTTTGCACTCTTTTATAGTTGTCTCTGGGAGCATCGACTCACTGTATTCATCACGACTGCCAGGTATGTTAATGTGGTTCTAATATATATAACCTATACTTTCATCAGTTTTTTGAGGGAGAGTCCACGGAACGATAGATCTGTGCCAGTCTACTCGCAGCAAGATTCACCCTGTTTGTGACATGCTTTTTGTACCCACTAGTCGGGATAGGCATTATAAGGACTTGACCATAGTCTCTATAGCCGTATCTCTCTCCGTCCGCACCTACGTCGGAAAGCTTTCGGCAGTTTATGGGTATCATCGTAAATTTTGGAGAGTTGATTTTGATCTTCCTCCTTTTTTCAAAGCTGTTAAAATTTACGATTTCCGCTTCTGTTTCCCAACCTGTATCCGCTCATTCATATAGGAGCTAGAAACGGTTTGAATAATGGTATTTGCGAATTGTAGATATATGACATCCTGCCTTACCGTATTTGGCAGATCTTTGGTGGAGATATGTTAAAGGAGGGGGCTAAGGCATCTTCCACCTGGAACTCGCGCTTCAAAGGCAAATTCTGGGCCTCTGTAACCATCACTCATGAGTTGCACTCGTCTACCCATGATTTAGTCATAGAGGATTATTTACGGGACAAGGTCTAGCTGGAGGTTGGGTATCTTGTACTGCAACCCTCTCAGCCAAACTTTGTCCAAGGCCTTCTTCTCGTTTCTAAGTACGATGTCAATGTACTTATCATTTGCCCTACACTATGCCAGCTATTCATTTATTGATCTATTGCTGGCGACTTGGTCGAGAGGCTTATTCCCCTCCTGGATAAAAATGACTTTCGCCAATTCGAATTCGTCAGACAAATAGCCGGTGTTCAGGCACGCGTTCATCTCATTGCTGATTCCCTGGATGATTTGAGGTGGCATGATGGATGTTAAGCTTAGTTAGCGCAGGTCTTGCCCTCAACATATGCCCACACGCTGTAGTCTAGGAGATTGAGGTTGGGCAACCTGCGACAGCCAAAATTCCTTCGACCAGAAGTTCATGTTTAATCACAATCACACTTGCACGGTCTTAGCCGAGTGGACTGGGCCATCGTTCTGCTGAAACACATAATTTTTCTTTTTCTTGATCTTCCTCACCCAAGGTAGGACTTTCGTGGTTAAGATGTTCATGTAATCCGCAGCGGTGAGCCTGCAACCCCACAGGTGGCATCTTATCATCGTTCGAAGCCACGACGCCACGTCTCATCACACGGGCCGGGTGCTTGGTCGTGGATACGTAGTGGAGCTCGGTGATGTCCTGACCGAAGTTTACCACGCGGTCATTTCATTTGTTGATTACCGGATCGACCGTGATGATTTTTCATCAGAAAAAATGAGAATTCGATTGCCATTAGTATTAAAGTCTTTGAGAAGGCGACGACAGCGCTTCCAACGTTGTTGTCGCATAATGTCGGTGAACAGAGGCGTTTCCACGCACCTATAGCTCTTGACGACCTCCTTTTTGACGGCTTTGGCCACTGTGGTTACTGAGATGTCCTTCTTCTTAGTGAGTGCAATCATTTTGATCTTCGGAGTACTTTCGGGAGCCTTTCTCACAGCCAAACAGTCGACAGCTTTAAGTCTGCCTGAACGAGGTCGATTTTTAGGTCTCCCCTTCTTGAGCCTCTCCGCGACTCTATGAACGGTTATCCGGCTAATATGAAGCCGGTAGCGAGGTCAAACTTGTTGTAGCCCGTGAGCAAAGATCTCGATTCTTTTGAATTGCATCTCGACATACTTGGCACACGCTGGAAAAGTATACCTTATTTCTTTTTCTACGAAACATTTTCTATCACACACGTCAACCACTCGAGTGTAACAGAAGTTTTCAAAACCAGTTATATCCAAAATGTTGCATGAATATACTGATGCTGATGGAAGTCGTATGCTACAATTTCATTCCCGTTAATTTTCGTACATATGAAATATCACAATAGTCTCATCGTTCACCACATCTTAACTTCATTACCTTGTTTTTTTCTAAGGTATGCTAAAGGAGAAGATGTACTAAATGGTCTCCTCGTTTACCATATACTCTATTCTGCGGACATTTTAATGAATTAATCGTATCAGGCCTAAATTGTCTAACTGAAAAAGAAGTAAGGATCTGTATATATTTACCTCGCCGAATTTAAATAAGAAACCCTAGTAAATTGCTTTAAAGAAATATTTGGTACCACCACTAAAATGTATCTATATATTATATAAACAAGCCAACTAATCAAAATATATTAAATAGTACTCTTTTTGTTTTACTTTACATGTAATGATATACAAATTTAAAAAAAAAACGTCTTCTGATCGTTTCATCGTGTCGCACATCATCTTTTGGAAATAGACGTCATAAACCAGGCTCGTGAAAACAGAAAATGGATAATGTATCAAAATTCATGAGATCTTCAAAGACGTATGTTTTTTAGATGCTACAAAGGTGCAATCTCATATATAGAGGGAAGAAAAGTGGGGGAGAGAAAACAGAGACAACCTATCAAAATGCCTAAGCTCGCCGCGGAATGAAATAATGTATAGAATGAATGCTTTTAAATTGTAGAGTATGTTGGTGTTGATCACTTCATAGTTATTTAAATGTCAGAATTTAGGAATTAGTAGGAAAAATTGAGTGTTTTTAGTGGTCTCTTACTGCTAGGGATCTTGTACCACGATATTTACTACTGGATGAGAATGAGAAAGATGATGTGTAGAAGAATTCCTCTAATCAATTATTTAAAATTAGAAGCACCATTCAGTATAGATAAATGTTGTGCACGTTTTTTGTTAATCGCAATTCAAAACTATTGAGACAATGTGATACAAGACTGCAGAGACAAAGAAACCATTTTAACAAAGATTAATAATATTTAAAAAACAAATGAATGAATGTGAAAAAAGTTCTCTGCCTTTGGTACACTATTTAAATTTTCTAAGTATCAAGTAATTTTTCGAAAGGTAGACACGTATTGTATAGAGATTTCTCTGATAGAAGTGAACTTTGTCAAAGAATTGTCTTCCATGCGACTGATTAAATGGATAAGATACATATATATATATATATATATATATATATATATATATATATATATATATATATATATATATATATATATATATATATATATATATATATATACGAGATTATATTAAATTATTTCTAGTTTCGTCTACAATCAATATTATGAAAGTGCAACACGTATAGCTATTGTGTTTTAATAATTGCATAAACATTTTATCATATAGATCGACACTCCAGAATTTTTTAAAACCAGACTTTTCAAGAAGAATCGGTTAGTTGCTAATCCCGTGCAAGATTTTCCAATTGTTCTCACGACTTTGCCGATGAAAGATTTTAAAGAGCTCAATGGTGAAGACCGCTGTGCATTCAGAATCTTCATGAAACCATATGGTTAAACGGCACAAGGCTAGTTGGATATAGACAATTTCCTCCTTGTGAACATTCCAAATTTTTTTTAGGAACATTATCGTAAGGTATAAATCTAATAGTATTAGAGTAAATCTTCAAGGGAAAGGTCGACCAAAAAAACAGTCGTAGAGATGTTCGTTCTATGATGAAGA
Organism: Ceratothoa steindachneri; assembly: GCA_963969495.1. Taxonomy (NCBI): domain Eukaryota; kingdom Metazoa; phylum Arthropoda; class Malacostraca; order Isopoda; family Cymothoidae; genus Ceratothoa; species Ceratothoa steindachneri. The sequence continues at coordinate 171,380,313 of OZ018323.1, forward strand.
CAGAAGCAATCCTAAAACTTCATCAAAAAAGTTGCAAGAAAATCTTGCAGCCCGTGGCATAAAGGTACATGTTTTAATAGGACAACGTTATTTACACCGGAAAGGATTTATTAACGTGTTCCTAGAAGGAACCTTCTAATGAAAAGAGCTCGTAAAGAGGTCCGTTTGGTGTTCGCTAGGGAGCATCTAGCTAGGAAATAGTGAGGCTCAATTCGATAAAATGCTATGCTGAGATGAGAAATAAATCGAGTTATTTGTTAAAAACGACGAACAGTAGTACATTTAGTTGAGATCTGACGAAGCCCTCTTAGAAAGGAACACCGTCCCTACTGTCAATCATATAGGAGGTTCTATTAATAAGTTGTGAGGAAGTTTCTCTGCTGCTGGCACTGGCACAATATAAATGAGAGATGGGACCATGAATTCTGGAAAAATATATCACTGCATACTTGATGTAAACGTGAAGCAATCGGCATGGAAAATGGAACTTAGAAAGCATTTCCCCTTTTAAAAAGACATCAAACCAATATATACCAGAAAATATACTTAAAAATACCTAGCACAACACAACATTACTCTACTCAAGCGTCCTTTTCAAAGCCCAGATTTGAATCACATCAAACATCTTTGGAAGGGGTTAAATAAGCGTATGCACAAAAGAGGATCTTGCAACATTGTTGAATGGTTGCAGGGGTTTCGTAACTATTATGCCCAGTGAGAGTGTGTAGGGAGCACGTGCCTAACATTTTTTCCTGAAGACAAATAACTAATGAGGAATGAGACCAGGCGAGACTCCGCAGCACACACAACCTATTTGCTCGGAGTCTACGACAATTCCATTAGAGGTAATTGTCCTCAAAGGATCCGCGGGGGGTCTTCTTCGGGCATAAAATTATCGTATGGCTGGCCTTAGCCTTCCCGGAGGCCGAACCCTGAGGTTTTGGCGGACGAAGTCAACGGAACCACCTCACCCATCGAGGAATTATTGGATGGAGGTTCCTTCCACCTAGGAATAATCGAATGTTTTGTCATGCAGGGTGACCCAGGGGTCGGGTTTCCCTTATTCTTTGAACGATCTTGAGTCTCAAGGGTTTCCGTCATGTTTTGGATAAGGCGCTGGTGCCGAGGTCCCCTTAGTGTTGTCAACCTCAGGCGACAGACTTAAAATACTCCCAGAGACGGTTTCGAGAGCAGTGTTTTAGGGTGGGCCATCTCTAGGTCACATGACTCAATGGAGAAATGCATCCATTTCGCCTCACGTGAAGTATTCGCACGGGGGTAGGGACAATCGTGATCGAAGGCCTGGAGCGGAAAAGCAGAGGGACCATCTTTACCTGAGAGGCGTAAGAAGTCTTAGATCACACCATGTGCACTATGAGCAATTCTTTGGCTTATCGGAACAAGATATGTTGCGTGACTTGAACAGCCACGAATTCTTTGTCTTGAAGATACGAGCTACATTGTTTCGAAAAAGCAAGGTGTCGGCTTCAATTTAGCCATTTTGGCGTACATGACAAAGACTTGTAATCTGCGGCTCTTGCGCAGATTGCATAAATTTCGAATTGACCCGACTTGGCACGTCTACACAAGTGATCCAAATTACCAAAGCTTTACGTATGCATTGACACGGTAGCGATACCACCTAGCACGTACCGAGTCAAGAAGCTTGTCAAAGCCGAACGAACTGAAGCGTGTAGGGGTGGGTCTCGAGTCTTCTCTTTGTTTCTTCACGACACGTTTCACCTTGACCACTCCTTGTTTGGCCAGCTCTTTTGTGATGTCCGATTTGGAGTAGTTACGATTTCTCTCGCATAAAATACTGCTTTTATCAAAGTTTCGATGGGGGTGCGGTTATACCGTCACCGGCGAGGAATTAAGTGTTATGAAGATGCCTATCATAGCAGCCTGCGCAATGTAAGCCGCATTCGATACAAGTGTCCCGTCCTAGAAACGAGTGATCTTCGGTTCATTACCAAGTATCTTAGTGAGAGCCTGACGCTGATGGAACATATGTCCTATGGAGAGCATCTTTCCATCAGTTGAACGAATAGCCAGAAATCGCTTGAAGCTGGCAGGCTCGCAGACAACAATTAACATATCAATGAGGGACTCGGCGACCCCAAAGCTCTAACTATCTTAGTCTTGATCGGTGCTGTGCTTTCAAAGTGAGACCACCGACTCCACCAGTATCAATAATAGCCTTTAGTCGCAATGTTGACCTCATAGCCACTTTCAGTCATTGGGTGTAATTGCTAACTATTCTCTATCGACTGCAGCAGATTGAATTTCAGTATGACGTCGTTCTTATTGACTGTTCATTTATTCGCTCGCTTGCATTAAGCGAGTCTTATTTTACGACATCTTTATCTTGTTCTAAATAGCTTCGGTGTTTTTGCTGAAGGAGATTATATTTAGTTATTAAAATATCAATACTTCTTTGTCAATTCTCCTACTCATAACGTAAAGTAATTCAAAGTCTCCTCGTTGGTCATCTCTGCATTATCGGGTTATTTTTCAGAACGTAGAAGTTGTGACATTACAAAAATGGGTCAGGATCAATGTTTGGGGTAAAGGGTTAGGTAAAAAATAATAAAAGCACCAGCTAATTTTCTTTGTTGTTTTTTTGAACGCCATTATTGCATCATATTTCAATTTACTGTTACTGAATATGTTGCAGATCATTATATATTATTTCCTGCTATAAGCCTCACATTTTTTGTTCAGAATTCTATAATATAATATAAAAAACCTTTCAGTCATTCAAAGATGGCAGAATGTAGGAGGTTGAACGACTGGAGGATCGGTAACAAAGACCGCTGAAATGTTTCATGTTTCCAGATGAACAACAAATGTTTCTTAAGATCATGAATACCTATGTGAAACAGAGAAAGAAGAAATCCAACGAAATGATAGCTGACTAAAGAAAAAGCTCAACGAAAGAGACCGTAGAATTCTAAAGCGAATATTGTTAAGGAATCATAGGATAAACTCTTCTAAGATGCGAAGAGAGTTGCCATGGCAATCTCTTTAAAGCTTGATTTTCCCATTTTTTCTCTTTTCACTTGTTTTTCTTCCTCTTTCAGTCCAGTCGTTCACTTTTTCCTACGTAATCGTCCTATCGTTAGACCACGCCAATTTCCTCCCCTTTTTCAATAATTAAAAGGAAGAGTTGCGAACGATGGTGGGCGACTACCTAATTATCAAAACGAAAATTTTCTTTATTTCATTATAACCGTAGCGTTCGAAAACTGGTGCCATGAAAATAAAAATCTCCCGCGGAAATACTGAGCTCATCTATGGCAGCATAAAATAACCTCAAGACGATGACTCATTCATTAACAAATAACATAAATTACGTAGTAATTACATCATTCACATTCTGTTAGGTTTATTATATATGTAATAATAAAATTCTTCTCCCTTCGGTGATCGTTGATTACTTAGGTTTCCTCTGCTTAAGTCCATTATATCCTAGACCGGGAAAACTTTGACGAACTTCGCCGACCCGATAGAGTTCTTCAACATATCCAGGCCCTCGTGTATTGGCATGTTTTGTGGGGCAAGTTGTAAAAATGTGCCAAACTCTGTCCGATCTCTGGTGGTTACGGGAGCAAATGTCTAATTCAGACTGGTGCGGTTTTTGTGTATATATGAGTAGGTTTGGCTGGTGACCGCACTGGACCTCTGCCATGGTACCATTGTATGACATTGGTGAGATGTTTCTTTTAGCTCGATATACATTAGAATGGCGTTAAGGATGGAATTGGACCAGAGATTGGGTGAATTGCTGTGTATGTGGATTGTTTTGTGGCTAGTGAGAGCCTAGTTTTAAGTGACGGGATTTCTTGAAAGGTTTCGGTGCCATAGGTTCTAGTTTGTTATATCCTTCGTGAAATTGGCATGGATCTTGGGTATAATGGCAATGGTGGCTCAGGTTTCGTGTACTAAAGAAAAATTGCATTCTGAAAGTTCAAGATAGTGTTTAATGGCCAGTACTTTTGATTTAGGGAGAGAGTGGTTAAATGGGGAGCTGAGGGTCTAGAGAAAAGGGGTGGTTTTTAAGTCTTGTGTAGTGTGCTGAGGTGAGTGGATGAGAGATCGGGTGCAAAAACTATACTAGTATATGGACACGAGGAACGGATGTATTGCTAATAAGAGTGAACAATGGGTCCTTTAGGTATCCTGAGGGTGGTTCCTGGGGTTTATTTTCACGTGAAATTAAGAGGAATTCTTGTTTGAAAGTTATTCCTGTATTCTACATGACGCCGTACACTGTAGCTGTTTTATTTAAGGGGGAGTGCGTTTTATTGATAAATTAATGAAGGGGTGTTTGCTGTATTCATTCAGTGTGTGGGACTTGTGCTTTGCAGTTGTAAATCAGGGCAAGCATGGGTGACTCTTTATCATGAGGCACTTGGAGGAACGTCATGGTAGGTTCATTTACATAGCTCTAGAGAATGATGTTAGGATTCCTTGGAGCAATAGAATTGCGGGGTCATTTACATAGCTCTAGAGAATGATGTTAGGATTCCTTGGAGTAATAAAATGGTGGGGTCATTTACATAGCTCTAGAGAATGAAGTTAGGATTCCTCGGAGGAATAGAATGTTGGGGTCATTTACACAGCTCTAGATAATGATGTTAGAATTCCTTGAAGTAATAAAATGGTGGGGTCATTTACATAGCTCTAGAGAATGAATTAGGATTCCTTAGAGTAATAGAATGGTGATGTCATTTACATGGCTCTAGAGAATGCTGTTAGGATTCCTTGGAGTAATAGAATGGCGGGGTCATTTACATAGCTCTAGAGAATGATGTTAGGATTCTTTGGAGTAATAAAATGGTGGAGTCAATTAAATAGCAGTAGAGAATGATGTCAGGATTCCTTGGAATAATAGAATAGTGAGGTCATTTACATAGCACTAGAGAATGATGTCAGGATTCCTTGGAATAATAGAATGGTGGGGTCATTTACATAGCTCTAGAGAATGAAGTTAGGATTCCTTAGAGTAACAGAATGGTGGGGTCATTTGCATAGCTCTAGAGAATGCTGTTAGGATTCCTTGGAGTAATAGAATGGTGGAATTATTGAAATAGCTCTAGAGAATGAAGTTAGGATTCCTTAGAGTAATAGAATGGTGGGGTCATTTGCATAGCTCTAGAGAATGCTGTTAGGATTCCTTGGAATAATAGAATGGTGGAGTCATTTATATAGCACTAGAAAATGATGTTAGGATTACTTGGAGTAATAGAATGGCGGGGTCATTTACATAGCACTAGAGAATGATGTCAGGATTCCTTGGAATAATAGAATGGCGGGGTCATTTACATAGCTCTAGAGAATGATGTTAGGATTCTTTGGAGTAATAGAATGGTGGAGTCAATTGCATAGCTCTAGAGAATGCTGTTAGGATTCCTTGGAGTAATAGAATGGCAGGGTCATTTACATAGCTCTAGAAAATAATGTTTGGATTCTTTGGAGTAATAGAATGGTGGAGTCATTTAAATAGCAGTAGAGAATGATGTTAGGATTCCTTGGAGTAATAGAATGGTGGAGTCATTTATATAGTACTAGAAAATGATGTTAGGGTTACTTGGAGTAATAGAATGGCGGGGTCATTTACATAGCACTAGAGAATGATGTCAGGATTCCTCGGAATAATAGAATGGTGGGGTCATTTACATAGCTCTAGAGAATGATGCTAGGATTCCTTGGAGTAATAGAATGGTGGGGTCATTTACATAGCTCTAGAGGATAATATTAGGATTCCTTGCAGTAATAGAATCGTAGGGGCATTTAAATATCTGTAGAGTATGGTGTTAGGATTCCTTGGAGGAATGCTATGGTGGGTTCATTTTCATACCCTAGAGTATCGTGTTTGGATTCCTTAGAGTAATAGAATGGTGGAGTCACTTACATAGCTGTAGAATATGTTGTTAGGATTTCTTTGAGGAATGTTAGGGTGGTGTCATTTACATATCTCTAGAGTATGATGTTAGGATTCCTTGGAGTAATATCGTGGTTGTTCATGGACATAGCTGTAGAGTGTGTTTTTAAGATTCCTTTAAGTAATCTCATGGTGTGGTCATTTGCATCCTGGATATTAGAAAAGTCCTGTTACACTCATTAAGACGTTCACAATAAATGACAATATGATAGTTTTGTTTCAGTTTGACAAGTTTATTGTTTTTAACATAAATATGTGTTTAAATTCTAATATTAATTTATGGGGCCGTCATCGGCGCCGAACATCATCATAGGGACACGTAGCGGAGTTCAGAGACGTCCTGGCTGAAGCTTATCTGTAAGTCGTTTTGCTTTTTGGTGAACGGATCGACTGTGAAGGACTTCCATCAGAAAATATAAGAATTCGATTGGCATGACTCTTCAAGTCGTTGAGAAGGTGACGATAGCACTCTCGACGTTGTTATCGCAAAAGGTCGGTGAGAAAAATCCTTTCCACGTACCTCAAGCTCTCGCTGCCCTCCTCCTTGACGGCCCTGGAGACTGTGGCTACGGAGATGTTATTATTTTCGCAAGCTCAGCTCAGTCATTTTGAGCTTCAGAATACTTCGAAGGGCTTTCTCACAGCCAAACGGTTGAAAACTCGAGGTATACCTGAAGGAGGTCGATCTTTGAGGTCTTCTCCGTTCCTGAGGCTCTCCACGACTCTGTGGACGGCCATTCAGCTGACGTTGAGTCACCTGGTAATGTCGCACATGTTGTGGCCCGCGATCAGAGATTTCAATTCTTTTCACTTCCATTTCGACACAACTGCACAGAATGGTAAAGACGATTTACTGACATGTGCTGGAAAAGTAGAACATTAAGTGGTTTGGCGGAAGCTTTTTCTATCATACACGTAAACCTCTAGAAAAATCAATAACCGAGTGTGACCGAACTTTTGAGAAGCCCGCTAGCTGTAGATTATGATGTTAGGATTCTTTAGATGAATGTCTGATACGGTCATTTACATAGCTGTAGAGTATGGTGTTATGATTCCTCTGAGGAATTTCATGGTGGGGTCATTTACATAGCTGTAGAGTATGATGTTAGGATTCTTTAGATGAGATATGTCTGATACGGTCATTTACATAGCTGTAGAGTATGGTGTTATGATTCCTCTGAAGAATCTCATGGTGGGGTCATTTACATAGCTGTAGAGTATTATGTTAGGATTCCGTGGATGAATGTTAGGGTGGGGTCATTTACTTGTATTATATGTGATTAGGAATTCTTGGAGGAATCTGATGGAGGGAAAAGTTAAAGACGGTGTAGGAGACTACTGATCATTGCGTTGTTTTTCTAAGTGATGTATTACTTGTGGTTTTCGGTATGTGGGAAAGTTTAAAAGTTTGTTTTAGTAGGTGCAAGCCTGTGTGATGTCTAGTAGTTTAATCACGAGAATGGATTTAAGTACAGTGTTAAAGGTTTTTATTATGTCTATTGCTTATATTGTTCTGTTTAACAGTGTAAGTTACAGAAGCCTCTTTGTAGAAGTTGAATGATATTGGTAAGCACAGTCCTTGATGAGCGTAATGTATGGAATTCTTGTAAGGAGACATCAAGTAAGATTTGCCAGTTTATCTTGTGAGTAATCGATGCATCATAATTTTCTATGGGCTGCAGAGGACATTTGTTTGGTTTGAGGATGTACATTGTAAGGACATATTTCGAGATCCTTTGAATAAAGTTATCGGAGACAAATTAATGTGTTTTGTGAGGACGTCACTGTCTCGGATTGAGAGGGTTTCGTGTATTTGATTTGGTATCAGGGTCAAATTCAGAGTAAGACATTTTTTATGTGCCTCTTATCATGGCATACCAGTTTTGTGGCTCGGTATGAGAGTAAAGGTGTCCTAAAATTCAGAATAGAGAAAAGCCAAGTATCATCCAGAAGTACACTAAGCTCGTACAGAAGGATTTTTCTACTGGTGATTAACTAGTACCGTCTGGTGCTATTGAGTTACTGGTCAACGATTCTCAGCACTCAACCTATAAAATATTGTATTTATGTTTGTTTTTCTTATCCACACACTCTAGACTATTTTGAATCTTTTATTTGCATAATATTCAACGTCCAATCCATGGCCCAATCACATTATCAAAAGGTCTTTATATGGCTAGCGAGAAGTCTAACTAATTTTATAAAGACTCTTGTTCTGTGTGAATACTTTGTCTTCATTCATATTGCAAAAGGAAAAAATCTGCGATTGGCCTCTCCTTTCAAAGTTATGTTTTATCCTTCATCTTGTGAGAGGTGAATAGATAAACTTCATCGCCCCTTTTAATCCATTTTATTCTTTGAATATTAAGGATGATCGACTTACTAAAATGAGAACAGAGAATATATGTGATGCTCCCTCTCTGTCTTTTAGTAACTTCTATTATTTGCTGATTTCAAATCTATCCTTTGTGTTGCAAAACATTTTACGCGAAAAAAATTCATAAAACTATTATATAAAACCCATTTTTTTTAAATTGGCCTAACTTCGCTTAGTTAATAGGTAATCTTATAATCAATTCATTTATTAAAACTTTAAGTGATTCTATTATAATAAGCAGGAGACTTAGAAACACCCTGTATTTATGCTATTAGTGGTTTTCTTCGCTCATAGGCATCAAATACAACGGAGATTTCCCGTCATTGAAACTACCAAATTTGAAGACAAATGAAGGATATAAAAGAGACGAGAGGAATAACTTTGTTTTACTAAATTCGATACTAAACAAAAGAAGGATGCAATAATGAACTTTAAAAGGTTGCTTTTTAAGATAAAAATTTAAATTTAAACAAGTCGCAAACGTAGCTGAACAAAGCAATCCCACCGTAAAACAGAAAAGCCTATTTGATAAGTCTTTGAAAAATATTGCCAGGTTTCTCCTGGAGGCATATTGACGGTAAATCAAGATTGAGTTGTATTTTGTTTCGCAGAGGGGCTTCGCCGCCTTGCTTCCCCCTTGATTTGATTAGGATATGAAATAAATGTAAAAATAGAGTCGCAAAATAAGGAACAGAAACGAGAAAAGAGAAGCAAAAATTAGACGTGGTCGGGGAGGAAAATCATAAACAGCGCATAAGGCACATTTTGTTGAAACTGAAATATATAAAATTATTCTACGGCAAATAAATAAGATAGTCCAAATTCAAGGAAATCTTGGCAACTAACTCGATTCTTAAGCCAATTGTTTTGTAAAACTTTGCATTTTGATGGTAGAAACCTTAGTCCTATTTCATCAGACAGTGAAATAGAGCGGCATTTATTTTTACCATTAAAATATGTATCTTATCATCATCATTATTATCACTAACTCTATAATTTAAGAAGGAGATTTTTTTTTTAGTATCCTTAACTCTATAATTTAACTTGGTGAATTTTTTAAATTTTTGAAAATGTTTTTTTTGCTTAGTGGACAAGTAACCTTTCATGTTTTTGAGTTTACGTTTATTTGAAACTTTTATTCGCAGGGCTGTTTTTTGTATGTTTCGAGCTTTTATCAAAGTTCTTTCTAAGAGTTCAGAAAAAATAAATATAATTATCGAAGGATTTGGAATGAAAAAACATACAAATCGTGAAGTTCAAAAAATGTATTAAAATTAGAGCTTTGGTGCTTTTTTACTGTCATTTCGTATATAAAACAAATTTAGATGAAAAAAGAGATCTGACGAAGGTTTTTTGATATAACAAACCGGGTGAAATAACTTAAAAAAATGTTTCAGGGTGTCTATGTTGAAAATTGTGTTTGGAAAATTCTCAACTATATATAAATCTTCAGGGGCTAAAGACAATATAAGAAAAGGTGAAATAACTTTTAAAAAATGTTTCAGGGTATCTATGTTAAAAAAAGGTGTTCAGGGTGTTAAAATAAAGAGTCTATTAAGGGGATTAAAAAAAGCGGGGATTAAAAGGATTGCCTGCGAAACCAAGTTCTTTCTGTAAGAAAGAATACGAAGTATGGCTTGTTTGAATAATAATTTCATCTTAGTTTGGTCATGACATGTTTTTATCAAAGTTATTTCTAATAATTCTTTTATAATATCAAAAAACAATATGGTAAAGTTCATAAATAAATATAAGTATCGATATTTGGTGAATTTTTAAAACCCAAAGATTTACAAATGGTGAAATTCAGAAAATTTATTTTTATATATTTCTTCTTTTGAAAGGGGGGAAATTTGGGTTAGAGTTCCTTTTAAAAATTATTATAATTGGCAAAATTCAGAAAATTTAAAAAGATTTAGCCATGGCTGCTGTTTTTTAGATTTTAAACTTTAACCTTAGAATGAAGCGCAAGTTCCCCCAGTGAGGGGGGGGGGGGAATGGCAAAGCCATTGCCTGTTTTAAATATATTTATTTTACTTGCTTAATAAGCGTGATCCCAAAGTCTCTCTAAGGTAAGAAAGTCGTCTTTGTACTGAAACATAATGATTGATGTTCTTCAGTTTATTGGTAAAAACATAACGGTTTTATTCTTATTTTCTACTATTTTTGACTAGGGAAAGTTATTTCACTTTTCAACGAGGGAATTTTCTTACTGTGGGGTAACTTTGCGATCACCCTATATTTGCACCGAAATATAAGGGTCTTAGTGGACAGTGGTTTAAATTACCATTCTTCTTTAGGTTCCCATGTACTTTACAATTTTACCACAAATTCTTCCAAATCATGGTCAAGTAACGATCAAACTTCAATTAGAAAGATGTAGTAATCCACAAAGAGGCAGAAACAAGGATTATATAGAGATAACAAGTGTTTGTACGCTTTGGTCTAGTTATAACAACAATCGATAATAAATAAAAAAATTAGCAGGTGACAAAAGTATTCAGACACTCTAATAACATGCGCTAGTATTGTTATTAAACAATAGAAATTATATAGTTTAGATGAAGAGGGTAAGATTGAAGATTCGAGCAATTTCTAGAAAGAAAACTGATGTAAATTGCGGAATATTAGCACTGTCATTGATTGATGAGAATCCATAGAAGAAGGATGTTTGTTTTGAGCAATGCCGAAGGTCAAAGAATATCCTCGAAGCTATTCGATAACAGGTAATCAAACTTCATTTAGATGGATTATCCTATTTCTAAGCACATTTAAGAGCCTTTTGTAAATGTAGATTCTATAATTCTAAAGCATCGCAAGTATGGAATCACCTCCAACTTTCCAAGAGCCGTTGGTCCTCGCAAGATCAAGGATCGGTCTCGACGATTTATGATTCCAAAGCTAAAGAATAATCAAGAGATTACTATGAAAGATCTACAAAGCGATCTGGAATATATGGGGATTGAAGTGAGTAAAAGAATTATTGGTCGAGAACTCCATCATAATGATCAGTATCATTTTGCTCCCCACAAAACTCATTCTTTTAAATAAAAAGCATATAACGACCCGTTTAAAGTTTGCCAGAGAAAATCTTGAAGTTGGAAGGTGGGTTTTGGAAGAACGATTTAAAGTGAGATGAGACTAAAATAGAACGTTTCGCTAAAATGATGTTCATCGCGATTAGATGGCAATAGGAACTGCCGTTTTACTTTTATTTTGTGGAAGATGGATAGGTGTATTGGCTGCAGGATGTCTCTCCTCCGCTCCCGGGTGGGGGGGGCAGGAGAAGAGAGGAGACCCCGTTCAACCCCTCCCGGCTCCCCGACGTCCGCCTTCCCTAGGTCCCACCATGTTTGGTGGGCTAGAAGGAGAAAGAACGGTGGAGGCCGTGGAGGGAGGATAGGAGAAGAAGAAAAGGGGTCAAAAGAGAAATAAGTAAGCGGGAATTTGTTCTAAGTTGACCTGCTTCCTAGAAACAGGGGAAATAAAAGACAATAATGTAATATTCCATTATTTGGACCTACTGATTAACGTGAAATCAGAATTTGAGACCCTAATTTTTTACCATTCGTTTTCCATCCATCCAGTCGCTTAGCTCAATCTGTCCATAGGTGTTGTGAGAGCTGGCAATCTCTGTCACACACTCTGTTATGTTCTTTCATTACAATCTTTCTTGAAAAAGAAACTGACGGGAGGTCCGTCTAATCTCTGTTTTCATTTATCTATTGTTGCATTCAGGTATATTCTGTAGCATTCATGCCATTTTTTTTAATGTGTTAAAGCTTTAGCCTGAGTATATTTGTTTGTAGTGAGTGTTCCTCCATCTGTATCAAATTTGTTTCCTCGTATTGTATTCACTTTGAGTTTCCCTTGGCGCAATTCACTATAGTTTCTTTTTCACTCTGTGGATTCTTTGAGTCTTCATCAGTTGTTTCTTTACTTGGACTTATTCGTGAGTCTTGTCCAGGTTGTGCATCACACGCGCCTATTCTTTCGGACAAAGGAGAAGGAAAGAGGTTGTTTACTAAAGTATTCCTTTTTATGTAAATGTGATATATTTGATCGAGGAGAAATTTGTCACATATGCAAATTACTTTATAGACACATCATGATTGCTTTCCAGCCAGAGGATTTAATAAGTTCAAGGAAAATTAAAATAGTTTTTGTGCAGTTTGGGGAAAAATGGAATGTAGAATTAAATTTAAACTTTATTTATATCTACTCGTAATTATATTATACAATTGTAAAAATATTAATGCTTCTGTCAAGGTAGTTCGCCAACCTGCCTTTATCCAGGCGGATCCCGATGGGATAATGAAAATGTTCTGTCAAGGTATAGTTAATTGCTGGCTAAAGTAACAGAATGATGTCATTTCAAAATTTGTAATAATGAATTATATCTCTAAAATTTCAAAATCCGTTTATATATATATATATATATGAATCCATTAAACCACATTGAAAGAGAAAACGGAATAATTTTTCCTTGCAGTAATATTTTTATTACCTCTTTTCGAAAAAATCCGTGCAGGGAAGCGATTCGAACAGGGCACACTGAGGCAGTGAGCACCGCTTTGATCATAGTTAAAAGTATGCCGTTAGTACACTACGCTATTCTATTCAGAGAATTTTTTGGTTCTCTGCGTAAGGTAGTGGACTAACGGCATACTTTTAACTGTGATCAAAGCGGTGCTCACTGTCTCAGTGTGCCTGGTTCGAATCGCTTCCCTGCACGGATTTTTTCGAAAAAGGTAATAAAAATATTACTGCAAGGAAAAATTATTCCGTTTTCTCTTTCAATGTGGTTTAATGGATTCATTTCCATCATTCTCTCGTGCTACTTTGAGATATATATATATATATATATATATATATATATATATATATATATATATATATATATATATATATATATATGTATTTATATACATGTATATATATATATATATATATATATATATATATATATATATATATATATATATATATATATATATATATATATGAATCTCTCAAAGTAGCACGAGAGAATGATGGAAATGAATCCATTAAACCACATTGAAAGAGAAAACGGAATAATTTTTCCTTGCAGTAATATTTTTATTACCTTTTTCGAAAAGAGTGATAAACTTTATATGCCGAGATAATTAAAATATTATACACCTAATTAAAATCTGAATAATATAAATTACCTCTAAATTCACGATTCAATCCTAGATTTAATTATATATATATATATTTTTAGAACACGATAACTTTAATGAACACAAAATTAACTATTGCTTAAGCAATAAAAAAAATTAGCTTAGTAATTTTTATACAAATGTAGTAACTGAATTGGTTTTTACCATTATGAATTGTTCTATGTTAAACAATGATGAGTATAAATCTAAGTCACAAAATATATATTTATGTAGCAAATCTTTGGAAATTCTAAAGAACGGAAAACTTCTACAGCAGTTTTGGCAGCTGTGTTAAGAACCACCCATGATGTGTTATTCGCTAATATTGTTCATAGTTCAATGACTCTTCTATAAATGAGGCACCCCGTGGAACCCCAATGAAACTGAGAATATAACAGACACCTCAAGAAGAACGAAGACATCCGTCTCAAGATGCATGAAAGAGGGGAAAGCTCACGGCCAAATTCATTATTAGGTGTAATTAAATCCAAATAAAAGAGATATTCCTAAACTCCTTTTTCACCTCCAACCAGAGATTAAAAACTGCATTCGCAAGTTAGGAATTTGCCAAACGAAAATGGTAAAGGCGAAATACAATCTGATCATCAATAAGAGAAGCTGTAACCATCCTATACTGATATCAGAACTCTTGAACTCATGACCCAGCAGCGCCCCATGGAGATTATATATATATATATATATATATATATATATATATATATATATATATATATATATATATCATTAACGCGAGACAATTATGAAGAATAGAATGTCATACGCATAGAAACAGAAGAGATAAACGGAATAATATTTCTTCGGGAAAATGTCTTTTCCTAATTTCGAAAAAATCTAAGCAGGCGTGAGGATCGAACCAAGCAGACTGAGCTAGGAAGCAACCGTTTGATCTCAGTTAAAGCAACTCCTTAAACCACTCCTCGGCTACGCGTGAGGTCAAAAAGCCTCACGAATAGACGAGCTTTTAAGACTTACTTCGCTTGGTGGATCAGAAGGAATATATATATATATATATATATATATATATATATATATATATATATATATATATATATATATATATATATATATATATATATTCGATTACTGCTATATATTTTTAGGATGGATCCGCAAATATATTTGATTAATGGACGATTAGGAAAGTACACAAGATAATTTTGTGATGGGCTTGCTGCGAGAGAGAAAGGGTCATGGAGGCTTTCAGATGATTTTTGAGATTCTCTCTTCCCAAAATAGACCCCAGACAAATTAAGAACGAGTGGTCTTTCAGAGCAAAAACCTCAAACGGTTCCCGACGAGTCGCCTTAAACATGGACTTTTAATGCCTGTGCTCTTTGTACGATCTTTTCCCTGGACTTTACAACTTCCTCTTCGGCCTGGAATATATTGTTTCAGAATATCAGCTGTAGCATTCCGTTTGAGCCCCTATATTTTTCGATACCTCTCACCCTTTCTACCCCGTGTATGGAAATCCCTTCCCATTAACACCGTTACAAGGAGACGCACAAGTCAATTTATTTCAATTATTTTTCAACAGATGCAAACATATGAAGCCACTCAATTGACCATCAATGCGCTGATGCAAACACTTGTCGATTATTATTCAGCTTATGCAGAGGGAAAATGATTCAAGGCTGACATAATAACAATATTTCACCTAAAGATAACAACAATAGTAATTATAAGTTTTAGGTACATTTATCGATTTCATACAAGAACCATTTCAAATAACCTCTCGCCAAATACAAGTCCTATGTTAATGTACCATTTTATTAGGTGTTGTGGAGGAAAACAATTTTATTTAAAAAGGCATCAAGCTTTCCTGCATATATTAGCGATTATAATCAACGAAAGATGACGACAAATCTACTTCGGATAATAATAATGATCTCCACAAAATCTTGATAAGAGTAGCTTTACTTTGGGTTAATGATTTCCCCTTAGCTCCATTCATACCCATTGATGAACAAGGAGGGCCTTTGCTTCTTCGGGAATATTATACCCTCTAATTCCCCCCCTAGACAACAACTACTAAAACATATAATCCATAGACCGTTTTCATCTCATTAGAGAAACAAGTTCAACAGACCTAAGTCGCGTGCTCTCAATTATTCGGAATTTTGACCATATGAAAATATGACCTTCAGAATTCTCAAAAACTCATAAAAAAGTAAGATGGTTAGTACCCGATCGAACGACCTATGGACCTACATCGTAACTTATAAAGTCGCTCGCAACGCCACTAAAAACGTTCAAATAATTCGCTAAATCTTTTGGGTACACAAAAAAATGTGAAAAAAAACAAAGGAAAAACGGTAAACAAATTCAGTAGCATACATTTTAGTGCAAAAGAGAAACTTTCATTAGTGCAGTAATTAAGGTAGCAAATTTCCACTCCTCGGTGGCAACAGAGAAGATTCCCAGCGAGGGCGGGCGCAAAATATTTGGCGTTCGTTGGGAGCTAGTCGGCTCTTGGCGGAGCGCACAGTGCATCAGGTGAGGGCAGGCAAATCCACCACATACACCACCATACACATGGCAAACATAAACACATATGTGTAATACGTCTCCATTTTCTCACACATACAACACATCGCTCTTCATTCCTCTCACGCGGAACCGGTGGCCTTCCAATGGGCCACGCATACTGTCACGTATACACTTAGGCGGTTAATATAGCAATGAGTACTCACCGTCAGAGTTTATTGGGCGCGGCTGGGGCACGCTGCTCATCCAAGCCAAGGAAGTGACTGTATCCAATAGACTAATTGATACAGTTCTTTTTCGGTCTGTAAGGTTGGTCTATGGGATACAGTCATTTGATTGGTTCGGATGAGGAGCGTCCCCCAGCCGTGCCCAATCAACTGTGGAACTGGGTACTCATTGCTATACCAACCCCATACCATCACTGCGTACATTGCAGTTTACCTTACTTATACACTTAGTAAATTCCACCATTTATCCATTTTAAATCGTGAATGAGGTCCTCCGACAGAATATTGAAATTCACATAAAGATCAGACTGTCAATCACTGGTAAGCTGGGAGTCACTTCGGTCTGGTTTTCATTCAGGGAGAGGTGCAGAAAGAGGAATAGTACTATAGTTTGCCATAAATCAGGGAGCAGAGAACGCTGCGTGGCCCATTGGAAGGCCACCGGTTCCGCGTGAGAGGAATGAAGATAACAAAACCCCTTCGGAATATTCCGGGGCGGAAGAGCGATGTGTTGTATGTGTGAGAAAATGGAGACGTATTACACATATGTGTTTATGTTTGCCATGTGTATGGTGGTGTATGTGGTGGATTTGCCTGCCCTCACCTGATGCACTGTGCGCTCCGCCAAGAGCCGACTAGCTCCCAACGAACGCCAAATATTTTGCGCCCGCCCTCGCTGGGAATCTTCTCTGTTGCCACCGAGGAGTGGAAATTTGCTACCTTAATTACTGCACTAATGAAAGTTTCTCTTTTGCACTAAAATGTATGCTACTGAATTTTTTTATACAATAAAGAATGTAATAAAAATACAAAAATACTTACTCTAAATTTTACAGTAACACATCGTATAAATGACAGTAACTTCCATTGTTACTGTAAAATTTGCAAAAACTCAGTCGGGAAAACTTCGTGACGTAAACTCCAGAGGTGTTTATTATTTAGACAGCAGAGGAGGAATATTTGAAGTGAGCCATTGGACCAAAGACCTCTAATCTCCTCAATCTCAGAGGAGAAAATATCAATAAATAACGCAGATAAATGACGTTTAAACAATGCGTCCATTTGGAAATCAACAATTCACATTGAGAAGTTGTAATTGCATTTTCGGTAAATATATTTTGGAGCAAAACAAGAAATACTTCAGATATCTGAAGTATTGTTTGAGGTCCACTTTTGTCCTCGCTTCCTCTTGCGTCTTCCTCCACTACCTGATGAGATCATGCCTGCGTGCAGTACTAAAACGTTCTGAGCCCTCGTCGTAATTTATGCCAAGATCAATCGGATTTCTTCTCGTTTCTATTAGTTTTTCTATTAAATAAAGGCCAGTCACAATAATATATGTCCATCAGCGAGAAATAATTTTGTATCACATAAAAACTTATAAAAAACGAAATAATATTGAAATGGAACTATTTCAAATTGCATAAAAAAACATTCCTATTCATTTCTTTTCTTCAAGGTATGAACCAAAAGGAGCGACATAAGGAAATGACGTATGCTCGAGTACTAATGTCACTCATTTTCAAACCTGATATAATTAATTTAAAATGGCCTAATTTTATTTCAAATAATAATTTCAAATAACAATTTGAAATTAAAACTATCCAGTCTATCTTGAAATTTCAATGCCTCCTCTCCATTAATTTGATTCAGGGACCGGTGACTGAACCCCTTTTGATCAAACCATGTGACGTTGTACTCCTTGCCATCCTCGATTATTTCTTTCGTCTCTGGACCCCATATTTCCCAGCAGCAAGATGGAATGGACTACCTTTTCATAGGTACCGATCAGGCCAGAATTATCCGGGACAACATCGTCCTAATTTCATCAAAGATAAAAGGCCGGCTCAACGAAGGTTGTGGAACAGGAAAAGAGGAGAAGATGAGCTCTTATAATCTGCCCCCATTTAAGTTTTGAAAGGTATTTCGTATTTGGATAAAGTACCAATAAATTCTTTTATTCTGAAAGCAGACAGCCTATAAACTTTGCGTGATGATTCGGAGCTGCTTTTCATCGGCAGGTACAGAAATCCTCCACAACATAAAAGGAACGATTAAATCAGAGGAAAAGTGCAAAATTTTAGAAAACATCTCAGTAGCTCGGCCAGAAGACTCAAGATGAGTAGACATTGGGTATTTCAGCCCGATAATAAATTTACATCTATTTTAGGACCCAAAAGTAATTACCCGTTGTTAAGAAAAAAGAATAAGATAAATGAAGTATTTATCATCATCATCTCATCATCATCATCATCATCATCACTAACTCTATAATTTAAGAAGGGGATTTTTTTGAGTATTTGAATAATAATTTCATCTTAGTTTGGTTAGGACTTATGTTTTTTATCAAAATTATTTCTAATAATTCTTTTATAATATCAAAAAACAAAATGGTGAAGTTCAGATAATTTATTTTTATATATCTTCTTCTATAACTATATTTTAGCAACGTAATATTTTGAAAGGGGTAAAATTTAGTTTAGAGTTCCTTTTTAATATTATTATAATTGGCGAAGTTCAGAAAATTTATAAAAATTTAACCATGGCTGAATTTTTTTAGATTTTAAATTTTAATTTTAGTAGCGAAGCGCAATCTTCCCCCTCAGGGGTGGGGCAGGGGCGAAGCCATTGCCTGGTGTTCTAATATTATTTATCAGGCATAACCACATTTAGTATTCGACTTTTGCATTTAAATCTCATATTTGGCTTTCGAATTACAGATATTACGAGTTTTTTTTTTAATTTGTGGGGGGGAGGTATGCGAGACGAAGCCCCAACCCTATTTCGAAACGAAATAACGAGTCAAAACAATGAAGTGAATGTGGTTATGCCCATAGATTTTAGATCGCAGTATTGGGTTGGGTCCTGGCAATCTGTTGAGTCCTAATCTAGATATTTACCACAATTTAAGCAAATGTCAAGGCAAACAACTGATTGGCTCAATATGCATCCTATTAAACCTCTCTAGTAGCCTAGCCAGTCCCCAGACTTGAATCCCATGGAACATCTTTGGAAAGAGTCGAAAATTAATGTTGGAGAAAGGCAGCCCTCGAATCTTGCGGATTTCAAGCATATGCCCAGAGGTACGGCGTGCAGGCCCCCTGGTGTGTGGATACGCCCTGGCGCCTACCAACTAACCAACCACAACTGCCTTGTGGCTTCTGCCTTTTTAGGTAAAGGCTAGAGGAAGGATACTTCGATCACAAACAGGATAGGGAGTGCCCATAGGCGAGCACCAAGGGACCGGTGTCTCGGCAGCAGCCTGCAGCCGAGGATGAAGCCAGATCGTCTGGAGCCTCTCCTGCCACCACGGGCCTTCTCCTTTCGGTCAAGATATGGGTCCAAAGACTGCACACATTCCTACCTGTTTAAATCTAGTGCAGGTTGATGCTCTCAAGAGGGCATCCGTTATCATCGACATCGATGGACTTTCCAAAACATTCCTTCGTTGGATTACACAAATTTCATGCTAGTAGGTTTCACTATGCGTATCTCGATTCCTAGACGAGATTCTTTGACAAAATAGTAAATGCAAATAAAAGACAGTAAGACGATCCCTTTAAAACCCATAGGTAGCAGGCGCTGGTCCTCGATGGAGGTGGTCGTCTATTAAGGTCCTATGATACCGCATCAGGAGCATGTGGATATGATTACCCCAATATGGCAGACACCTGAGTATGTGGATATAATTACCCCCATAGAGCATACACTAGAGTATATGGATATGATTCAACCCAAAGGGCAGGCACTAGAGTATGAGGATATGATTCCACCTATAGGGCAGACACTCTAGTATATGGATATTATTACCCCCATAGGGCAGCTAATCTAGAATATGGATATGATTGTCTCTAAAGAGCAGACACTAGACTATGTGGATATGATTACCCCTATAGGGCAGACATAAGAGTATGTGGATATGATTACACCCATAGGGCAGACACTAGAAAATAAGGATATGATTGCCCCCATAGGGCAAAAACTAGATTATGTGGATATGATCACCCCCATAGGGTAGACACTATAGCATATGGATATGATTAGCTCATAGGGCAGACACTAGAGAATGTGGATATGATCACCCCCATAGGGTAGACACTATAGCATATGGATATGATTAGCTAATAGGGCAGACACTAGAGAATGTGGATATGATTCACATATAGGACAGACACACTAGTATGTGTATATGATTACCCTCTTAGGACAGACACTAGAGTAAGTGTATACGCTTATCCCCATAGGGCAGACACTAGAGTATGTCGATTTGATTACCTCCTTAGGACAGACACTAGAGTATGTAGATGTGATTACCCCTATATGGCAGATACTATAGTATGTGGATATGATTACCCCCATAGGGCAGACACTAGAGTATGTAGATTTGATTGCCCCTATAGGGCAAACACTAGAGTATGTGGATATGATTACCCCCATATGTCAGATACTAAGGTATGTGGATATGATTAACCCCTTAGGTCAGACACTAGAGTTTTTAGATATGATTACACCCATAGGGCAGACAATAGAGTGTGTGGATATGATTACCCCCTTAGGGTAGACACTAGAGTATGTGTATATGCTTCCCCTCATAGTGCAGACATTAGAGAATGTGAATTTGATTACCTCATTATGGCAGATACTAGAGTATGTATATTTGATTGCTCCTATAGGGCAGACACTAGAGTATGTAGATGTGATTACCCCTATATGGCAGATACTATAGTATGTGGATATGATTACCCCCATAGGGCAGACACTAGAGTATGTAGATTTGATTGCCCCTATAGGGCAAACACTAGAGTATGTGGATGTGATTACCCCTATAGGGCAGATACTATAGTATGTGGATATGATTACCCCTATAGGGCAGACACTAGATTATGTGGATATGATTACCCTGCTAGGGAAGACACTAGAGTATGTAGATATGATTACCCCATAGAGTAGACTATAGAGTATGTGGATATGATTACCCCCTTAGGGCAGACACTAGAGTATGTGGATTTGATTACCTGTTTAGGGCAGACACTAGAATATATAGATTTGATTACCCCCATATGGCAGACACTAGGGTATGTGGCATGATTACCCCCATGGGCAGACACAAGAGTATGTGGATATGATCACCCCCATATGGTAGGCACAAGAGTATGTGGATATGATTACCCCCATAGGGCAGACAAGTGAGTATGTGGATATGATTACCTGTATAAGACAGACACTAGAGTAATTAATTCTACAGATTAACGACTCCAATAGGTAACTAGCTCGTAACACCACTGCAAGTTTTTGTGTTCGCCCTCGCTGAATTCTTCCATCCGTCCCTCGACGCTTGTATCCACCGGGCTAACGAGAGCTGTGGATGAGCAGGATTCATTATTTTATAAGGCTCATTGGAAATAATTTTCTTCTTTCTTCAACTTCCGCCATTGGGTTTTTATCATCATATTTCACCATGGTTTTGGAAAACCAGTGAAGAGTCCATTTATTGGCCTGTTTATTGCCATATTATTGGTCTAATTTTTAGGCCCATTTATTCGCTTACTCGAATAGACTTTCCTATCTTTACTAACACAAATACAGCTAAATATATCTTAATTGATAGTTATTTTATTCAATTTCCATGACTGATGATCTTTTTAGAAGGTTAATCAATTTGACATGTCCATTGACGACCGCTGTTAGTAAATTCGAAAGAATAAGCGAACGACGAGATGATTCTAGAACCTAAACGTCCAACTTGAAGCTTTGCTTGTTCTTTTGTATTTGTCCTCAATTAATGGCATCTATTGTGAAACAATGAAAATTTGAATGACTGATTCTAGTTATATTTAATATACATATCCCGTGACAAGACCCTAATTCTGGTTCCTCAGACTGAGTTTAAGCGATTCCGCGTATCACCAATTATTGTTGGGTGTGTGCCAATGGTCAGGTGGGATTTACAAGAGCTTACAAGGGCTTACGAGTGTCCTCTCAACTCAAGCAGATTCCGTGGCGAGATGGGGTGGGGGGGGGGAGGGAGAGTCGCTACCATCCGACTCTATTGTACGCATATTTGAAAGCACATTGTTGTCGCCAATTCATCTAACCTCGCTGTCTCTCCCGTCAAATTCATCGCAATTTTCCGATTGATAAGAAAGATCAAAGATCCAAAAAGATGCGATGATCACGTTGTGTGAACTTACCTTCAACCCGCTCTTAATTAAGCCCAATGTATTGGCGATCCGCTTGTTCTGTTAAACCGAGGTCTCAAATCAAATTCCGTTGACGGTCTATTGTGCCGTACGATGTGTTAGTGTCCCCACCGTCTATTGTGTTCTCCCCTTAAGGATGCCCCGTCGAGTTCACAGCTTGTCCCAACGACTAAATAGAAGACAAACGTCGATCACACCTTTTGCTTATCGCTTTGTTCGCGTCGGCAAATGAAGCTTAATTTAGTTTTAACAAGCGATTGAATTTCTTACTCAAGGAAACGCTTTGATGATATGAATCTGCACCAGGTTGATTTATAGCTTAAAGTTCCATTGATCCGTTTAAGTAGATTTGTTTTAAGTAGAAAAATATTCACTTTGATGTATTTTTTTATTCTGAGAATTTCTTATCTGATATAATAGATGAGACGAACGCCTAATCAGGCAACTCATGAAGAAAACAATATATATATATATATATATATATATATATATATATATATATATATATATATATATATATATATTCTGGTTTTAAACATTATTGGTAAGTTGAGCCGCCAGCTTACAAGTGAAAATATTAACACTATAAGGTAATATCGTAATCAAATAACACTAACTGGGGAAAAAATGGAAACTGCTATAACCAATGGCTGTTTGTAACCGCAAAATGAAAAATATAATAGAGACAAATGAAGGTAAAAAGTCGATAAATAGAAGAGTTAGCCATGGAAATTGTTTAAAATGTTTAAAATGGATAAACCTGCTATAACTCCATCAATACTAAAAAGGATGATGAAAGAGCGAATTATAAATCTCTGTATGTGCAAAATATAGAATCTTTTTGGGAGGAATGAACAAATATACCGCCCGTAAGAAGGAAGTATTGCTAGCATATGTCCTTATATTTTATGGATGCGAATGAATATACGAAGATAAGAAATAAATGAATATACAAAATCATCTAAACGATCAGGTATTCTATAGTGGTCTGTAACACATCGTTCTAGCGATGGAGGACTGTACAACATGATCATTCCTAAATATAGATGTCCAGAGCAATATGACGTCGCTCACTCATTTTTCTACCAGACCAGTAGAAAGATGATTCTTGTGCACTATTTTATAACATGTAGATTCTATACAGCGCTCGTGCCAACGGTCAAAAAAAAAATCCTTTCACATGTGCGCTTTGGAAAATATTCCGGTGGAAGTTTACTTAAAACTAGTATGGTGCACATAATCAAAATAACAAGAAGCCAGTAAAAAAAACTAGAAAATCTAGTGGTTACATACGTTGTAATACAATAAAGGAATTATTCCATAATTTTAATGCTTATTTTATAATCTAAATCCTATCGGTAGAATTATGTTCATAACTTGTAGCTTTTCCTTATATTAGACCTGGTTTTGGACTAAGCTAAAAAGTTATAATTGTTTGATTGGTTATTTTAAATCTTTTAAGACACGAGAAGGCTTATGATTGTTTAAGGTTAAAGCCTATTACTTTTACAATGGATATTATTCGTGTACAATGCTTTCCTTAGTGGGTTAAAAATAATGATGACCTCATTAGGGATATTCTTTATGAATATAGATAGATAGATAGATTTAAATATATACATTGTATGCGAAAATATTTCTGCTAGTTTTTGCCGATGGCACATAATAATTCATGTTCATTTTCAAGCAAGGAATTTATAACAGCTGATAACGATCTAATTGGGTAATCGCATGTTGTTGCCAAAATACCACGGGTGGTCCATTGTCCCCCGTCAATACACAGGCGCGTAATTAGGCTGACAACTCTTTTTCACCCACCGAACATTTGGTAGCTGTCAATCTTTCATTTTAAAGGAAGAAAATTGATTGTGAAATTGTATAACAATATACGTTATGATCATATTTTGCATATAAATGTGTAAATGCTTCTATTTCTATGTATTTCTAATTATTTTGTTATATTTATTGGCACAATATATGCCGCTGTGCGGAAAAATGAATAGTTGTTTTGGAATATTGGGGATAGGCAGCTGAAACTTGGCGTCAAAGATTTCCCCACGCTGAGTATTTTTGGTACTAAAACGGAAGCTATTGAATGGGATTTTATGGGCAAAATTGATCTCAGCGGAGATGTTTTCCTAAAATTGTCAACAGTTGATAGGGTAAATAATAATATACCTCAAAATTTAAGGATAAAGCGAATTATTCTTTCGGGAAAACTAAGCAGATTTGCCAATAATGAAGCTTTTAGCGGTAGATTTTGAATGCACCATTTTTCTATCATTGCAAAAACGAAAAACTTTATTTTCACCATTTTTTGGTCCAAGTTTAGCTATGAATTATTCTGTAGTTCTTCCTTTGATAAGCCGCACCAAAAGGAGACATTATGGCAACTGCTGGCTGCAAGGATTCACCCGCTCTAGTAAATGATGGAAACGGAAATATCGCCATGCCTCGAGCGAGGATTTATTATGGCAGGAAATATTGCCATGCCTCGAGCGAGGATTTATTATGGCAGGTAAAAAGGAAAAAAACTCTACACAGAACTTATTTATATAATTGTAAGCGTCAAATTGAGGTGTAATACATATATTTGGTTGTTACGATCGAGGAATGCCCTAGAATTTTTTAAAACAGGGTGTTGGTGATATATATGATATAAACAAGTGAAAAAATCTAATAGAGGTAACGGACAGACACGCGCTAAAACAGTAGACTCACTTGTATGCTCCTGAAGAGATCTGGGAGGGGTGACAGAGGAAGGAGCGTGGGATACCGGTGGCGGGGGTCCCTGGGTATCCAGACTGTACAAGGAAGAGAAGTCGTCTACTTTTCTTTTCTCCCCGCGTTCATTCGAGTCCATAAGACCCACTTCTTCCTTGACGTCGTGGCGTCCGAGGTGGGCTGCACTCACGCCCACATCTACGGGCGTACGCCCAAGGCCCAAGGGCCAGGTCGTCCCCGCCGGTAGGGAAATCTTGCCGGTCGGAGGGCAAGTCAAGAGAAGAGAGTCTCCCGCAGGTTAGGATCAGGTCTTTGAGCGCTTCAAGAAGAGTCCAGGAGAAAAGCTTCGAATTCGCTAGTTCTGAGCGACCGAGTCGGAGACGAAGGAAAACCGCGGAAATCAAGTTTATAAACGACAGTTTTCGAAGGCTGTCAAATCACTCGCTATACCCAAGGCGTCAAGCCATTAACCTTCGCTACGTGGTGGTTGCAACCACGTGCTTATCTTAACTGGATGTAACTGATCAATTGAGCGACACTGGGGTAATTTAAATGCGCGAGAAAGTTCCAAAGGATGACCGCGACTTGATTACCGTGCATCAGACTGGCCGCCTCCTTCTAGAAAACAAAGTTTGTTACGCCAAATCAACTTAGTTTCGACTCTTTAGCTTATGTCTGACAAGCTATAACCAAACGAAAACTGACTAATAGAGTTATACTCGCAGATACTGTTTTATAAGAAGAGGAAGCCAGATTCTCTCGGCACACCTACCAATCCTATTGATCTATCAGAGAGCCATAGACAATGGAGAAAGTGCGCGCAGCCCCGCCAGTAGCCAATGGGCGCCCTCCTCGCCCGGATCCACCAATGCCAGCGCCGATATCCCTCGTGACGGACGAGGGGACTCTCCCATAGGCAGAGGGGGTGCTTAAACCCCCGACATATTGAGGAGGCAACAACGACGGCGAGGGAGCGAGGGGAAAAGCGAACTCGAGGACAGGTACAGGAAGATGAGCGGCAAGAGCAAGATCGAACGCGTTTGACACTGCTTCAGGCGTTTCTTCGCCCTCTCAGCGAAGACGAGTCCTTCATTAATGATATATATATTATTTTTAAGAACAATTTAAAAAAAAATCGCCTGGAATTCTAACCCCAAATGAGGATGATCAATCACCTACGAGACTTGAAAATTGAAGATGCGAACGGTAGCCTCCTCCCCCCTCGCCCAAGGATGGGTGGGCATCATATATTTTTATCACTCCGGTGGCAAAATAACAAAGACGTCCAACACAGCCCAACAAACCAATCGAATGCGTGGCAAAATCACATTTATAAACCACCCATACACTCATATATATATATATATATATATATATATATATATATATATATATATATATATATATATATATATATAAGCACTGTTTCACTCAATAATGAGCAAGTGAAATGTACAATATAAAACACTGTTTTGGAGCATGAAGTTTAATAAAACAGGACTAGTTTCGAAGATGATATGGGAAAACTACATGTCGAAACTAGTCCCGTTTTATTAAACTTTATGCTCCCATGCTCCCAAACAGTGTTTTTTATTGTATATATATATATATATATATATATATATATATATATATATATATATATATATATATATATATATATAACACATCATAAGTATATCTCTCATAAGTGCGAGAGAATGATGAAAATGAAAATACATCCAACCCACCGCAAGAAAGAGAAAACGGGATAATTTTTCTTCGGAATCGAAGTAATAAATGAACAAAGGTCTGCTGACCGAAAAGTAGTGTGCTCTCACTAATTTTGATTTATAACCTTACAACCTTCAAAACTTTTAATAATTCCGGGTCTAACCTTGGGAGGACCTTGGCAATTCTATAATTCGAAAGAGAATGTAAAACAACATAAGGGTTTCAAATTTCGTTAGAATGAACTAAATAGTTATGATGTTATTGCCGAAACAAAATAATTTCCTGGCTAAACATGGGAGGACTTTGTCAATTATCTCATTCGAAAATGAATGTAATACAACATAAGGGTTTCAAATTTCGTTAGAATCTGAAGATTAGTTATGTTATTGCAAAACCAAAATAATTCCCGTGCTAACCTTGGGAAGACTTTGACAGTCATATTATTCGAAAGAGAATGTAAATTAACGTAAGAGTTTTTAAATTTCGTTAGTATCTACCAAATAGTTATGATGTTATTACAAAAACATAAAAAAAAAAAACGGCGACCGATCGACCGACATAGTGAGATATAGAGTCACCCGCGACTAGACTCACTCGCGACTAAAAACCATCTTACCTAAATAATACTACAGGAAAAAGTAAATCTTTATTCTCTTTATGTATTCTGACCCATTTAGGTTCAATAAACGTCCACATTCGGAATGACACCAAAATTTGACCACAAAATAGTAAAAATGGTTAATTCATCCATGAATAAATTCAGTTTTTATTTTATTTTGATAACAAACGAATTTTGTTTGTTTATTAGAAGTTATTGTTTTATTTTTTCACTAAATCTTGCTATTTACCCTCTTTTCAAACATCCCATTTTATTCGAATATCGGAGATAATCATAATTAATTACCTTATTACCTCATAAAAGGCCTAATGATAACTTCATTAGAAAAAATGATCATCATTTTCAAGCAAATAGCTGATAATAGCGAAACATCATTATATCAAAATAAGCTTTGAGGCTGTCGAGTTTTGTCGGCTAAAGTTTTAATGGGGTAAATCAAAGCGAACTTGTTTGGTAAATTCATCCACCAAATTTTCTCCGGTCCGGCCCCTAAAAATCAGGAGGGTAATTTACTTTGTCCTGTTATGATCCTAACACCCCCCTCCCGACCTCAATTCAAGTAGGACAATGTGAGGCCTGAAACACGACATCAAGTGAAGAAAGGTAAACACGAAAAGTTTGCAAAAAAGGGAAAGTCATGTTTTTTTATTATGAATACTTCCCTTGAGCGGGTAAATAGGTAGTGTGTAATAGAAGAGATTTGGAGAGAGGAGGAAGCAGATTTTTTCAGGCGGAATCGCATGATAAGCACAGAAGTGACCTCCATTATATTCCAAGGGATTATTAATACGCGAACAATATTATTTACAATGTCCCCAAAACAATGAAAGGTAAAGGTTATTTTTCGTAGGGAACTAACCTTTAGAATAGTGGTTGTATGCCGTAGATTTTGTTCAAATCAAGAGGTATAGAGGAAAAGTGAAAAGACTATGAAATAAGTAAGGCGTCGCAAATGTGTAATAGAATTTCTGGAGTAAAAAGTTAAAATGAAATGAAATTACATAACCATAAGTAATCAAAAGAAGAGACTTAAGGACGCTGGGGTTCATAAAGTTATTTCAACCTAAACTAATCATGGCATCATTCGCGGAAGAGTATAGCTTGTTTCCGGGGTTCTATCATCGATGTGTCTTCATGTGGCTTATCAGCCCGATTCTAGCACCACATATTTTGTCACAGATGGGACATGCATTAACAGGTGGGTCACTAGTTAGATCAACGTTGCTATACCCCGCTTCCGCCCTCTCATGTGTCTCAAAGACACAGAAGAGTAGACTACAAGTGGTGCAGAATAAATGCGTGTACCTAATCACAGGTACACGCAGAATGGAAAGAAGATCCCAAGAAGAGCTGCACCAGGAGGCGGGGTTAACCCTCATTAACATTGTCATAGAAGAACGGACAAGGAATATGCTGGAAAAGGTCAATCGCTTATTGGACGAGGATATCGTTCAAATGATTGACCAAAACAGAAGAGCAGTATGTCGCGCCAGATTTCCAAGCTCCGCTGGGATTTTAGCTGGCGGAGCAGAAGTACCGTTCTACGCTATATGAGTCAAATTTACCCCAGAACAAGAGTAGGAATACCAATTATGAAATCAACCGAATTCGACAAAACTCACCGATATTGACAAACCAAACCAACTATGAAAAAAATACCGAAGAAGGATACACACTCAAGAAGATGATACTCACCAAACAAGACAACAGGAAGAAACATTATACACGAAATACACACACGACAAAAGTACCATGAAACAAAGATACTAATACAAACACAGTAAGTTTTATTAACGACTTACAAAAACAACAGCTAACGCGCACAGCATAACCAAAAAATATTAGCAATGAAGACAAATGGCTTGAACGCCAAATTATATGTAATATATATACCTGTATATATATATATATATATATATATATATATATATATATATATATATATATGTATAAACAAACCCAAAAAACAACAACGGAACCACAAATCAAAACAATTTGAAAGCGATAAGCCTGATCACCAGGCTCTAGAATCACTTTGCACCCTACCACACTTCTTTCTCTTTTCACCACTGGTCTACTTTCCGCTATCTATTCACACACCCTTTCTATCCCCTCACCTGCATACTCTCACATACACGGCCAGAACAGGTGGGTGAGGTTGGCACGGATGATCTCGACGAGCTAATCTATGTAGCAGCTCTGCGAAATTCCAAGTGTTGCCTTCGATTTGCTTCAAACGCTTCAACTCTCCGCCCTTCAGCTTCCGTCTCCATGCGTTTCTGTCCAGAGCTTCTGTTGCCCACGTTTTGTAATCTATCCGATATCCTAGACAAAAGGGAGGGGGGCTTAATTTGATAAAAAGCTAAAACCAACGTGGAGGAGTTATCCCTAAGATATTGGATTTACCATGAACCCAGACCACAGTAGTAAATATGTGAGGTACAAAATCAAAATCAAGAAATTTTGAAATAGAACCAAAGTATTTGGTAATATAATTAATGAAAATAGTATATTAGAAACACATTTATTAAGAACCTTATGACTTGGTACTAGAATGTTGCGTTGGAATAATTTTTACCACATATTGTCACCGTTTAATGATAATTATGCAGGAATGTAGTTTAACGTGAGAGTCCAACGATTCATCGCTACCAGAAAGTAGTTCAGCAGATTATGTGACGGAATAAGGACTCAAATGCTTATAACGATTATTAATATAGTACGAAGGTTTACCTCAGATCGATGTCATCTAGACTTCCGTTTCTAGCCTGAATTCATAATGTTAGAAAAAATAAGGCATTTTTATAGGATTGTCAGATATAACAATTAGCACAGTAAAAAAGGCCTAACTTCTAACTTCCCTATTTTCTTTAAGGCATTCAGATCACTAGAACTTATTGTCCCAGGTCCAAAGGGAAGCACTATGTCATTTCAGGCTATTTTGTTGGACTATTCGTCGAGGTGATTTTATTGAGGTAGACTTTCAGGCAATTTTGGTGGATGGTAGTTCGTGCGATTTTACTGGACTTGTCATCCAGGCAATTTTGTTGGACTTGTCGTTCGTCATAAATTGTTGGAATGTTTGTAGAGTGAATTTTGTTGGAATGGTCGTCGTTGCGATTTTGTCGGGGTGGTTGTCCTGGTGATTTTATTTTAATGATAATAGAGGACATTATGGTGCAATGGTCAGCGGGTATTTTGTTGCAATGGTTGTCCAGGCGATTTGGTTGCAATGATCGTATAGATATATATTTTTTTAATAGTTGTCCAAGCACTTTTGTTGAAATGGTCAGAGAGGCTGTTTTGTTGGAAATTGGCGCCAAGGCCACTTTGTTGTAAGGCCACTCAGGCAATTTCATTGGAATTGTCGTACATGAGATTTCGATTCAATGTTTGTCAAGGAAATTCAGTTAAATTGGTCGTCTAAGCGAATTTGTTGTAATGGTCCTATAGGCGCTTTTGTTTGAAATGTTCGTCCAACCTATTTTGTAGTAGTATTATTGGAATTTTAATCCAGACGATTTTGTTTAAATTGGTCATTTATATTATTATAGTGGAGTGGTAGTTCCGGGTAATTTGGAAATAATGGTGCATCAGGCGATTTTGATGGAATGTTAGAATAATCATGTATACTAATTTATTAGAACATTTTTTTAAATTTAAGTCAGGCGTTTTGTTGGAATGATTGCGCATGTTATTTTGTTTTCACGGTAGTTCAGGTTACTTTGTTGGAATGGTCGTCCAGATGAATTTGAGTGAACGGCAACGATCTGCCAGGCGATTTTGTTAGGATGGTTGTTCAGTCAATTT
This sequence comes from Ceratothoa steindachneri, assembly GCA_963969495.1. Taxonomy (NCBI): domain Eukaryota; kingdom Metazoa; phylum Arthropoda; class Malacostraca; order Isopoda; family Cymothoidae; genus Ceratothoa; species Ceratothoa steindachneri. Next base: position 171,411,621 of record OZ018323.1, read on the forward strand.
TTCTTGGAATGTCGTTCAGTTAGTTCTTAAAACCATTCGGACTGCTGCTGATAAAACTCAAGGTGTGTAGGCCATATTATTATTTTGCGAGTTATAGGTAAAACTAGTTTGTATTTATTTTCCTCACCTTGCTTTCATTTCCTAGAGACAAGTATTCCCTTTTAACAAAGTTAAAGTCTTTAAAATCTTGATACAAATCTTCAATTACTCTACGTCTTACTTTTCTTTCTTCTACAATTCCATGGTTTCTTACATAATGACACCATAATTGGTATGATTCTGCAAAATAAAACAAACTTAGTATTACTTCGAGTTGTAAGTAAATTTTATATAAGGTAACTCCAAGTTGTTTACATAATTCTTAGAAGATTTCTGGTCATTTGAAATAACTACAACTAAATATTAATTTAAACCTTACTGCGACGATGAATGGAACTTTATCTAATTATATTCTTATCTCGATCTAATGTGTCGACTTTAAAATTTCTCTACCTTAAACCGCATTTTTCGTTTGATTGACCACTCAAATATATTTAAATATGTTTGTATCTTTACTAAAGCCTTAACATAAGTCACTTTTCCACTGACCTTCGTGTCATCTACAAATTTAGTTATTACTATGATGGGTTTATATAATAAACACTCTTCCCCTCTAAACTTATCCTTGTGGTATCTCCCCGATTAGGAGCCGAAAGAAAGGCAAAGACAAAAGATGTTCCTTTAAAATATGTTTTTGTTTGGGGGGGGGCAATGTTATAATAAAAGCGTAAATAAACCTCGTGTCTTTCCACTAAATAATGCAGAGGAAAGCTGAAATCCATCGTTCATATCAATTTCAAATCAGAAAGTGGTAAGTGACCGTAGTCAGGTATAATTAACTTAGGTTTGGTAGTGAAATGAACACCGATTTTACCTCCATATTCTCCACAACAAGCTACCAAGTGTATACAAGATGTCAAATTAACGATCTTCTATACAAAGAAATCACATTATGCATTAAATATTTTGATAGAACCTACACCTACTTTATGAAATGGCGAAGATTCGAACCTACTCCTTTAAGCGGTCCTTTCTTACTAGGTCAACGCTCTAACGCTTGAGTGAAAGTCAACATTCCCACAAAATCATCTCGAATCATACTTCTTTAATGCGTATAAAACTGGATAATGGGGTGAGAGAAAGAGGTTATCTTCTTAAACTGTTTATTAGAATGCTTAAAGATTTCAAGGGAAAGTAGAAGGAATTTAGGTTCGAATTAACAGGAGAAATTTAAGCCTCTTGTTCTTTACTGACGTTAGCGTACTAATTTTCCTGTATTCAGAAGAATGTTAGTCAATGGTAAGAAAACTACCACAAACCAGTTTTATAGGTAAATACTGAAAATGACCTTTACGAAGATGAAAATAATGATCATTAATTGGGCCGCTATTGAAAAATTAGAATTACCGATCGAATTTTATAACAGCGGTAAAAATACAGTTACCTACATAAATTGTGACACCAGAAAAAGGTCAAGTTTGAGAGCACCAGGAAAGTCTATCTATATCTTTAGAAAATACAAAACTTTTTATTTATAACGTAAGGCATTTAACCGATGCAAATAAATGTGAAACTTAGGAACTGAACACAAAAGCTCTGGAAAAAGGCAAAGAAAACTAAATTGATACATATTAGGAATAAGACGAAGGGAACCCGAAACTATTACTCTCGACTGGTGTAAAAAGAAATGAATGAAGATAAACGAAAGAATTGTTAGAACTGACATACATGTTTATACCTCAAAAAACCTTGAAGACGCCCTTGAGTAATGTTAGAAGCTGTAATTGTCTCAATTGTAGGAATAACAAGGTAAATTAATAGCTGAGCCGTGATGAGGGGAAACATCTTGGTAAAGGAGGTATTTGCCCGGCAATAGAAAAAGGAAGGGGGCTGATGTTATGCAAGGTGGGTATATTAACCCTTTTAATTGCATTACAATTTTTTTATTATTACTTAACGAATTCAAACAAAATTTAAACGCAACGTGGGTTCTTACACAAAATTTGTTTTCATTACACTGTCTTTGTCTATGTCGAATTAAAGAAATGATAAAGCAAAACTTTAGACCTTTGCAAAAGAAAATATATTAATAATGAAATAGCGCATAAAATAGGTAATAATGATTGCATGAGTCCGTCGTAATAATGTCTAATATCTTATCTTTTTACCCGTAGTCTACATCAGTTACCTAAGCATACATCTTTGTCTAAGCTTGCCCTAAGTTTCTTATCGAAAACTGTGGAACTTAGGTAGAAATTTATAATCATGTACCTTTATACATGAATTCATGTAATGGCTTCGCCACTCCCCCCTACGGGGGGAGCTTGCGCTTCGCTACTAAGATTAAAATTTAAAATCTAAAAAAAAGCGGCCATGGTTAAAATTTTACAAATTTCCTGAACTTCGTCAATTATAATAATTTTAAAAAGGAACTCTAAACTAAATTTCCCCTATTTCAAAATATCACGTTGCTAAAATATAGTTATAGAAGAAGATATATAAAAATAAATTTTCTGAACTTCAGTATTTTTGATTCTTTGGGTTTTAAAAAATTCACAAAATTTCGATACTTATATTTATTTCTGAAGTTCACCATTTTGTTTTTTGATATTATAAAAGAATTATTATAAATAACTTTGATAAAAAACATAAGTCATAACCAAACTGAGATAAAGTGATGATTAAGTTTATATGCGAAAAATCAACATGTATGTATAGTTGCCCCAATCATGTTACATTTTCAAAAATGTTCAGACAAAAGTAAATTTTCTGCGATAAAATTATTATGTTTTATGTCTTCCAAAGGCTTTTGATAAATGAGGCCCCTCTTTGCTGTGCTGTGTTGCCAACTATTAATATTTTTCTTTACACGTTAGGATGAAAAATTAATTATAGGGATAAAAAAAGAAGCCAATTGTTAATGCCAATCATTTTGTGATGTCCATGATTAAAAGTTTAAAGAAAATATATAGCTAAATAAACTGGGAGTATTGGCTAAATTTCGGAAATTTTGTAACTCTGCTTTGAAATAAAACCATGACAAAATGTTTCGACGGTAATGCTTGAAATACCGCAGTATCGTAAAATATTTCGCCAAACCTAAGCCATTTAATTGGTAAATATCATATCTAGTCAATATATAGCTAAATATAACTCAAACTCTTCATCTCTTATCAAACAATAATACATTAAATTGTCATTCTCTAAACGAAATTCAGTGTAAATTGTAACAAAACTAATTAGGGAAATTTTACTTGTTTTGCAAAAATTCGATTTGATTGAAAAAAAAACCCAACTAAATAATAGAGCAATGAAAACCGTCAAAAATAAAAGGCAATGACCACCTATTTTTTCTAATAATTATTAAATTGTCAGCTCCCCTCCCCTACCAATATATAAATATGGCTAAAAATAACACCTACAAATTAAACTTCGTTTCTTGACGTCATTGTTACAAAATCGTATTTAACTTTAACGGTCAAGTTACCCGCCCCGCTCCGTCCCCATTTAACTTTAGCAGCAATTCAACACAATTTAAACTAAATAGCTCTAAAAGCCATATCTACAGTTTTTTATATATTTGGCTTTTTGTCTGTATTTACTAGGTATTTTTTAAAATACCTATAGTTCCTTTATTTATCATGTTTTGATTTATATTTGTTTTTTTCATTGGGTGCGAACTTATTATCAGTATTTTATAGGATATATTTGACATCATTTTCATTCAGTGGCTTTTTTATGTCTTTTTCGTTGTTTACTATCGATAATTAATTTAATCTATTTGTATATTTAATTGGTGCAAGTGAATCATGGAAGGAATTTAAATGATTACATTTGGGTGGTTGTAAAGTTCTATTATAAGGTTCTATTATAAATTTCTATTATAAGTTTTAATATAGACGTGGTTACTTCTTTTAGTGTTCTTGCTCTCTTTCGTAGTTAGTTCTCTTTTGCGCTTTGCTATCTTTTATTATTAATTTTTATTCTCTCTTGTTTGTCGTTTTGTTCTGGCTCTTCACCCCTGCATTATTTCCTAAAATTATTTATTACACCAATTTCGTTTTTAATGCCTCAACACCAAACATTTTTTTCCATACACCCATAGATGTAAATATGGATATTCTGTTTAGTTAATGCAGCGTTTTAGAAGTCAATTTTGAGTTATGGAAAAAGAGAAGAGTTTGATCCAAGAAATGTGTCGCTCTAATATAAATAATAACATTAATAAACGTTAGTACGTTTATAATCACCAAATAAGAGCTAAAAGAACATGAACGACAGAATGAAATAAGAATTGCCAGAGGGGAAATCGAAAAATAATGAAAAGGAGAAAAGGGACGCGGGAGGAAAAAAATAAGCGATTGGGGAAAAGGGATTTCAGCGGGAGGCGATCGGATGGACAGTTGCTCACCCTTCGCCAAATGTCGCTTCGAAGACTCCCCGCTGACACACTTGTCTCACGCCGGTCGCTTAAAAGCACTCCCCTCAACTCTCTATCTCTGTACTTTTCTCTCTGTATCTCTCTCTGTATTTCTTTCTCTGTATCTCTCTCTGTATTTCTCTCTCTGTATTTCTCTCTCTGTATTTGCTCCCGTTCATGACTAGTATTTGCGGGAACTACTTCTCGTATAAGATTTGCGCTACATGGAACCGTCTCCAGGTCGAGGTGGTGAATAGTTCATCTGTAGAACAATTCAAATCTAGACTGGACGATGTAATCGATGAATATGTATAGAAAGTAGATTATAGAAACAAGTAAAATAGGTTTGAACTATACAATTAAAAACGCCTGATTGTGATCTTTTTTCTCATTACAATCAGGTGTCTTTTCCGCTTTCTGTGCCCGCAAAAGCGGATGGGAGAGGTGGTAGGGGAGAGCCTTCGCCTGTGCTATGCTTTCTCTTAACCTATAGGCTAGGGCTTTCCAAAAATACTACCTCCACGGTATGGACAGCAATGTCCTTTGAGGTACAACTTTTCTTTGTGACTCCTTGTGACTCTCTGTACTTCTCTCCATGCATCTCTCTCCTATCTTTCTCGGTATCTCTCTCTCCTCTCTCTCCTCTCTCTCTGTACTACTCTCTATGTTCTCTCTCTCGTTCTATCTGTATTTCTCCCTCTGCACTTCTATCTATGGATCTGTCTCTCGGTATATCTGTGTATACCTTTGTCTCTGTATATCCGTGTATACCTATGTCTTTGTATATCTGTGTATACCTCTCTCTCTATGTATCTATGTATCTTTCTACTCTGTATATCTCTTTATCCCTCTTACCTTTCTCTATTTGTATCTATCTTTTATCTTTCTCTCTGCATCTCATTCTCTCTCCTCTTTCTCTTTAGGGTCTTTCCTTAGATCGGATCCTGATACGTAGATAATGAAACGCATCTTGATAAATTGGTTTTTCACTCATTTTCCACATATACGATGTTTTTACTTTGTGACTTAGGATGATCATTTGGATGATATTTCCTGAAACTCTAATAGATGGTAATATTATTTTGTGCTGTTTCCCTTCAATCCTTTATAAAAGTTATCTATTCCTACTCTTCTTCCCTTCTTCTCTTTCCCTTGCCATTGCCTTCCTAGTGCGCCGAACCGTCGACACTCCTCGTCATTAGGGTCTCTTCTCCGAATCGGTCCTGGCGCCTAACCGGGAGACGCGCATCAAGGTCACAGTGAATAGCTGGATGTTGATTTCAGCGTTGCGTACGCACTCTCGTGTCATCACCAATTAGCGAGTTACCTAGTATTGTCCCCTGTGGGGTTCCTGGCGAGCTTTCAGTGGGGGCAATGGTTCCTAAACAAGCGCACGGGGACGCAAGCAGCGGCACGTGTTCCAAAACTGCGCCACGCTTGGTCGAATGAATGCACGCGTCTCCTGTCAACAATTGGACGCATGATTGGCTCGGAGTCACACGTCGCTATTTAGGTCTTTGAACGAGGGAATTTAGATACAAACTCCTTCAATTATTTAATTAGGTGGCCACCCATAAAACCTATGGCTGCCCATTAGAGGGAAAGAGGGTAAATAAGTGTATAGAAAAGAGTGTCAGTGGTACATCGATGAGTCTGGGAGTGAAAAATGACATTTTTGTATGGTACCTTTATGTTGCAACCAAACAGAACTATTCAGATGTATAGTAATTCACTAAAAATAGTATATTTATATTTATTTTAAAGAAAATGAGTGGCTAAAGACTGATTTAGATATGGAAAAGGGGGAAATCTATAAAATTGTAAATGATAACGTAAATGGCATAAATTAGATAATAAATAATTATCGGTAATGAGCCATAATAATAATCACCAACATGTTTGGTAGAGTTGATAACCTTTAGTGAATTATTTAAATTAGTTACTAAGTTTTATCAATAAAAGTGATAAATGCAACTAGAATGATAGAATTTGGCGTATCTCAAAGGTCAGGTTAGGTTAAGTAAAATTTATTTTTGAAGTCTAGTATGTAAATTTACGTGAAAATTCGATAAATGCAGTTAAATTCGCCACTTTTACCAGGGAGGGAATAGGTAACAAAACACACGTGAATTTTGATACTTTGCTAAAGTTAATTACAAAAATTGTGGCAATTATTTATTACTTTCAATTCTTTATATTTACCTGAACATTTACATGTAAAAGGTACGAAGGTCAAGAACAGAGGAGACTACTTGGTGATCATCTGCGTCTCGCAGCTGACTCCTGAGAAACGCTACCCTTTTACTCGGAGTCAACAACCGAACCATGAGCTCTGGCTGGCCGAATGAAGGGGCGTTGGATTTCTGACGTCTAGGCACAAATTAATTCCCGGCGATCACAGACAAAAACTCAGCGGCTTCATGAACTAGACGCTATGTGGGCGAATACACTGATACTCACCCTTGCGGGGTTGAGGAGCTCCACCAAGACATCGACCAACACGTAGGAATATACAAAAGTGTTGTAAGAATCAATTAACAAATGTAGACAGTTCCTCGAGGCCTGGTTTTCCGACAACTGCTCCATCAACAGACACATGAATATTTCCGATCGCTACAACACTTAAATATTATAAATTCTTCCATTTTTTAAGAATCTACCACTTTTTATATATTTTTGTGTTTACGGTCTCGTTTCCTTAAATATTTAGTGTATTCCTCTTTTGCAATCTACCACAATTTATCTCACTTTTTGACACAGCATTCTGTGACTGAGAAAAAGCAGCATAACTGCACGATAGTAAACAGTTGGATAGGGTTTTAGCCGTTTTCCATTCTTCAAACAATTTTAAGACGTAAACTTACATGACCAAAGCGAACTAAGTTTAACGAAAAATGAAGCCTCCACAACCTCCTAAAGGTTATATTAAGAAAGTGGGTATCAAAATATGGCATACAAAAGAAAAGTAGGACTAAGATTTTGAAAGATATTTAAAACAGTTTTTCCTGTTTTATACTTGATAATGAGACACTAAGTTCATAGTGACTAACACTTTTTACACATGCACAGGAAGTTCATACACTGCAGTACTGAAAACGCCACTCCTATACCATCGGAGGGGTTGGTATAAAGAAAAAATAGGGCAGTTTTTTTCTGAGCCAAATATTTATAAGCAATAAGTATAAGAAAATTTCCTTAGTCCCACAAAAACTATGCCTGAATTTAAGCTGAAAAATTATATTTGCGGTTCACTGAAAGGAATTTAATTAACGATTGTTTGGACAACATCTTCCAATTCAGTTAGTTCTCGATGTTCATCTGATAAGGAGGAAATGAAGACGAAAGTCGATCTTTTATTGGGTTAAATTTTTTCTAAATTCACTTTTCTCTTGACTGAACGTTTTTTATTTTCCTATTTTTACTTTTTGTCTATTTCTAGAGAATGAAATAAAAACGTCGATAGATCTGAAAAGATTTAAATCCAGAGGCGAAAAGTTTTACGATTGGACAGGCTATAACTCTAAAGTCGCTCCGACCGGAGAAGGACTCTTAAAGACAAAAAGAAATATCGGATGAGTACCTTGTTTATGGCTTAGTTAGCTCTTCCACTACCATACTACCTCATCCGCCAAACAAACTTTCCTACCATACCAGACAAGACAAATGGAAATCACTTTTATCATTAGACAAAGAGAATATGCTCAACTTTAGAAGGTAGAAATGTGGTTTCTTGGTTGTATAGAGAAAATTCTCCACGTTGTTGTAAAGCACTTGTCAGTACTTTAAGTACTGCAGCTTTTATCAAAAGCAATGTCTTGAGGAGGGAGCCAGTGGTAGACTAATATGGGTTCTGGTTAAGCCAGAACTATCAGCTAGTCCTAACACTTTTTACTGAAATTAAGGAATTTCGTATCAGAATCAGAACTTTTAGAGATAAGATAATGTGTTTAGAAGTATTGGTGATGAATTATAGTTCTCTAATTGAACTCGTGCAATGTTTGCTAGTTAGAGTTTGTCCTATACAATCTATTGTTGTTATGGTAGAGAACTATGCATGTAGCTTTCTATCCCCACTAAATATTCCATTGTGTAAGAGAGCATCTATTTTTTCATTCAACTCACAAACTGAAACTTTCTTTAAAACAATTAAAGAAACTACAAAATAAACTATCTTGCAATAATTATCTTAAATTGAAGATCTGTTTCAATAATTTATTTTATTGTTAAATATCATGAAATGATTATAACACTCCATTATTGCGTGCTGAGCAAATGACTCTCAAAACAAGGACAAATCATACGAAGAGACGACTGATGGAATTGGCCTTTCGCTTGTTGGAAACAAGACAATCCGGAAGAGTAAATCCAAGATTTTAAAGTCTTCGGAATTCTATGATCGTAACTCTTATAACCAAGACCAGGGTCTGCCATGTTTCAAGATCATAGGATGTGAAAAATAATGGCAAATTGAATTTAGGGGGAAAAGTAGATCAAGCTCCGAAAGAAAGGGGTGCGATAGATAGAAAAGAATCACCCTAGGACAAGTTGATGACGGTGACTCGCTGAATCTGATCAAATTTCGTTGGAGGGAATCACTAGTAGATTACAAGAGAGTGAAATTCCAACTCATCGAGAGTGGTAATTTCAAGAAAGGGTTACACCTGCTTTTTACGATGTGTAGTGTCAATATGGTAGTGGTATTCTTTCCCGTACCCCTTTTACACACACAACAGCCACAACTTCTCAAGTAAAAATACTAAACATCTTTTTAATGTCGTCCATTACGTAGAGTGGAAGTATTTGTTGTAAGGAATGATGAAGCAGTTGTGTAAGTTATTCAACACAACCATTTTTTCCTCCTATCGATTCGTGGCTGTGGAATAGGTATGGTGTAGTCACACGAAGGGCGATTGTTTGTATTTCCTATTAGTTCGGTAAATCAAGTCCATAATGGTATGAAATTGTCATTATCTGTAATGATCACCCCGTAATTATTCAAGTTCTTAATACACTAAAATAATTACTGAGAAGCGAGGTAGAAAAACGGACATTTTTTGATGGTGACCGAACAACCGTCGATAATTGTATTGTTGGTAGGATATACGAGTTTGCAGCCATACTCCGGATTGTTTACTCCACAGCATTGTGATTTACCTTTCATATATATATTTATATATATATATATATATATATATATATATATATATATATATATATATATATATATATATATATATATAAGCACTGTTTCACTCAATAACGAGTAAATTAAATGTAAAAGAAAACCCACTGTTATATTTTGAAGCATAAAGTTTATTAGAACGGGATAGGTTTCGATATGTAGTTTTCCATATCATCTTCGGGCCTAAACTAAGAGAAATTGACAAAGAAAAGTGAAATTCAGGAATATATAATAACAGGCAAGTGACATTAATCTGGAGACGTTAGCTTTAGGTGATTAACAATATCTTTTAAAATGAGGTTTGAGACATAGGGACCTATGTCGACTCGAACCTATGTCGTCAAACGCTCTTCGCTATCCGAACCACGACGCTCATCGACTGAGCAACCATCTTCACCCTTTTTAGCTGTTTTGCTACCAGTTTTCCTTTCCTTGGGCTATTAACTACCTCCATGTATATCACATGTCATGTGATTTTCACTGATATATATATATATATATATATATATATATATATATATATATATATATATATATATATCCTTCAGGTAACCGTACAAGTAAAATCAAGAATCAAATCGAGTAAAATCCGGTGAACGAGGATGATACTTAAACGCTTCCTCTTCGTCCGATCCCTGATTAGGCAATATTTCATCGATATACTTTTTACATCAGGTATAATTTCTGTCCGCATCATGTCGAGATATGCGTGATCGGGACTGTTCCTTTAAAGAAAATGGTCTATCTGAACCCCTGGATGATAGACCACACCATACGCTTAAACCTAGAAAATCAACATGCCTATCCACATAAACGTATGATTAGCAAGTGAACAAAACCTCCAGTTGTGTCGATTTACTGTGCCATTCAGCTTGATGTTAGCTTCATCGGAACTTACGATTTTTTTGGCCAACTTTAAGTCTTCGACGCCTTTTGACTAAAAAACATTTACAAAATTAGAGTCTGTGATCGGGTCATTTTCAGTCTTGGCCTGAATATTATAGATTTCCATTTTGACGTTTTTAAGATCCGATGAACACCTGATTTGCTGATTCCGGTCTATCGAGTATATTGTCTAACTGATTGGTGTGATCGAGTAAATCTTTGTAACACTTAAAGGAGTTTTCCTCGCTTAAACTAGATTTGCATTGACCAGAAACATGAGCGGACATTGCTCATGATATGGACGATGCAAACTAGTCACGGATGTTTGTAATAGCGAGACCTATCTGTGCCTTTGTACATAATTGCCGGATCCATTGCTGTTGGGCTTCGGCTTCATTAACATTTCAATACTTCTCAAAACTCTTTTTCGTTGCTCCATTATTAAACACTTAAGCCAAAGAGTATTTGAGCTGAATTAAATAGAAATGAATGCTGTAGAGTTTGTATCATGGAATGAGTGAGTTAGCTAAGTCTCTGAGCAAGCTAGTAGGTGACTAGACTACGTTAGGTCAATAAACCAACTCCCAAACCAAGCTAGTATGGGACTAAACTAGGGTAGGTCGATAGGCTAAGTCTCTAAGGGCGCTAAGTGGGTGACTAGACTACGTTAGGTCCATAGGCTAATAAGCAATTGCATGTCTGGGCTAAAACAAAGCCAGGCTAAGCCGACGCCTACTGAAATGCATTCATGTCGGTGGAGAACATTTTAGCGCTCAGCGTAGTTAATTAAATTTTATATACAAACAAATCCATATAACATTCTAATCAATTTGATTACTAATTCAACTTTAATTGGCTATTGCAATAACAATATATATTTTGTTGTTTTAAATGATAAAATATATGATGCTATGTCCTGTAAAGAGTATATTTATACTCGTAACCTTATGGGGCGACACATTGTATTTCTATATTTTGCACCGTGTGCATAAAATAGTAGAGTGAACGTGTGTTACGGGTTCACGCATACATGGGCGTGCGAGAGATGAACTCCCTCTTCTTCTCCCCTTATATCTTCTCCTGTTCTGCATTTTGCTCTAACAAGATTATTCAATGAACGGAGAAAACTTTTTCTAAAAGAGAATCTTCGATAAAAAGAAAATAAAAAATAGATGCGTGAATTTTTAAATATTTTTTATGGACATGTGCTTTTCGATTTCGCAAAGTCTTGTGCTGTACAAAGATCAATAATACACAAAATCACACATAAATGTATACATTTGAGAAACACTTTCTCATGCATCTATTTTTTTGTCAATTCTTTACACTCTATTTCCTAATGTTTAGAAAATTTTTAGAATATTTCTTGTTAATTTTGATACTTTTGGATCGGGATTTATAAAGTAGAGTCGTGTATTTGATGTTTACAAACCGCCTATTAAAACATCGTTGCCTTGCCTTCGATAAACGAATTATTAGCCGTTTCTAACAAAATTACCACTAGAAACACGATCTGGCAAAATATAACTTTTTCAAGAACAAAAATAAGGGAGAATAATTTACAGAAAAATGATAATTTACTGGATTGTAAGATAAAATTTGAGAGGAATTTCAAGAATATCTCTACTTACGGCAGCTTGTCACTTCTGATAAGACTTGGGGGAGGCTTGCCTTGCTCCAACGCTGGAGCGTGCTTTCTCCTTCTTGCCTTGCTGCTTTTTGTTTTGTTCTTTTTGCGTTTGTTTAGTTTTTTTGTGTATACTTTGTTTTTAATCTAGCATTAGGCTGCAAAGTGATTGCGCCTTCTGCCCTTGGAGGTGGTCGCTAGATAGATGGTAGAAATTTTTTGGATGGGGAATGGAAAAGAAATCGAGGGAAGAACATTAATCTGGACGACAGTAGAAAATATTATGGCCATATCATTAGAAGTGATCCGCCTGCAGGTTCCAAAGGTAAATAACTTTCTTAATGCATCCTACCACTTTAAAATAGGCAATTAAAACTTGGACACAACACCTAAATCACGTAGAAATCGAACACAGACAAATATAGTAAAAGTATAAAACTTCCTAAGTGAAAATGGCAAGAAACATTACTTGAATGAACGACTGAACGGCTCTACCCTTATTGACGGTCGTCAGATAAGAGTATTATCCCCCCGTTGACAAAATATGGAACAAACAAATCATAGAAGATTAAATTCACTCAATGGCACGACTCATGTTTTTTTTACCAGAAGCTCAAACTGTCGCCATAAATGTTAAAATACACTGCCAAGGAGCTGCCAAGTGTAGGCCATGGATGGTCTTTTGCAGTCTCCTTCTTTTCTTATGTTCTTATGTTCTTAAAACATTATATTTTTTTAATGTTTTTTTACACTTGATCACTCAGCTTAGACCCTTAACTGGAGGTTTGTTAACTAAATAATCCTCCTCATTTTGATCTCTCAATCATAATGAACTTTCATTGAAACGAAGATACAGATTCGCATTCCTAATCAGACATATTCTAGTTATTTTATAGGCACAAATTCCCGCAACACTTCCTTTCCCTTCTCTCACTCTCTCTCTATCTATTTATCTGTCTGTCTGTCTCTCTCATTGTTGATCTTTCTATTTTTCTGTCTGGCTGTCTGATTACTTGTCTCTTTGACTCTCTGTCTCTCTCAAGGTAGGTAGGTCTGTTTGTCTCTGTCGAGAAATCGGTCAACTGCTAATGGAGAAGAGAACGGTGTACCGGCATTCAAAGATTTAGGAAGACTTTGACGAGTACCGTAGGCTAGATAAGAGGGTGAAGTCCAACATAAGGGTGGCTAAGCGATCTGAGGAACTCCGAGTGGCAAGACTCTGTAAAGAGAATCCCAAGGACTTCTTTGGATATGTAAACAGCCGTAAACCAATCCGTCGAACGATTGGCCCTTTGAGGAATAAGGAGGGGACATTGAAGCACTCAGATGCAGAAAATGCTAACCTCATCAACGACTAATTCGCTTCAGTGTTTACTAAAGAGTGTGGTCCCATCCCTCAGCCAACGGATTCCTACTCGGGGGAAGAGCTGGAGGATATGGACTTCACCGAAGGAGAAATAGAAAAGAAGATCACTGACCTAATGACGAATAAGTCACCTGGTCCGGATGGGTTTCTACCTAAGGTGTTAAAAGAAGCGCCCGATCAAGTGTCACGACACCTGAGCGCAATATTCAACATGTCAATCTGGACCGGATGCGTTCCTATAGACTGGCGTGAAGCGGAGGTGACTCCTATCTTCAAGAAAGGAGACCGTAACCAACCGTCGAACTACCGACCTATCAGTCTGACTTCGATAGTCGGTAAACTAATGGAAAGCATCATGGTGGACAAAATGACGTCGCATTTAGAGACTAACCTGGTACTGAGGAGTTCCCAACACGGCTTCAGAAGGCAAAGGTCAGGCCTGAAGAACCTTGTGGAATTCTTCCACTTCGTCTTCAGTGAGCATGATCGGGACAAGGCGGTAGATGTGGTCGACTTAGACATTCAGAAAGCCTTTGATAAGGTACCACACCGTTGCCTTCTCCGGAAAGTGCAAGCGCTGGGCATAGACGGAAAAGTAGCAAGCTGGATAAAGAAATGGCTAGGTGGCAGACGGCAACGGGTGGTGCTGAATGGATAGGCTTCTGAGTGGGTGCCCATTACTAGTGGGGTGCCTCAAGGTTCTGTCCTGGGACCCCTACTATTCATCATTTACGTCAAGGACATGGACGGTGACATGGTTGCCAAGATTTCTAAAGTCGCCGACGATATCAAGCTTGGTATGAACGTTGCAAAGGATGGAAATACTGCCTGCCTGCAGGAAGATCTTGGGAAGATTGGGGAGTGGTCGGACACGTGGAAAATGCCTTTTAACGTTAACAAATGCAAAGTGATGCATATCGGCCACCGAAACTCCTAATCTAATTATATCCTTAAGGACACTGCTCCTAAATCTACCGACACTGAAAAGGACTTGGGTGTAACTATAACTAGTGATCTCAAGTTCTCGAGGCAGTGTATTGAGGCGGAGAAAAAAGCCCAAAGGATGTTAGTTTATATAAAGCGACAGTTTGTATATCGGAACAAGGAAATAGTACTCTGTTTGTACAATTTACTTGTCCGACCGCACCTGGAGTATGCCGTACAATTTTAGAGTCCTTCATTTCGAAAGGACATCGCGAGATTGAAACGCATGCAAGCTAGGCCAACCAAACTGATTCCCTCTATCAGATATAAAAGTTATGAAGATAGATTAAGGGAATTAGATCTGTTCTCGTTGGAAAACCGTAGACTGCGTGATTACCTCATCGAAGTTTTCAAAATACTTCGAGGGTTCGACAATGTTGACTACAGGGATATTTTCAGCTTTAATGAGAGCAGAACAAGAAATCACGGCTTCAAACTTGAGCTGAAGCGTTAAAACCGCGGTCTGTGTGGGAAACTTTTTACGTACAGTATCTGTGGTAGCTGGAACGCACTTCTGATGGAGGTTGTTAACAGCAATTCTTTTGACCAGTTTAAGACAAGACTAGACAAAGTCTTGAAAAGTTGCCGTTTAGGGAGGATGAAAGGCAATTGAGTGGGGATGTGCCCGCTCGACAGCTAGTCCAAAGGTACCCTCATTGAATGGACCGTAAGGTATTTTAGGTTACTTATTTTCCTTGTTACTCCTTGTTACTCTATCTCTCTCTCTTACGAAGGAAGTTGAAGGTCCAGCTCCGAGGCTGGGGGTTCATCTAGAAGAGGACGAAATCCTATGCGAAATAGTCTTAGAGAGAAACGAAGTAGTAGCCAGACTAGGAAACTTTAACCCGTATAAGTCTCCAGGTCCGGATGGTTTTCTTTTTAGAGTCCTCCGAAAAGTTAGTGAAGAGGTCGCTCCGCACCTTACCACCATTTTCAACAAATCTTTGGAAACTGGAAAGGTGCCGGAAGACGAGAATAGCAGACGTAACTCCCATCCATAAGAAAGGGGACCGCGAATGACAGGGTAATTACCGGCCTATTAGTCTGACATCCATCGTAGGCAAACTACTCAAGAAAATAATCGCAGACCGTATAGTGCAGCACTTATAGTCGCACAACCTGATCTAGGATTTTAGCACGGATTTTTCAAGAACCGTTCATGTCTTACTAATCTACTAGAATTATTCCTTGGTATTTTGAGTGAGTATGACCGTAGTCGAGCTGTGGATATCCTATATCTGAACTCTAAAAAAGCCTTCGATAAGGTACCACACCGCAGGTTGATAAATAAAGTCCACGCCCTTGGCATTACCGGCAAGGTAGCCGAATGGATAGAAAACTGGCTCTTGGGAGGGAGGAAACGAGTAAAGATCAACGGGATAGCCTGACAATGGACGCCAGTCAGTAGCAGAGTGCCCCAGGGCTTAGTGCTTGGGCCTCTATTGTTCATCTTCTACATAAATGATATAGACGGAGGACTAATATGCTTGATAGCCAAGTTCGCTGACGATAGCAAGCAAGGAGGTAGTGTGAGCTCGCAATAAGGAGTGTAATGCTTGCAAAATAGCCTTCTCGGGATAGGCGAGTGGTCAGAAACGTGGCAGGTGCCATTTAACCTTGACAAGTGAAAGGTAATGCACATCGTTCATGCTAACTCTCTGGAAAACTACTCCTTGCTAGGCAAAAAACTAGATACCACTGACCTTGGAAAAGATTTAGGCTTGCTAATCAGCAGTGATCTAAAGTTCTCCAAGCAGTGCCTCCAGGTGGAAAAGAGGGCCCAGCGAATGCTGGGGGACATAAAGGCATTTTCGCTTCCGAAATAAGCAGATTGTTCTCACTTTGTACAACTCTCTAGTCCGGTTAGGTTACACCTCGAATACGCCGTACAATTCCGGTCCCCAACCCTGAGGAAGGATATTTAACGGCTGAAAAGAGTACAAGCCAGAGCCACAAAATTGATCCCCTTCCTTAGACATCAAAGTTATCAGCATAGGCTAAGAGAACTGGGGATGTTCTTCGTGGAGACGCGTCGGTTAAGAGGCCAGCTGATTGAAACTTGTAAGATAATGCGAAGAGTTGAAAACGTAGATCACAGGAGGCTGTTCACGTTGAACGCAAATACTACAGGTAACCACAGTTACAAACTGGAATTACCGCAATTCCATACTAGCATTTGTGGAAACTTCTTCTCGTACAAAATCTGCGGAACGTGGAACCGTCTACCGCCAGAAGTGGTGAACAGTTTGTCAGTCGAACAGTTCAAATCTCGACTTGACAAGATAATCCACACCCTGACCTAGATGATACCACCTTAGTATAGATTATAGATCTGAGGAAACTTAATAGGTTTCAACCTTTTTTATAAAAAATTCCTGTTTGTGTTCTTTTTTCAGCACATTCAGGTATCGTTTCAGCTTTCTGGCCCGCAAATGCGGGTGGGAGAGGTAAATGGGGAGATCCTTCATCTATGATATGCTTTCTCTTATGCTATAGGTTAGGGCTTTCCCAAAATAGTACCTCCACGGTATGATCAGAAATGTCCTTTGAGATACTACTATTCCTTGTGACTCTTTGTGACTTTCTCTCTCTCTCTCTCTGCCAGTCTCTCTCTCTACTTGTCTATCGGTCTCTCTCTCACACATTCTGTCTGTTTCTGTCTCATTGTCTGTCTGTCCGTATCCCTCTCATTGCCTATCTATCGATCGATCTATCTATCTATCACATTTTTTCAGTCTCTTTCACACTTTCTCGGCCTGTATCTCTCACTTTCAGTCTGTCTATCCGTCTGGCAGCTGTCTGTCTGTATGTTGATCTCTCTTTCTCTCATTTGTCTATCTACCTGTCTAAATCCCTGTCTGTATGTCTGTTTCCCTCACTCTCTGTCTTTATGTCTTTCTCACTCTGTCTCCAAGTCTCTCTTTCTCTCACTGTCGGCCTGTTTATCTTTCTTGCTGTCTGCCTGTCTGTCTCTCTCCGATGAAGTCATTTGGAGCGACCTACTTGATTGCGCTTCCAATCGATTTATTCTTCTATTAGACACATCCTCGAAAACGTATAATGATAATAATAATAACGATTCATTCCAGAAGCTGGCAGCCATTTGGCTGGAAATATACATTTAAAGTAACAACAAAACATATAGAGAGCACAATTTTCTAAACAAACCCTCAATATTTTTCTTCACCTCATTTCTACTACAGAAGTCAAGTACCAGAGCAAGGAAATCATTTTAAACCGTAATCGCCGCATTATTTTCCCATTAATTTATGTTAAAATAATATTACACACTGAGGAATGTAGAGAGCGGAGTTATTTATTATTATTGAAGTTAAATGACCTCTTTTCCCACTCTGTTGTGCCTAGGCGTGGAAAAGAGAGTAGGAGATTTACAATAGATGTAAAAGACGACCGGAGATAGGAGCAATTTCTCATGAGGCATTGGAGCCCGGGGAGAGGGGAGCTCTTTCTACAGGTTATACCATTTACCCCCTTGGGAGGGGATAGCGAAGTGGTTACGGCAGTAATTTTATTCCCTTAGGAAAGATAAATGAAAGAACCAAATATTTATTTGTATAAAAAGACTTTATTTGAGGTGAGAAAATTACCATTTTTTTAAAATTTTAAATTGATTCCATTCAAGTATATTTAAACAATTCAATTCTTTAATGGCACAATAAAACTAAATTTAAGTGTTATTTTCGAACAATTATTTCTAGTAAAATATAAATTTAAACAAAGATTGTCCAAATTTTTACATAGGAATTTTGCTAAATAATTTTGTAGTTGTTTTTCGTGTGTTAGAGGTTGTTTTCTTTCTCTTACTCTAAATATCTTCTCGACTTTACGAATTCGTAATAGGTGATGTAACCATCGTTGTTCAAGTCTTGAATGTCCATTGTTCGATCCACGAAAACTATAAAAAATATAATTTGAAACATTAAAATCACATTTGGGGGATTTTTTTATCAGTCCCATTGCTCCTAAAGAATGATATATCATGTAAAGTTTGGATAAGCTGGTTTAGAAATAGATAATAGCAACAAACTTGAAAAATCATCTAATAATAATGCACCATTAATAGAGAATTCCAAAATAGAATAGCACCCCAAATTAGTTAATTTTCTCCTTCTTCCCTCGCTGATTCTTGGCTTTGGCTTCTTTATCGGCGAGTGGCGTTACTGGGCGGAACGGGTATAAGAAATTAAAACTGAGTCCTTCTCTAAGATTAGGTTTTTTGTTTTGTGGAAGACAAATAGAACATCGTCCGCAGGTTCTTCCCCTCTCCCTTTCGCGGAAATGGAGGGAAAAGAACATCCCTGATGACTCCTCTTGGCTCTCAATTTCATTCTCCTCCAGGTTCCATTCTGTTTGGTGTGTTCGAGGGAGAAGGTACGGTGGAGTTCCGTGGAGGAATAAGAGAATAAGAAACATGGGTAAAGAGAAATCAGTAGAAAACAATTATTGACTTTCTTCCCGCAAGCAGGGAGATAGAAGACAAAGAATGGTACATACCATTAGTAGAACCTACTGAAAAACGTGAAATCCGAACCACGGTCCCTAAATTTTTCTATCTGTCGTTCGTATTTCATCTATACGTTCGTTCTGTAACAAGGTCTGCTGACCAAAGTCGCGTGCTATCACTTATTCTAATTTCTGATCTGACGACCTTCAAAACTTTAAATAATTCTCGAACTAAATTTGGGAGGACTTTGGGAGTTATATCATTCGAAAGAAAATATAAAAGAACATAAGGGTTTCAAATTCTGTTAGGATCCGACAAATAGTTAAAATGTTATTACTGAAACAAAAAAAAAGAGCAAAACGGCGACCGTCGGACGGACAGACCAACTGACCGACAGAGTGAGATATAGAGTCGCCCGTGAGTAAAAATTCTCCGGAGTTTGCGGGAGAGACGCTAATCTCTGTCACTTTCTCTTATTCATATTCTCTCTTTATACTCTTTACTTAGCTTGACGGGCGGTTTTGTTTTCATTTATTCACTCTTGCATTCAGTGTTATCTGTAGCATTCATGCCGTATTGTTTCTTTTTTGAACCTTAGCTTGATTTATTTTTCTTTGTTTTCTGTTTATTTGTTTGTTTGATTGCTTTTTATTACTCATGTTGTCACTTAGGGTTTCTACTTTAAAAAATTTTCATTTTAGGTTGTCTCTTCTTCACTGTAAATGTTTTTGTTTATTTTCACTATTTAAAGGTTTTACCGTTATCCATCATCTTGGTCTTACTCAGATTTCTTGATCAATAAGATTATCTTAGTTGGGATAGTTGTATTAGCCGTGAGTTCTTCTCGTGTTCGGGTTTATTTATTCATTTTTGGTTATTTTATCTCCATGGAGACTGGATCTAGTTTTGGACGTTGTCACGCTTCCTACAAATTAATGGCTCATAATTCCTCCTCTGTTTGATAATTTGAAGGGGGGATGGTGAGGCATTGTTCACTATAGATCGTTTCAATTGCCCTTCTTTGCTTGTCTGTGGTGCTTCTTGGATGGTTAAGCCACACCAGCCTTATACTTTCCACTTAAGACATTTTTAAAAAGTATGGTGGTGTAAGGTGATTCAGTCTCCGAGGAAGATTCTAATTCTATCGTTGTGGAGTAATTCCTAAACAAGATCTTCATCCTCTTTCCCTGTCTTCACCTAGGGTTTTTAGTACGTCCAGCCACCTTTGCCCCCTCGGTAGGGGTTATTCATCTCTGATGTATACTTTGAAGTTGAAGTCTGCTGCCTGCCTCAATCCTCGTAATGCTGCTTTCCACGGTTGTTTTTCTTACCTCTTCTTCTGTATTTGATGTTTCTCTTGCGGATACGGTTTCCTTTTCTGTTCCTTTTTATTTTTATTATATTCTTACTTTAGATTTAGCCACACTGGGCTTTGCCACACTGAAGTGTAAAATTTCTGAGGATGTTGGGTTCACAGGGAACCACATCATCTTCATACTATTTTTCACTAGCAATGTATTGAGAGTATCAGGGAAAGTTCCTGGTTTTCATATGTTCATTACGTGCGCGTATAGTATGCACGTAAGAATCTGCATTGAGGATTCATTCGGTTCTGTTAGATTAATTTTGTTTCTCTCATCTTTTGCACTGTGGCCTTGGCCACTCCTGTGTATGTCACCTTTTCTTATTTTCCGTTTTGTTTTTCTTCATTTTCTTTTCTTAAAATAATCCATTTCCTCATTGGGCAAACCATTGCCATTGTCCGGGTATGGCCCGCCACAATTGAGGCATTTTTTCTCTGTCGGTAGGCACAGTTCTTCGAAACGTGCCCTCGTTGGCCGAATTCAATGCACTTTATTTTTTCTGTTCACTTCCTTGTGTGGTCTTCCATCTTATAGCAGTTAAAGCATATGTGTATGTTGATGTACCTCTCTCTTTCCAAATTTTTTGGGTGGAACCCTCTTGCTAAACAAAATCAAGCCGTTCTAGCAGATTTAGTTTACCAATTCGGTCTTCGTGAACACTATTTCAAAACATTTGTACGATTTTCCCATTTTATTATTTCGTGTATGAGTATATTCCTTGGTGATTTATTTCGATTTCGTTTTTGATTTCTTCTTTTGTGTGGGAGCCTACCCCCATGTCTATTTTCCGAAATATGAGGTTCCTCTTAGCTCTAATTTGTGGTGGAATTCTAAGTTCAAGCCCGATTTTTTTTAATGAATTTACCTCGTCTTCTGAGACGTAATCTTTCAACATCGCATTCTGTGTAGCAGATTGCTATGTATAAGTTTGACAAGTCTAAGATTCGAGTTAGAGCAACTTTGAGGTCTCCTAATGTTTCTATCACCTTTCATTTCATGAGTTTGTTAATCTTCTCAAGTGTCCTTAAGGGTACACAGAGGCATTCGCGTCTGCCCTGTTTCCGCTGGGCATGAGGCTTTCATCAGTCACTCAGAATTTTTGAGACTCCCTCTTCACTCAATATTTATGGTTCACCCTTCCATGCAATCTGAAAAAAGATTTTGTCAGAATAGTTCTTTTTACTTCTTTTGCCCACCTATGGATCCCTAAATACCTCTATAGTTTACAAGCACGCCTCAACAACCCTACCTAAATAGACCTACTGCTCTTAGGTGCCTCGACTAAACTCTGCACTCGTGGTCCTAAGGAGCCCCTTCTTTCTCCCGCCTAAAGGAACTTCCTTCCAAAGTTTACTATGCCATACTTTTGAGTGGTTCTGAGCGTTCTCCTAGTTAAGTTATGTTGCCTATTGAGTGTGAAAAAGGTGTAGAATACTAGGCAGATAAAAAAGCGAAAGTTAAGGATAGATCCCCCTTTAAGGTCTCTAACCCGACCACTGGAAACAGGGACTCTACAATCAGTCTATTGGCCACATATCTGTCTTCTTCCTAGTAATTTTCTTTCTTAAATTTCGATAAACATTATTTTTCAACATAAGCTCCAATGAGGTAAAAACACTCGCAAGCAATGAAAACACCCATTTGACCCATTTCTATAAAACTGAGGACTCTGAGAATTAAACAAGTTAAATCAGCTCTTTTAACTTCATCAACAGAAGAAAAACGAATACAATCATGTTTTTTTTAAGGTTTGGAAACAAGATAAAAGAGTGATGGAGGTGGGTCAGGTCTTTACGGTTTGTGTGATATAAAATCCCAACGAAATTCTTGCAAGGTTGACTTTGTCAAAGAAGCGCAATGAGCAAAGGGGTTATAACGAAAGAGGACCATTCTCTGAAGTTTTTAGCGGCATTTCTCTCTCCGCTATCCCCTTGTGAAGTTTTCGCAAAACACGTTTGGAATATTTCGCATTGATTGTTTATCGCCCTTGGAGAAAAACAGCAAATATTTCACCTTCGGTATCTCCCAAAACAGTGGCCTTTATCTTTCTTCTTCCACCTCTCCATAACTATTGTTTAGACTCTTTTTGTCTTCTTTGTCATATTCGTAAATCCGAGCATCATCCCTGATTGCAGTTCTTTGTAAAAGGTTCTTGGGATATTTATCCCATATGTTCAAAATTTGCAATGAAAGAGTAACTTTTTTCTCCCACAGATCTTTGCGCAACGATTTTGGCACCCAACAGGCAGAAACCATACTGAGCTTCAGTAAGTCTCTCAAGAAGAAGTAAACTGAATCTACTGATATGATCAATGTGCCTTCTATCATTTCCATGTCAATCTACGTTCCTCTTCAATTAATGCCAGTACAAAGGATGTTTTCTTTCCTTACTCATATTGATGGTCTGCCACTGCGAATGTTGTCTACAACCTCCTATCTTCCACCCACAAAGCAAAATTAGCCATTTATTAACAGTATGCTTTCATGGGACGAGGAATACTTTGTCCATAAACTTTTATTAATGCACCAATAATCTCAAACTTCTGCCATCCAAGCATGATCCGAAATATGATGTAGCCCATTTTGTATTTTTTTTTTTACGAAATTTATGAAGAATAATCAAATTTCTAACTTTGTTTAAATAATAAAATGTAAGTTAAAAATGACAAGAAGCCTATAAACAAGAAAACGAACAAAGAAGGACAACAAAACGAGAATAAAAGTACAAATTCTGTTTCATTATTTTCACCGCTTCTAAAACGAGGCAAAATTATCGTGAAAGAAAATTCGTATGGACAAAAAAAGTAAATCATTTCAGAATTTTTGTGAAGGTTATTTGTATGAGAGCGGGCCCTAAGCGTTATTTAGTATGAGTGAGGGCCAAGTGCTTTAGTATGAGAGAGGGCCATGGGCTCTAGTATGAGAGAGGGCCCTGAGCTTTAATTACTATGAGTGAAGGCAATGTGTCTTGGCATGATAGCAGTCGATGTGTTTTATTTAGCATGGGTAAGGAACAAGTGCTTTAGTATGAGAGCGGGTCATGTGCTTTATTCAATATGAGTGAATATCATGTGCTTTATTTACTATGAGTTAGGGCCATGTGTCTTAGTTTAAGCGAGCCATGTGCTATATTTAGTATGAGTGATGGCTTTCTGCTTTATTCTCGATATGCTAGGGCCCTGTGCTTTATTCACTGTATGTTTGGACCATGTGTTTAGTATGAGAGCAGTTCCTGTGCTTTTTTTAGTGTACGAGAGGAACATAGGATTTAATATGATAGAGGGCCCAGTGCTTTATTTAGTATGAGTGAGGAGCCATGTGCTTGATTTACTATGAGAGAGGACCATGCGCTTTAGTAAGAGTGAGGGCCCCTTTCCTTTCTATGAGAGAGAGCCCTATGCTTTATTTAATATGAGAGAGAACCATGTGCTTTAGTATTAGAGAGGGTCCTTTGCTTTATTGATTAGAAGTGAGGGCCATGTACGGTAATAGGAGAACGAGCCCGGTGGTTTATTTAGTATGAAAGAAGACCATGTGCCTAAGTATGGTAGAGGGCCCTGTACTTTATTTAGTATGAGTGAGGGCCATGTGCTTTATTATGAGAGCGAGCGCTGTGCTTTCTTTATTGTGAGAGAGGACCATGAGCTTTTGTACGAGAGAGAGCCCTGTGTTTTATTTAGTTTGGGATAGGACCACGTGCTTTAAGAACTTAAAAACATAAGAAAAGAAAAAGAAGGTTTCTGCAAAAAGCTAATCAATAGCCTATACGAGGCAGCTTTTGTTCTCATCACCAGGTCCAGTCCTACCTAGCGTCCTCATCCATAAATATATCCCGTCTATTATTAAAACTCCGCAAGATGGATGCTTCTATCACATGACTAGTGAGCCTATTCCATTCATCTACCACTCGATTTGTAAACCGATTTCTACCAATCTCCCCCACTAGTCTAAACTTGTCCATCGCAAACCAATTGCTATATGCCCTATCCTGTTAGCTAAAAGTAATAACATTACCTATTGTTAGTCCCAAAGTTTAGCTTAAAAGGTGCGAAACCAACGTATTAGGGCTGTAAACAAAAGTGGAGTGGTTGAAGGCCAGGACAAAGAGAAACCGATTAATGAGAATAAGGTTTTTGAAAAGATAAAGGTGGTCTTTTTAGGTCAGATTCTCTAAGCGATGTAAGCTCAGAGAACCCTCGTTAGTTCACAGTTTAAAAGAAACGGTGGAGAGATGAAGTAATGTTTGAACGACTTGTTCCGTCCACCCGGGAAATGAGAAATGGTGTACTTACCTTGAGTAGTTTCGGAATTGAGACTTTACCATCGAAAACAACTGGACCGTACTTTGAAGGGAAGAAACGGAACGAGTCGGGAATTTTGATCAGCGAGATGTTTGCGAGGCAAGATTGAGCTCAATTGTGTCTGGGACCATCTCGCAGCGGGCAAGGACTCGGGGGTGGGGAGGGGAAACTCCATTGCCTTGCGTTCTAGGGAGTTTTGGGGCAATAAGCTCAGCACAAGTGTGTGAGTGTGATGTGTGGGGGATAGCCCGGCGAATGCATGGTCAATTTTTCTTACACTATGTCTCCCCTATATAACAATTTACCCACTTATAGACTCCCATCAAGTCCCCTCGGACTCTTCTTCTTTCTAATGTATGAAGATTTAGTTTCTTAAGCCTTTCAACATCAGATAGGCTCCTCACCCCAAGAATCATCTTAGTCATACTTCTTTGAACAGACAAGCAAACCAATATCCATCCTATAATATGGTAACCAAAATGCGCCCAATAGTCAAAATGAGGTCTAACAAATACCAGGTAGAGTTTCAGAATGACATCAGTACTCCTATTACTTACACTCCTGCTGATAAACTCCAATACCCTAGTAGCTATATTCTTAGCACTTATGCACTGCTTTCTAGACCGAAGGTCACAACTAACCGAGACACTAAGTCTCTTTCGCATACTGACATTCCTAAAACTCTCTCATTCAGTTTATAATTATTCACTGGATTACATTTGCCGATAATAAATATACTACACTTGTTTATATTAAATTCTATTTGTCATTCCTCTGCGCATTGAGATAGTATGGTTAATTCACCTTGTAATACCTCAGCATCAGAGTCAGACCTTATACTCCTACCTAACTTAGTATCATCGCAAATTTGCTCAGGTCGCTAATTATACCTAAATCAAGATCATTAATATAAATTAAGAATAACAAAGGCCCCAACACTGACCTCTGAGAAACGCCATTGGTAACATTTCCCCCACTCAGATTTAATCCAATCTCTACTAACTATTTGGTGTTTGTTACTAAACAACGGCTAAATCCACCTAAAAATTATTCCATCGATCATATGGGTTTTAACTTAATTCAAAATCGTAAGTGTAACACACTGTAGAAAGCCTTACGGAAATCCAAATAAACGATATCGTAATTCTCATCTCTATCAGCAGCAATGTATACCTTTCTATTAAAAAGAGTAAATTAGTCAAACACCTTTTACCCCTAGTAAAGCTGCGTTGAGATGAATTAATCACTTATGTTTATCTAAGTGATCCCTAATATATTTCGCTATTATATTAGGTTGAGGATTAAGTTCTTGCGTTTTTTTTTAATGTTGTGTTGATTTAAGTTTTGTTGACGTGATTTGTGCACATAGTAAGAAACAATAATAAATAATGAGAGCAAAACTTGCAAAGGTTAGGCTACGTCTCTTAACAGCGCAGACTATTAGGCTTTTGCTTAGGCTAAGATATGAAGTTGAATAATAAGTAATTGCGGTTTATTTAAAAGTTGTGTTAATTTAATTTTTGTTCTGTACCCTCAAAATGGAACGTCAAGTTGAAAGAAAGGCGCATTTTCGACACTTGTTGTTATTCATGTTGAATCGAGACAGGAACAATGCAAACGCAGCCAAAGCTTGTCGCGATATTTGTGCTGTGTACGGAGAGAATGCTTTATCAGAAAGGACAGCTCAATGGTGGTTTTCACGTTTTAAAAACGGTCATTTTAATCTTAATGACGAAAATTAAAATATGACAAAAGACGCCATCCAAACGCTTAATTGGGAAATTCTGCCGCATCCTCCATATTTTCCCGACTTGGCTCTATCAGATTTCCATCTGTTCCGATCGCTCTCCAACAAGTATCGCGGCGTTTCATTCAATACCGATGTGGAATTAAGAACCTGGTTACACGAATTCTTCGAGTCAAAATCCAGAGATTTTTATTGCTGAGGCATCGAAAAACTAGTTGAACGTTGGGAAGAAGTCGTAAATAACAACTGAGAATACATTATTGATTAAATTGCATATTGTTATCAATTAAAAATGAATTTTTTTCTAAAATTGTTAATGGTAATGAATAAATTTGATAAAACCGCAAGAGCTTATTCCTCAACAAAACAGATTCCAGCCTTTTCTCCGCCAGTGATGCCAAACTTACTGATCGGTAAATAGACATTATTGTTTTCTCACCCTTCTTAAATATAACTATCACATTAGCTACCTTCTCTACTGTTGGTATAATGCTACTCTCTAACGATTTTCTAAATAGGCAAGCTAAAGGCTCACTTAACATATCTTTTCATAACTTCAAATTCCAAGGAAAATCTCATCAGGGCCTGGTGCTTTATTAAATTTGATTGTATCTATTTCGTTTGATACTATCTTCTTTGTAATTAAAATATCCTTTAATTTCTCCTCATCATTACCCATGAAGATCAAGATATCTCCCTCTACAATTAGAGTATCCTCGAGTGTAAATACTGAAAGAAATTCTTATTTAACATCATAGCCATCGCATCACTATCACTCACTAACTCTCCATCTGTAGTTTTAAGTTAGCCTATTTTATCGCTTGTCTACGTTTTGTATAATTAAATGAAACCTCTGGGTTATTCCTTCGCCATATTTGTCACTTTAATTTCATAATTTTGTCTTTGCTACCCTAATTAACTTTTTAATGTCCCGAGTCAGCTCATTATATCTCTGGATTAATTGATCCTCACCATTTTTTATTTTCCTATAAATACCCCTTTTAATGCCAATAAAATAGTAAATGTTATTTGACATCCATTTAGGCTCGACAGACTTGGCTCTACTCTTCCTATATGGAATGGTCATATTCTGTCCTGCAATTAACTGTTTAATCATTGTCTCATATTCCTCATCAACATCAGTCATCTCTACCTGATGGTTATCTTCCCCTTCATCTGCTCTCATTGACATCACATTTCCTGACCTGACTTCACTCTCTAGTTCCAAAACAACCGTCGCGTGGTATATCTTCAGACCACTATAATCTGCTTCTCTAAAGTCTGGGATTTTAACCTTAATTATCCTACTGATAACACCGTTCCATTTTAACTTAAACCTAATTTCGTAATGGTTGCTATTTTCCAAATTTCCTCAAATCGCTCTATCGGTAATCTCTTATTCCCTATTTGTTAGAATTAAATCAAATATATTATCACCCCTAGTGGGTTGGTTTATAACCTGTCTAAGTAAATTATCCTACACCAGGGTCAAAAGTTTTTCAGCTTCCCGATCACCTACTAGAGCTTCCTAGTATATTTATATCATTAAAATTATGCATTATACATACATGTTTACTTCTAAAGGGTCTTTCAATAAGGTCGCTCTATTTTTAAATGTAAATAAAACAGGTTGTGTGTGATATATGCACTCAAACTCAATTTATTTTAAATTTGAAAGTACATTTTATGGCATTAAGTGTGGAATATGACGTTGTTCAAATGTTCACCGCGGCTTCGCTTGGTGGAACGTATTCGGGAGGCCCAATTTTCAATGACTTTGTCGCATAAATCTGGTTGAATTTGCTGGATGGTGTTCGTTATGTTGACTTTGAGGACATCAACTGTTTGCGAATTATTCGCATAGACCTGCGATTTAAGGTAGCCCCAAAGAAAGGAGTCTAATAGCGTTAAATAGCATGATCTCAGGGGCCAGTTGACGTCGCCGCCGTGCGAGATGACCCTGCCCTGAAATCGCTGGTGCAAAATGTCTACCGTGGTGTGCGCAGTGTGGTACGTAGCGCCGTCCTGTTGGAACCACATGTCGTTAGTATCCATATCAGGCATATAATCCCGTTGAGGCCACAAGAAGTTGCTTATCATCGATCTGTAGGTCTCGCCGTTGACGGTTATGTCAATCCCATCTTCGTTCTCCAAAAAATACGGGCCGATGATTCCGTTAGACGAAAATCCGCACCAAACAGTGACTTTGTTGGGGTACAATTGGTGCTGGTGTATCTCATGTGGATTGTTTTCGTCCAAAATCCGACAATTTTGCTTGTTCGCAAATGCATTCATCCAAAAATGGGCCTCGTCGCTGAAGATGATTTTTGGGGGGAAATTTGGGGCAACTTCTAACTGCTCTAGAACCCAATCAGCGAACACACGGCGTTGTCTATGATCGTTTACCTTAAGTTCCTGGGTAAGTTGGATTTTTTACGGGTGCAGACCCAAGTCCCTACGCATAATTCGCCAAACTAAAGTCAAAGAAAGGCCAAGTTATTGTGAACGACGAGAAATTGACTGCCTTAGATTTTCCCGTACACTCTCATTTGCGGCAGGGATGTTTTTAGCAGACCTTGCGTTTTGGCGACGTACGGGTGTTGGCTGATTGTTAATTGACCCTTTTGCCTCGAATTTAGCCACCAAGCGTCGAACAGTGGACTCGGCAGGACGATTGTGGCGAGGATAGAAATCACGTAATGCGCGGGACGTTTGTCGAACGGAGCACTGATTTTGATAATAAAATTTGATGAGTTGCACACTCTGTTCAACACTATAACCTTCCATCGTGACTTGCCAAGTCTACTGAACAGTTCACAGTGAGGTTGTCAGATGTCGCTTTAACAAAATGGCCACTATCGCCTAACAAAGCTCGAGCGTCCTTGTTGAAAGACCCTTTACATGAATATTATATCTCTTGCTACAGAAGACACGAAGCTTCCATACGAAGATATGGTTGTATATATAATAATACTATGGCAAGTTTATCCTTTCCCTCCTTAACATCTAGCCATAATGAATCAATGCTAGCTTCTGTTTTGATTGTAGTGTTTTCCTCCTATTCTCATCTGTATGAAACATATTCTAACCATCAGTCTAGAACTCAAGTCTAAAGTTCTTTACTGCCAAATCAAACCATGACTGTTATGGCAAAATAAAAAATTCTCTAAACTCATTAGACCTCCTAACAAATCGATATTATTGTTTATGCTCCTACTATTTAAGTATTATATTTTCATTGTATTTCTTTATGGTCTTATCATTACTACACTGCACCTTCCTAGTCCTCTGCTCATTCCTTCTCCTGTTGCTCTCCAAATTCATCTGAATGCCGTGACCTCTACCTGCCTTATCCCACTTACCCTGACAGCCTATACCTATACTTCCCTCGAGACAGTCACTTAACACTTTCACACCCTTGCGACTCAAGTGCAACCCATCCATTGCATCTAAATCCTCCCTTCCAAAAGACTCAATCCATGTATCCAAAAACACTAGTTCCATAGTATCATACAATACTCTTACTCTCTCATTTATCCAAACTGCACGCGAGATCCACTCACTACCTACTCTAAGCCTAGGTCAAATTCGTGATACTACACACTTCCTATTAGTATCTCGGAACTTTCCTGACGAATCTCTATATTTAGACACTAACTCCTACGACCTTGTTTTCCTTATGTCATTCATTCCCCCATGTAAAACAAATACTGGATCCTTTTCAGCTTCATCCACTATCCTCTCCATTCTCTCACTCATTTCTGCTACACGTGCACCTAGCAAACAAACCATCCTTCTCCTTTTACGCACACGTTAAATAAAAGTCCTGTCTAAATACCTAAGCTGTAAATCACTCACCATAAGTATCAAGTACTTTATTTGCTTCACCTGCATCTAGGTTGTGTGCTTTATTTAGTATGAGTAAGGGCTAGTGCTTTATTTACTGTGAAAGAGGACCATGTGCTTTAGTATGGGAAGGGTCCTGTTTCCTGTTCTTTATATATTATGAGTGATGGCCATGTGCTTTATTTACTATGATAGAAGGCCATGCGTTTTAGTTTGAGAGAGGACCATGCGCTTTCGTATGAGAAAGGGACCTGTGCCTTATTTAGTATGAGTGAGTACCATGTGCTTTAGTATAAGACCGGGCCATGTACTTTATTTAATATTAGGTGGAAGAGATGCAACTACATACTTGAAGATCTGCTTAAAATATAGTAAAATAAATTCAATTTACTGTTTAATCAAAAAATAGATAATTCATATGTTGTTAATAAACAAACTTAATCTTTTCGAGGCAAGAACATTTCTCGCACATAGCAATGTGGCCTATTAGATTGATAAATTGTTAGGCGCTAATGCCCAAGTAGATCCTATCAAGATTTCTCCCCTGAAGAATGTTAGTAATGTTATATGACTAGTAACTAGTAAACTTAAGTTATAAAAAGAGCAGTTAACTAATTTATTATTTTTTCTGCTTAATGTACTTGACACCATAGAGCCATAGTCACGACCTGGACAAATTAACGAACTGATTCGTGGGAGACCTAGTAGAAACAACCCCTTAAGATTATTTATACCTTTCTAGCTAAGATTTTGTAGATTTTGTAGAGTGCTTCCCTAAGCAAAACTAATCTTTCTCTTTCCCCGTTAACGCTTCTTTGCAAAGATAATAAGCCCCTAAAGCAGAGAAAATTGATACCAAAATTGCTCTAAAAAATAAAACCTATCGAAAGTAAATAAATGGCGAGAAATTTGAACCAAATTATTGATAATTTATTCAAATAAGAAATGCAAAAAGTAATTGTAGTTTGTAAGGAAATTTATAGTAAATCAATGACCAAAATTAACTTATGAACAAGTGGAGAGAAACGGGAAAAGTTCGATGCACGAGGAAACTTTTATTTCAATGCAATATTAGACTTTTTCTTTTATTTAAAACAAAGAATAACAAGAGCATCTCCCGAAGGATGTGTGCAAGTGTGTAAGGTGACATCTGTAAGAGGGTGAAGTTTAAGAAAGTGCGCGATTAAAAACACGCCCACTCTCATGACACTATCCTAACCCATGAAAAGTTGAATAAGGACACCTCCATCATTCTGAGACTCCCAAACCGCAGAAGATTGCGGATGGCTGAAGCCGTCATTATTCAAATGAAGAAACCGGTAATTGACGTGCAACTTCAGCCGGAAACCATACTTCCGACATCTCGGGGTCTCCGAGTTGACCGCCGTTAAAAGAAGCACGTTTTCAAACTTTCATTTTCCTTTGCCTCCTTTGCCAGAAAACTAGATTGGAGTGACAAATAGTCAGAATTGGACTTGGACTCGAACATGTAAAGTGAGAAATATAGTAGTAGAGCATTTTAGTAGGAGAAATAGTGGGGAAGTTTGGGGAAAAATGATAGGAAAGCGAAAATGAAAAGTAGAATGAAAGCCATGTCCCTGGTGATAGGGCATCTCTGGCTTTTTTTGCGTTTTGGTATACTTTATTTTTGTTTTGTGCAAATATACATAAGTATATATATATATATATATATATATATATATATATACATATATAGGCATTCAAGCCTTTATAGCAGAGGGTTTTTCGATCCCTACTGCTTTTGGTGATGAGATTTTTGTTTGTTTTTGTTTTTATCTGAGTTATTTACGCCCGGATTTTGAGTTGTTTTTTATTTTATTGTCTATTTTTATGTTATGTATTATTTTTTTTTTAATTTTGGGTGAGTTAATCGCGCTAAAATTTGGGGGAAATTAGCACTTGACTAATTACGAGGGGCGGTTAATAAGTTTTGCGAATCAGTAGGGCAAAACAGAGGAAGGGGGATAGCTGTTTGTGGGGGTGTTAGGACACGTTATGACAAGTCAGGACCTGCAGCCGCACGCTCCTACCTCGTCTATTTAAGAAGCAGTAGCTGATCGCAGATAGTTTTCACAAATTTTTCAATAATGGAGAAGGTTGAGCACCGCGCACTGATCAAATTTTTGATTAAGGAAGGTAAGAATGCAAAAGAGATCCATGAACGCATTGTTGCAGCGTACACCGACACCATTCCTTCCAATGCAACTATTGTTCGCTGGAATAGGAAGTTCCGCCATGGTCGTGAGTCCCTTGAAGATGACCACCGTCCAGGACGCCTGTCAGACGTGACCAACGAGGACAATGTGGCCCGTGTGGAGAGGATGATCCTCGAAAATCGACGGGTGAAGGTCGAAGAAATCGAGCGAGAACTTGGAATATCACATGAAAGTGTTATCAACATCATCCACAACAATTTGGCCATGACCAAGGTCTCTGCCCGTTGGGTCCCTAGAAACCTCACTAAACCTCACACTACATGATCAACTTCAACGTCGTCAAAGTCCACAAGGCCAGAGTTGCACAAGCTGCCCTGCGCGAGTGCGGATACGAGGAGCTCAGCCATCCCCCCTACAGTCCAGATATGGCCCCCAGCGACTACTTTTTATTCCGCCAGCTCAAGGCCGCACTGCGTTGATGCCGGTTTGGAGACGATAAAGATGTCCAACTTGCCCTCCAGGTGTGGATTAAACAGCAGTCGGGAGATTTCTGGTTGTCGGGAATTCGAAGGCTTAGGGAGAAGTGGCGCAAGTGCATTGAAGTCGAGGGTAGTTATATTAAAAAATAATAAAACACTTTTCCTCATATCTTGTTTCCTTATATCCGTATTGCAAAACTTATTGCCCGCTTCTCGTAAGTGAAAGGGGATTGTGTTTGGCTTTGTGTTGGTTGGGTATTGTGAAAATCTAAGTGAACCTTGGGTCTACGTCATCGTCAATGAGTAGTCTGCTGCTTTTAAAAAGCTTTGCGTGTCCTATGTCATCAAAGTCCGTGTGCTTGAGTACAAACTTGGGAGGAAGGCACCGGTGTATGTTTGCCCAGAGGTTTCGTATGTAACTGGGGGTTTACCAGTTGTAGACTAGCCCCTAACCCTGGGGGTTATTCAAATAAACCCTTTTAAACTCTTTTGCATCTTAGAACAATTGGAATTCAAACAAACTCCGTGCCGGATAATGGAATGTACATAAAGATCAGAATGACAATAAAGTGGTGATCCTGAATGCACCAAGATCTGGTAGTCGGTGGATGGGGATGTGGGTAGGTGTCTGGGGTGGATTGCTTGTTTTTTGCGCCAACCAACGATAGTTAACACTTACTTCCAAACACAAGGGGGGGGGGGCTCACCCGTTCCAAGTTAAGGATATGTGTATATGAGTAACCAATAAGGGGCATGGACATCCCATCAGTGGGGTTTTGGAACACAGGAGAGAATTGGGTATGTTGTGGGGGGAAGACGAGAAGGGAAATCATAGCGGTGTTGCGATTGTTAATGTGCATGATGATGCTTGTGAGACTGTTCACGCCCACGGAGGTGAGATTGAACACCTGCCTTGACGTTATAAATCCAACTGCATACACTAGGCTAGTGAAAGGTCCATCTGAATAGAGGATAATCTCAAAGTCCTCATATAACATTAAACATACTTTCAAAAAACCGCGAGTAGATTATAGTTACTCAGTAATTACGCAGAGTAGATGAAACTTACTCTCTAAGTTATTATAATAGATTAATCTCAGTTTTAATTCCTCACCGTAGATGGTACTTACTCTACAAACTCTCAGTGTAGATTATACTATATCTCTAAGACCTCAAAGTAGACTACACTTAATATCTAAGTCCTTAGAGTAGATGATACTTTCTAACTCCTCAGAGTAGATAATACTACTAACTCCTAAGAGTAGATGATACTTACTAAGTCATGATAGTGGAGTATACTTACTCTCTAATTCCTCAGGATAGATGATACTTAGTCTCTAATTTATTTTAGTAGATTACACTCACTATCTAAGTCCTAATAGTAGATGATAGTTA
Source organism: Ceratothoa steindachneri (assembly GCA_963969495.1). Lineage (NCBI taxonomy): Eukaryota > Metazoa > Arthropoda > Malacostraca > Isopoda > Cymothoidae > Ceratothoa > Ceratothoa steindachneri. Next base: position 171,445,898 of record OZ018323.1, read on the forward strand.
CTCTCTAGCACACTATAGTAGATTATATTCTCGAACCCCTCAGAGTAGATGATACATGATCTCTAACTCCCAAGAGTAGACGATACTCTTACCTAATCCCTCATAGTAGATGATTCTTACTATCTACATCTTTAGAGTAGATCATGCTCTCTAAGTCCTCAGGGTAGATGATGCTCTCTAAGTCCTCAGTGTAGATGATGCTCTCTAAGTCCTTAGGGTAGATGATTTTCTCTAAATCCCCAGAGTAAATTATACTTAGTCTCTAAGTCATCAGATTAGAGGACACTCACTTTCTAAGTCCTTAATATTTTTGTGGAAGGTCTCAATTCTTCTCTGTCTTTCTTCTTCTCTCTTATTGACGGGTATCGACTCCAGCGGGGATTCGACGTGTTGGACAGCATGCGCTAACGCGTTCAACACTTCGAGCCCATCTAAGCGGTCATTTTTATCCAAGTCATGGGTTCTGGAAGGAAAACGTATCCGAGTGTTGTCTTTTTTATGATTCGTAACTAGAGAATATATCTGTATTTTACCTAATTACGCTAAATTCATCTTTACGAACCTAAAGTAATAATAATCGATATCCTGTGATGACATTTTATCGATGTCTTCTTCAGTTATGTAGTCAGGAAGTTCTTCTTTGAGGTGTCTGTGAAAGGAAATTTTAATAGAATGATTTCGGTTCCGTGGCATTTACAAGTTAATGGACCCGAAGGTTATTTATATAATAAATTTTCTGCTCGACTTGGAGATGTTTTGGGTTGTTTAGTTGATTTTTAGAGATAATTAGTTGATAATTTAAATGGAATGCTCATGCACATCCATTCCGACGTTACAGTGTAATATCAGAGCATTATTTTAAGGATCATAAGTATTGAACGGCAAAAGCGATGGGTACTTGACTTTGTATTTCTAAGGGATTTATCGATAAGAAACTTTCTAGGAGTCTAATTAAATGAGGACTGAGATTAAGAGTATTGAAAAATGATGAGGAACTTTCAAACCAAACGTCAGTATTGTAATTTGTTTTCGTTTTGTAGTTTGTGCCTTTAAAGCGTTTTGTTAATTGTGATGCTATTCACAATTAAGGAAAATCCAACGCGTAAAAATGCATAGAATTTGGAGGCTAAAAGATTCTTCACAAACACTAATGGAAATTACTTTTCGTATCTGATAGCCAACGAATGGAATCAACTGCCTGAACTTGTAAAAAATACAAGCGTCGATATGTTTAAAAATAGGTTAGGGAAAATTATACGTAGCCTATCGCTTTAGGGCATTGCAGTCAAGTTACCTGGATAACGCTTATGCATGGAAATAGGTAATTAAATATGGAAATCTCCTCCAGTGTGCTGTAAGTCCTTTGAAGTTTCCCTATTTCTTTGTAACTCCTTCGAGCCCATCTAAGTGGTCATTCATAAACCGGTCTTAAAAACGAGTTATTTCATACAAATATTTGTATAAAAGCTTGTGGTGGACTTTTTCATTCAGACGCTGGAGTTGTGGACACTACAAGTTTGTACTAATAGTACCTATATTTTGACTAGTCAGAGTGGGTACACAATAAAATTTGACTTTTAGGTGATGATCGTTCCTTATCTGTTTGGTGTTGACACAATATTTGCATTTCTTTGACGGTATAATTCTGGATAATAAAAGTGATTATTTATTCCTGGCCAGCGAACGGGGGTAGATGAAAAGATGTTTCATTTTATCTTTTAGTCGTATTAATATACTTATGGGAATAGAAAAGAAAGAAAATTATGAGGTGAAAAGATATGAGGTATATGAAGCAGTTATGTATTTAAATTTCGAAGAAAATCACTGAGGCACAAGAAAAAAGTTGTATTAGCGAATCTCCGAAAGTACAAAAGACGGTTGAAATGAACCGTCAGAAGACAAGTGTCACAGAAAGAGGTCACGAGAATAGTTGTAATTTCGAATGTTTGTTCATCGAATTGGTGGAAAACTGATGAAATAACAATCAGACAATTGAATCGGCACGTCACCGATTAAAGGGTATTGATAAGGAATAACCTATTGATCTCTTTATTGAAGGAAATATGGACACTGGTGGGCTAAGATTAGAGATCATGAAGAGGCGCGCATCAGAGAGGATCAGTGTCAAAATCAGAGGGCGAGACGGAAAGGACTCCGTGGTGCAGCCATCCGGAGCGAGAGCAAACTTATAGTGACCTCACCCTTGAATGAGATTTCTGTGGCACGAAAACGGCATGCTATACACCTCAGATACTATGACAAGGGCTAATAATGTAATGGCAAGATATGGTATTTAGAGTAAAAGAAACCCAAAGATGACAGAAAGAACCGAATGAGCGTGAACATAGCTAATATGGACGATTTGTTCTTGCTTTAATCAAGATTTGTCTTTTGTCCTCCAAAAATCTTGCAGAGAAAAATAGTTAATGTAATAATAATGCCCAAGAGCCTACGCTTAATAAAAGGAGATGGGGAGGGGGGGGGGGGTAGTATATAAAAACAATAGAAACGAAGGTCTCCCACGCAGAAAGTAAGGAGAAATCTGAAAAGAAAGCATCGAAGTTAAACGGAATGAAAATAGTGGAAGATACCTAGCTGAAGGCCCTCCTGTAGGCATTGGGGCCGAGAAGCTCTAAAACTTCCGGCACTTGGGCCGGGAGGGTGGGGGGGCGTGCCGTTCGTTCCAAGTTTTAGTTGTAGCAAAGACATTACATGGATATTTTACCCGCCTTTAAAATAAACTATTTCATACAAATATTAGTCTAAAGACTAAATATGAACAAAAGCAACAGATATTCAATAGAGTCAATGAGTTATGAAATAAAATAGAATAAAAATCAGCGTAGGTATTTAACTGACAGGAAAAGCAAGACACATAATTTCATTACATAATAAAATCAAAATATTTAAAAACTTATCGCAATTCCAAGCTAAATTTGTCCAAGGGAGCATGAAGAAGAGTAAGAATTCAACTGTAGAAGAAAAACTATCATTAAGAGAAAAGAGAAAACCTGAAATACTAAAGTTTTCAATGAGTGATGAATTATGATAATGAAATCCACATACTGTGAGAAATCACCATGGTTTTTAGATTACAGCCCCTGGCAAGATAAATACGAGTAAAAGGGGAATTTTTAAGTTAAAAATAATAATCCTCTTGGTCTAAGCGTAACCGAGGTTTTGTGCAAGTTTATTATTCAGTTAACCCTTACTGTAATCAAAATAAGAACAGAAATTTCATTTATGTTGGGAGTTAATTGTATTAACTAACGTTGTAAGAATGTAATAAAATAGAGCAAATGCAAAGATTTCCATAGACTATAAATCAAAACTGGATGGATAATCAGAAGATAAGCGACCCCAAGTGTTTTAAAGGTACGCTTTCTTCTGGTGCGAAAAGTTGGGTTCACTTATCTCAAGGAGAAACAGTTGGAATAGTCTCCATCATAGTGTAGGTCACAAGATAAAGGTCAACGGGGTTGGAATTAATTTACACGATGTTTTAATAATCCTCAAGTGTTTACCAACAAACAAAAAGCTTGTAAGTTAAAACGTCGAGATAATTACCCAAGCGTGTCGCTTAATACGCGCAATAACCCTTCGCTGCCAAGTAACTAATCGATTCACTTCCTTATAACGATTTTTTAAAGATAAATAAACCTCACCTTAGATTATTTATCATTTCACTCCTCTTTCTTAGGCCCTTTTATGTGCACGAATGAAATTTTAGTCTTTTATATTTGGGCGAATAAAGTTGGGAGTTGCGTTTCAGTAGTAATTTCGGGAGTTGTTAATCTTTGGGCGAATAAAGTTGGGAGTTGCGTTTCAGTAGTAATTTCGGGAGTTGTTAATCTTTGGGCGAATAAAGTTGGGAGTTGCGTTTCAGTAGTAATTTCGGGAGTTGTTAATCTTTGGGCGAATAAAGTTGGGAGTTGCGTTTCAGTAGTAATTTCGGGAGTTGTTAATCTTTGGGCGAATAAAGTTGGGAGTTGCGTTTCAGTAGTAATTTCGGGAGTTGTTAATCTTTGGGCGAATAAAGTTGGGAGTTGCGTTTCAGTAGTAATTTCGGGAGTTGTTAATCTTTGGGCAAATAAAGTTGGGAGTTGCGTTTCAGTAGTAATTTCGGGAGTTGTTAATCTTTGGGCGAATAAAGTTGGGAGTTGCGTTTCAGTAGTAATTTCGGGAGTTGTTAATCTTTGGGCGAATAAAGTTGGGAGTTGCCATTTAGTAGTAATTTCGGGAGTTGTTAATCTTTGGGCGAATAAAGTTGGGAGTTGCCATTTAGTAGTAATTTCGGGAGTTGATAATCTTTGGGCGAATAAAGTTGGGAGTTGCCATTTAGTAGTAATTGCGGGAGTTGTTAATCTTTGGGCGATCAAAAAATAAACTTCTAACCCATTTAAACATCAACATAGTCCAACTTTTAAAAGTAAAAGAATAACTTACCCACGGTCTTGAATCAACCTTTCGTCTTCGAGCACAGAGTCTCGAGAACTCTCCTTGGGGCTAAAGTGATGATGTTCTTTCTCTCCATGCGTATGTGGCCCGTCAGATTCAATTCGCGGGGCCAAATTAAGAGAAAAAAATATTAAAAACAACAAAGAAATTCGATCAGACATCTGTTTCAAAGGATTATATTAATATAGCTATTTAAAATACAATTCGGCTGTAAAGAAAATTCATGTTGCTTTAATATTTAGAAATAGAGAAAAATGAAAGACTTCTTCGGTTCTATAAGGAACCTATGATTGAGGAAGAGAAAAATAAGGAATCACGATTGAGATGATAGGATTAGTGAGAAAATTAGTAGAAAAGATGTGGTCCATCCATAAATCAAATTGCATATATACTAGGGTTAGCAGTCCATACTTCAATACTACTAATAATTCTATGTACAGTTGGCACTGTGTTTAAAACCTTTTCTTAAGATATATGTACATGTAATTGTCTTTATGTAAACGATGTAAAGAGATGACTGTTCTTATGTATAGTAGACGCCACTTGCGCTTATAACACTTTCCCTTGATGAATACCTACATTTAATGTCCCCTTTGGCAACGATCTATAAACATGGGTGTTCTTATGTACAGTCGGCGCCACTTCTGCCTATAACACTTTCCCTTGATGAATACATACATTTAATGTCCTCTTTGGCAACGATGTAAAAAGAAGGCGCTGCTGTTCTTATATCTAAGCCATTTCCACCAATCGATGTTTAGTAGCAGAAGTTTGATGGAATATATTATGTTTTTTACGAGGCCCAGTTGCCATATTTTCTAAGAAGCACCAACCAGCGAGGGTATAAAGTTGTCAGGAGAGGTTTAAGTTGTCCATAGAGGAAAGGTAAGTGGAAGTCAAAATGACTGGCAAGTTCAAGTTTCAGAATTTTCCAAACAAACGAGGACATGAGTTTATGAGGACTATATGAGTGCCGATTGGTAAAGTTATGGGAAGTGAAATGTGTGTAAGATACCTCAAGAGAGCCTACTTGCGGTATTCAGGACCCTCAGGAGGCTCAACTCTCCCAAGCGTCCCTAAACGGCCACTTTTCAAGATTTGTCTAGTCTTGACTTGAACTGGTCAACAGATTCACTGTTGACAACTTCCACTGGAAGTGCGTTCCACTTACCGCAGATACTGTAAGTGAAAAAAATTCCACACAGATTGCGGTTGTAACGCTTCAGTTCAAGTTTGAAGCCGTGATTGCGCGTTCTGTTCTCACTCAGTGTGAAAATATCCCGGTAGTCAACATTGTCGAACCCTCGAAGTATTTTGAAAACTTCGATGAGCTGACCACGCAGTCTACGGGTTTCCAGCGAGGACAGATCTAATTGCCTTAGTCTATCTTCATAACCTTTATGTCGGATAGAGGGAATCAGCTTGGTTGCCCTGTCTTGTACGCGTTCCAATTTTGCGATATCCTTTAGAAACGAAGAATTCCAAAATTGTACGGCATACTCCAGGTGCGGCCGAACGAGGGAGTTGTACAGACAAAGTACTATCTCCTTGTTACGGTATCCAAAGTGGCACTTTATATAGCCTAAAATCCTTTGGGCTTTCTTCTCCACCTCAATACATTGTTTCAAAAACTTGAGTTCACTCGTGATAGTTACACCTAAGTCCTTTTCAGTTTCGGTGGATTCAAGAGCAGTGCCCCTAAGCATATACTGAGATTGGGGGTTTATGTAGCCGATATGCATCACTTTGCATTTGTTCACGTTAAAAGGCATTTGCCACGTGTCCGACCACTCCTTAATCTTCCCAAGATCTTCCTGCAGGCGGGCAGTATTTCCATCCTTTGCAACGTTCATACCAAGCTTGGTATCGTTGGCAAATTTGGAAATCTTGGCAACCATGTCACCGTCCATGTCGTTGACGTAGATGATGAATAGTAGTAGTCGCAGGACAGAACCTTAAAGCACCCCACTAGTAACGGGCACCCACTCAGAAGCCTTTCCATTCACCACCAACTGTTGCCGTCTGCCACTTAGCCAGTTCTCGATCAAGCTGGCTACTTTTCCGTCTATGCCCGGCGCTCGCACTTTTAGGAGAAGGCAGCGGTTTGGTACCTTATCAAAGGCTTTCTAAAAGTCTAGGTAGACCACATCTACCGCCTTGTCCCAATCGTGCTCACTGAATACGAAGTGGAAGAAATTCACAAGGTTCGTCAGGCATGACCGTTGCCTTCGGAAGCCGTGCTGGGAACTCCTCAGTAGCAGGTTTAACTCTAAATACGACATCATTTTGTTCACCATCATGCTTTCCATGAGTTTACCGACTATGGAAGTCAGACTGATAGGTCGGTAGTTTGACGGATGGCTGGGGTCTCCTTTCTTGAAGATCGGAGTCACCTCCGCCTCACGCCAGTCTCTAGGAACGCATCCGGTCCGGATTGACATGTTAAAGATAGCGCACAGATGTCGTGATACTTCATCGCACACTTCCTTCAACACCTTGGATAGAAACCCGTCCGGTCCAGGGGACTTATTTGTTTTTAAGTCAGCGATCTTTTTCTTTAATTCTCCTCCAGTGAAGTCCATTGCCTCCAGCATTTCCCCCGAGTAGGAATCCGTGGGCTGGGGGATGGGACCGCATTTTTTGCATCTGAGTCAGTTAATGCACCCTCCTCGTCCACTAAGGGCCCAATCCTACGATGGAGTGGTTTACGGCTATTTACATAGCCGAAGAACTCCTTGGGATTCTCCTTCAGAGTCTCGCAACTCGGAGTTCCTCAGTACGCTTAGCGGCCCTAATGCTGGACTTCACTCTTCTGGCTAGCCTTCGGTACTCGTCAAAGGCACCCGAGATCTTCGATAGCCGGTACGCATTTCCCTTTCCCCTAAGCAGTGGCCCGATTTCTTGATTAAACCACTTTGGTTAAACAGAAGACCGACGGAGGCATTTCAGAGGGATGGAACTTGATTAAAGACTCATGAAATTATTTTTGAAGTTGTTCCACGAATCCTCAATATCTTCGCATACCGCTAGCCTTACATCAGTCAGCCCAGCACGAAGGCTTGCAAAGTCTGCTCTTCTCAAGTCAAGTTTCCTTCGGGATCTTGACGGTAAATCTAACTAGCTGGTGATTACTGCCACCAAGCTCTTTGCCTACAAAGACATCTTCAACGATATCATCCTCAGAGGTGTAGACCAAGTCGAGGATATTGTCTCCTCTCGTCGGTTCTCTGACTGATTGAGTGAGGAACTCGTTGTTGGCGAACTCCAGGAGTAGCGCGCTCTCGCCACCGGCTGCTCTGGTTTCCCAGTCAACTTGTCTGTTGAAGTCGCCCATAACGATGCACACTCTGCCTTGAACAAGCTCATTCAGAAGCTGGTACAGATCTCTGTCCTTCTCAAAGGGTTGGGAAGGGGGTCTGTAAAGCACCAGGGTCCTGTATCTGACAGGCCCATCTCTAGGTCAACGCCTAGGAGCTCGTGATCGGATATAATGTTGGAGTTCGTAGATTCGATTGTATCCTTGACATACAACATTACACCGCCACCCTCTCTGTCTGGCCTATCTTTGTGGAAGAGTTGGTAGCCAGGAACCGTAAATTCGCCTTCAAAGTCTCGGTTTAAGGTTTTTATCCACGATTCTGTTATGGCTATCATTTCGGGTTCTTCCGTCGCTACGAGGCCACGGAGCTCAGGAAACTTGTTCCTGATTGCCCTCACATTGAGCAGTAGTACTTTCAGGAAGCGTTTAACTGTAGAACTCCCTACGCTCTTACGTTTCCCGGCTTTTTTATTGGCGAGGCACCCCTTTTTGCGACCTCTGAGAAGGTCGTTCCTGGAGTAATACGGGCGTACTGGCGTACGTCCGCCCTCACTTTGGGCCAGATACTCCTTTGGATCCTCTCTACGACATCTTGAATGATGTTCGACAGAAAGGACTCTCCTTTAAAGGAAAGATGTACCTCATCCCTTTGGTAGAGATCATTTCTACCATAAAAGGTGCGGTACGGGTCCACAAAGAGACCCACTCTGCTGTACACAAATCTGCCAAGCGCCGGTTTAAAGAGACGTTCATCGAGTGAGCAGTCCGTGTTGGACCTCTCCTCGGGAGCATCCCGACTACGACACACTTGTGGGTTTTCAGCCCACAGTCGTCCACTGCACCCATAACCGTGTGTAGGATTTTATCTGTAGGGCTTACCCTACCTCCTCTTAGGTAGAGGTCGTTTCCACTGACTATCAGAGCAACGACTGAGCTCTCAAAAATCTGTGAATTCTCAGCCTCTACTCTGATGTGGTGGTTACCACATCCTGGCAGGCAGCTTACCTTCACACTAGTGCGAAGGCCGGCCGCTAGCAGTGGCTGCAGACCCCGTGCTTGAGAATCATCAATAAGGGTGACTCTTGCACATTTGTCTGCAGACGACTTAGTCTTTCCTTTCGGAAGCGACTTGCCGCTTTCTTCTGGTATCTCTACATTTTTCTTTTTATTCTTCTTCTTCTTATTTTTCTTGTCTTCCTTTGTTTTCTTTTCTTCCGTTTCTATTTTCTCTTCTTCTCTTTCCACTTTACCTTGTGCACCAGTAACGCTCGAATCCTCTACACTGAGGTGAGCTGCATTAAGGGCGTTTTTCTTCTTTTTATTCTTTTTCTTTTTCTCATTGGCTTATCCGCATGGCTAAAGTGAGACTGCCAATGCAGTTTCAGCTCCTTGAGCTGGAGTCACATCGGCGTTACCACCCAAGTCAGTGGGACTTTCGTCTCGAGCTTGAGTTGACTGAGCCTCTAGTTTAGAGGCTAGCTCTAGGATTTTCTCCTCGAGACGCCGAATCTGAAGCGCGTGCTGCGTTTCTAGGGTCTATATTTTCCTTCCAGCGCCCTAGATTTTTCTTCAGAGGTTGTGAAGAGATCCTTGAGCTTATTTCAGTATGCCACTGCCTCTCGGACCACTCCTTTAAGGATGCAGTCGGTGCATATACTTCCCGGGTGGCATTTCGAAAAACATCCTTCCGGGAAGTCCACGTACCACTGGAGTGCAGCTGGACCTTTTTCTCCTGTCATTTTGACACTTTCTCTCTCTCAAAACTTTGCGACCAATCAATAGTAAAAAAGGGAGTTGGTGAGTTTTCCCCGCGTGTGTCTCTCCCGCCTATCCATCGGAGAGGTTTCGGATCTTTCAGAAGGCACGCTCCATGTGCTGCTCTTCGTCCGACCGAGTCGTCAAACCTCGGCGTTCCGTGGCTCCCAACCAAGCAGCACCGACAGTCCCCGAAAGGGCCATCGATTTCTCACCAGGTGAACAACGGAGCACGCCCCGTAATAAACTCATACTAGTTCCCTTCACGACAGCCAAGATCTCGGAGCAGCGTTCAATGGATATCCCGACACACCAAGAGACTCGACCCAAGGCTTTTTATTGGCCTGGCAACCAACCTGGGAACAAAGGGCCGTCACCTCGGACCGATGCTACCAGAGGTACCCGTCAACAGTCACTTGGAATGGTAAATAATTACGCGCCAGGGAAGGGGTTAACGGGGCACTACCCTCATCCCATTCATCGTGCTCCAACGCCTAGGACACCTCTAGTCCTAGTCTCTCGCAACCAGTGAGCGTCGATTGGCTTTGTTTATAGAGGTTCCAAAGCCTCTCTTCTGACGCGTGAGGTAGCTGCCAGGTCTTTATATTTAGAAAGATTGAAAAAAGGGTGAGAATGACTTGATAGTAGTAGGTTTTTTTTTTGTTTTTAGTTTTTTTTCTTTTTATATAATAAGTTGAAGAGATAGGGTAAAAGTGAAAAAAGAGAAGGATAGAGTAGAAAAAAGAATGACGCACTTAGTCTGGAACCTTGTTTCCGACCAAATCGACAAGGAAAGCCCAACCAGGGGTACCCAAAAGAGAGGTACCCCCGCCAGCATAGCTCGAAAAGTCAAAGGTACACACAAGCTCTCTTCCCGCGACAAGGGGGCGTCACCCCTCCCTCTACTTTCTTGAGAGAGAGAGAGAGAGACATGGGCATGTGCCTGAGAGTTGCGCTTCAACGTTGCTCGTAGCATCGAGTAGTCTCCTCTTTAGACTAATCAGGCAATCGAACTTTCTTTTATACATTTTCAGTTTCCCTAACTTCCCCACTTTGAGATTCTCTCATCACCACCTTCTGGAGAAGAAACACTTGTTATTTATCGTTTTTTAGCTTAAGGTAAATAACCCTTCTATTCTGATAATCGATACATTGCACAAATGTAGATTTGTGACGGCTTACGATAAGGTCATTATATGATTAATTACAGTATAAAATAATAATAATAAAATCCTGCAATAACCACAGCACTAAATTGAATTCAGCCACCGACAAAGGATATCAAAGTAAAAGCGAGCTTTTGAGACAGTAACAAACGTCTGCGCTTTAAGCATATCTGAACATAACTGAAGTAAAGGAAACAAAACATATATTTAATATCAACTTAAAATGAAGGCATTCACTTCACTAATGTTAGGCCTAATGAATCAAACACTGGACAATCTCGTGGGTCAGCTATAAGCCAGATACATAATTAGCAAAAAGGGACAAAAACCTTCATTTTGAGTAAAGAACTTTTGAAATCATAACTATAAAATTGTGAAACTATTTTTTTTTTATGCCACTCGAAAAATTGTTTGGTCAAAGATTGATTTCTTTCAGTTATGTTTAGATTTACTTAAAGAGGAGACGTTTGTTACTTTCTAACGCAAACAGAAGTTTACTTATCAAATAACTCGTTTAATTGTTATTCCTACTCTCGAATAGAATTAAAAAAAGAGCATATAATGTACTTTAGCTCGGCCTTATAACGGCATACTTATAATTCCGATTTGCTTGGCCGAGATAGAGAGGATGATATGATTTTTCCATAATCTTCGATAGCAATATAATTAAAATAGTCGAATGATACGTAAACTTTTCTTTGCGTTAAAAAGGCTGACTCATGTGATATCATTTCGTGACTGTAAGAAAAGCGTCTTTCTATGGTTTAATGAAGAGTTTAGTTAGCTACAACATTGCCATTTTATGCGCATAATTATTGTTTCGCCTATTGCAAATAATTATCGATATATATATTGGCGGAGACATTTGTATTAGAATCAGTGTGGTTTTTATATCTTGAAAAATAAAGTCACGCTATTGCGAAGTTATTCTGCATATATATATATATATATATATATATATATATATATATATATATATATATATATATATATATATATATATATACATATATATATATATACATATACACGCAGAAGAATTTCATGGTGTGACAAAAGACCTCGATTTCGGACGGCAATAAAAAGAAAACAAAGATATAACATATGCATTATGATGCTTCTTTTTTGAAATTAATTCAGTTAAATGGCACCGTGAATGTCGATGAAGTATATTGTTTATTCGTGAGAAAGAATTTTTGTTCTCACGCATAGCTGAGTTGTCTGGGGCGCTGCTATAACTGAGATCAAAGCGGTTGCTGGCTACATCAGGGTGCTTTTGAAAACCGTTTTGCGATCTTATATATGTAGATCGTATCTTGGGATATGATAGGTCGGAGAGATGCTTTCTTTTATTACGGAATACTTTCCCAGAAACCAAACCAACAACAAACAAACAAAAGAAGCAAGAAAACACAGAAGAGGTGCGAAAACCCCGTAAAGAGGAAATAATCTAAGGAGAAGAGCAAGCAAAAACAGAGTAAATGCAAAACACTGCTGAAATAACGGACGGAGATGGACCAAATTAAAGAAAGAGAAGAAAAGTCAGAGAAAAGAAACTGCCGAACCATGCGTTGAAGACAGCAACATAAAGACTATACAACCCACTACAACAAAATGTCCAACGATTAGAATAATGAAGAATTGCTGAACGGAATAGAAAGGGGCATTAACAAATAAAGATATTCCTTAAAACATGATTTTGAGACTATAGAAACGAGACTATACGAAGTATATGAAAATCGCCCAATCCCAAAGAAGCATATTAATTAGTGAAATATTTAGTAAACTCCATAATGGGAAAAAGAAAACACGGAATGAAAGACAACTAAAAAAAACAGAAAGAAAAGGAAAGAGAGGAAAAGGAAAGAATAAAAGAAGAAACGATAATGTCATGAAAGCAAGGAAAAACAAACAGGAGAAAATAAAAAAGAAAGATAAACAAGAATAAACAGTATCCAAATAAAAACCTAATGCTCTCTGCGAATTTAACTAGTACATTCCCACTCTCTATCTATGGATTTTATCATTATACTTATCTTACCACGTTTTCACAAATCATAGGACGTCATTCATGCTTAGCTCCTCGTGCTATTTTACCGTCTACAAAAAAATTCTTAGATACAAAAAAGATGTTGATTATTTCTTCTATATTCTACTTTACTTAAAGGATTAAACTCGATTGTCTATCCTAACCTTATAAGATTCAAACACACTTCAACTAGCGGGAAAATCTTTCCATTTCACAAAACCCCAAACACATAATAAAGATGCTGGTGTGCATAATGTGGTGGATAATTTGTCCCCTAACTTCACTATAAAAGAAAATAACAGATAATTCATTTATACAGATATTTTTACCAAAATTTCATGTTAAAGACATGAAGAATTATACTATTCATTTTATTCAATGAAATCGCTATCGGCTTCCAGGCGGCGTTGGAACCTATTTAGGCTTCTAGAAGGTCCCCCTGATTAAATGGATCTAAGGTCCACCTTCGTAGTCCGCAAGGACTTTTTGGTCTCTCACTTTTAACCACGCCCCACACATAATAATCCTGGTGGTTGCAGTCTGGCGAGTCGGGAGGCCAGATTTTGGTCAAAGAAATTATCTGGCGTCGTCCGGTGTCCTGCTGCAGCACTAACGACATTATAGTGGTCATCTCCTGGATCCAGTCCCTTGATGTAGCCCTTCGTATTGACCCTGAGATCCTCCCGGCAGATAAACGGGAGCATAACGTGAACCCCCTACTGACCATCCACAAAACCATGATGTAGACCAAAAATTTGGCCTTTATTACTTTTATTTTACCTTTGGGAGACACAGCAAGCAACTGCTTGTTTTGTAAGTTCACCAGCTAGGCTTTAGAAATTCTTCTCTTCTAATGAATGGAGAGAGTGTAGAGAAACAACAATATATGTATTATCTGCAAGGGACCACATAACAATGGCCATGCCGTGTGCTAAGTTGAGGGAAAGTATATAAAGGAAAGAAAAAAGAATTAAAATATGAAAGGGGAAAGGAAAAGAAATGTAACATATGCGTGGGTAGTAAAAGCGACGGTTAAACATGAATGAAGCTCAAACTCTCCTGATAGTATTCCAATGAACATCGAATGAACTACTGCCGTGCATTCTATATTGGCACGTCATAAAAATAATGAAACCAATGGCCTTCGCAATGACACTCAATACTATCCTGGAGAAAAACGGGATGAAGGAAATGTGGTTCCCAGAGAACCCCCTTCCACATCTTCAGAAATCTTAAAACTCAGTGTAACTAAACAGTGTCTATCCAGGAAGACACTAACGAGAGAGAAATAAGATACTCCTAAGAAACTTACAAAGAATCGAAGGAAGATAAAAAGAAAAACTAGAGGAACTTGATCTAGTAGACCTGCGGCAAAAATGGCCGATTTAGCACCTCTAGCCACTAGGTGGCGTCACTCGATGGTAAACTTATATCATATTTGAACTCAGTGAACTCGATTCCTTTTGATACCATTGGTTTTAGCTGGCTACATTGAGCCAGTGACTCGTTACAGACATAAGATGAACACAACACGAGGTTATCATGCCACATAGACCTGCTTCGCCGAAGCTAATGAGAAGAAAATGCAGGCAATGATCATCAACTTGAAATTATACCTGACGTGAGCAACCCTCCTTCAATGAAGGAAAACAAAGAAAAATCATCAAGGCTCTGAAGGAAGGCAAATGCTAATGGGCATTTAAATGAAAAAAGACAAGAGTATAAACAAGAGATAGACAAACTACTCCATGACAAGATACGAATTTATCCTGGAGACTGCATCACTCTCAGCCACGGAACTTTCAAAGGAATGAAGAGAGTAAAAGTCAGGAACTGATCCGAAACGAACAGACAATCAACATGTTAGAACGTTAATGACAACTAGGAACTTCAAACCAAATAAACAATGGAAGGGGTAAGGAGGAGAAAGCTCAGATTGCTGAAAATAAATACTCAAGGCTGGATCAAAAAATGACAACACTCTGAAATATATTCAAATAAACTGATCCAGATATATTACTAATATATTAACACGAAGTGAGTCCAGAAAGAAGACATATGAAACTGTTAAATTATACCATAATTATACCTAACCCTTCAGGTGAGCATCATAAGATGCGGCCATAGTAATCAAAAGAGGCCTAAAATAAACATAGATTTACAATTTGGATGAGACATTATTGGCCGCAGGATTTGAAACAGAAATGATATAATAATAGCTGCCACAGGCTACCAAGTCCGTATAAAAAACTATCTCTTCCTGCACAACCTAATGACAATCTTTGGCACATAGTTCCCTATATTAAATTTTGGGAAGGGCAAACAAAGAGATTTCAGACTTTCTCAACGTCAGCAGAAAGATGATGGGTAAGTTTAGGAGGAGTTAGAAGATTTTCGATTCCACTACGAGGCGACAGCTGAGATGAAAACTCATAGTCGACGATCTGACGCCATCATAACGTTGGAATTCATCGTTGAAATCCAGCAGATCATCAACAATGATCCAAGAAATTCGATGCGAGACAGTGTTAAGGAAGAAAAGTGTGGATGAAAAGCACATCAGGCTCCTAGTGAATAAGAAATTGTCCCTTCCTCATGCAAGATGAGGAAGGGACAATTTATGTCCAAGGAAGGCGATGCAGGAAAAGCGAATCAAGCACACCAAGAAGTTTATTAAAAATTTGAAACACCCGTTGTAGCCAGAAATGCTGTGGTTCTTCTCTGACGAAAACAATTTCTGCCAAGAACAGATCAACTCCCAGAACAACAAGTGGCCCCCTGCCGCACCCAATGACGTGCAAAGAGTAATGTAGATGAAACTTCTAGCGACAATCATGGTCTTCGGTGTCGTCAGACGCGAAGCTGATGCCATGCCAACTGATTTCTTCCTTGAGCGCTTCGGGCTGAACACCGACGGATACATCCGTGTTTTGAGCGTAGTATGGAAGCCCTGGATTGAAAGTTAGTTGAAGGGAGGCCTTACGTGTGGCAGCAAGACTCTGCATCCTGCCACACCAACTGGAAGACCCAGGTCTGGCTCTCTGAGAATTTATTATATTGCACAGCACTTGATATTTGGCATCCCAACTCGCCGGCTGCAACCCACTACGACAAGGAACATATTAATAAACAACGAACGTAGGAGGGGAGCGGGATTCAGGAAGATAGGACCACATAATAACTTTTTCGCACTCACTCTATGTCTATGTTCTCCATATCACCAGAAAAAAACGAACACCTCAATCTAGACATTAACAAAATTGGCCACACTTACTTGAGGAAAAACATGGACAAAGTATCCCAGCGCCAACAGTAATGCAAGAAAGAGAAGAAATTCTGGATACAGAGGCCAATATAATAACGGAAGAAATAAAAAAGCGAAATCGATTCAGTGAAGCATAAAACGCCAGGTTGTCAAGAATCACCTGAATAAATCAGCTCAAGACAACAGATAACATCATAAAAACATTCAAGAACATCTATAACCAATGCACTTAAGCACCGGTTACTTACCAGATGGCTACAAGCTAGCAAAAATGATTTTCGTCCCGAAACTTGGTAAACTACCTAGTCACTCAATACGTACAGGCCTCTATCGTTATTGAATTTCATCGGCAAAAGTTTTAGCAAAAATCCCAATCGAAAAATTAAAGAATATCTTGAAGGAAATAATTTATATAATGATTACCAGTTCAGTTTAAGAAAGGAAGAGACACCACGATGACACTTGGCATAATAACAGAAAAAATATCCAAAGCCAAAGCAGAGAAAAAGTACATCGACGGGGCCTAAGAGATGTAGAGAAAGTCTCTAGAATACAATACAAAATCTTAAATCTCTAGATCAATAGCACTCTGAACTCATCCAAGATAGAATTAAAACAAATAAGTCCGCCCTAAACGGGGCGGTAAACCCCATAAGAACGAAACGCGATAAGGATATATAGCGAGACTAATACCATAATCACAAAGACAACCATACAAGAATACCGTTAAGATACCCCAAAAGGACTAATCGATAATAGAAAAGTGATAAGTGGAATAATACCAAACTCATATATAAAAAAAACAAAGTGGATAAACAAAAGTGACCTGCTAAAACCAAAGTCAAATGAAGTTAAGTGGTACATAATCAAAGTGAAATACTAAATTTAAACTTAAAATAACTAAAGTGAAATACTAAATTTAAACTTAAAATAACTAAAGTAAAAAATTACATCATAAACTAATATTAACAAATAAACACTGCAATATATACAAGATAGGCAATCCCAAAATCAATCTACATAAGTTTTTACAACTTAAATGCAGATAACGACAAGAATGGCACAATAAACACATGAATGAAAGAGTAACTGCAAAAGCGAAAGAAACTTAGATAGTTTTATCTGCTAGATGTACGAAGATGAAAAAGTAAAGGTGGAATAAAAAAGCTAAATACAATGGGAAGAAATGAGTAATAGAAGTATGCCTGTTTTGTAATCCATGAAAATCAGTAGATCCATAAAATGGCCTTGTTTATTTTATATTTCTATCCACTAAGAGAAAAGGTTTAACATAGATCAGCTTCTGTTTTTTTTACTCTCTTCTATCATATCAAATCTTTTACTCCTTTTTCTACTCCGGTCCATTATAATCGGCTGCCGCCTAACCTTTTCACCTAATTCCACCTAGATACTTTGGGGAAGGCGATGAGTATGATGAAGGTTCGACCGGGGGCAACACCTTACGCCCATCTCTCATTCCTGGGAGGAGGTTGAAGTGGGCAGCCTATTCCGGGAATGAATCTTTATATCCTACTATCCAGGACATGATCCTGCTTACTTCTTCGGAGCAGTCATTTTAATCATCGCTGAACTTCTAGCAAAGGATGCAAAGGAACCAGAGAGGACAACGCAAAATCAGCTTCTACCAACAAAAGACTCGCGTTGGAAGATGCCTTAGGAACAGCAAAAGCTCAGAGACAAATAAAGTATACAATTGTGGAATAAAATGAATTAACCTGAATTCATTTTCCATTTCTCTCCCACAACTAAAAATTGCGCTCGTAAACTCAAGAGAATAAAATTAGTCTAGTGAAAGACAAATTCAATCTGTAGATTAGTATCATAACTGAAAATCCAAACTGCGTCAGTGCAGTGTATTAAAAAAAAATATGCATAGTGGGTGGAAACCATCCAGTACCACGGATGGGTGAAAATAAATTCCTGTATGTGACGGTAAAAGTGAAGGATAAAATAGATCATTTGAAACAGTGTTTATATTTGTGGGAGAAGGAGGTTATTAGATTGCTAATCGTCAGAGTGATACTGTTCAAATATTTATGAAGTGGTCATATTTATTAATTATTATTAAAGAGTTTTTTTAAAGGATTTAATTTTCTCGACTTGTTTGGGAAACAGGTAAGATGTCTATCTCTCTCTCTCTCTCTCTCTCTCTCTCTCTCTCTCTCTTTCTCTCTCTCGGCAAACTTTTATAACTCTTATAAACTCACGTCCTCGTTAGTTTTCGCGTCTTAGTTTCTAAAATATAAAACTTAGATTTAGCACAACATAATTTTGTCTTCCCCTAACTTCACGACTTGGCAGCACTTACGTCCTCTCCTGACAAATTCATGCACTCGGTAGTTGTTGCTTGTTACAAATAATGAAATTGTGCCTCGTAAGATAAAAAAATATAATTTTATAAACTGCTACTTAAAAGTGATTGGTACAAACTAGTTAAATCTAAGAACATCAATTCTTTCTTTTTACATCGTTGGCAGAAGGGACATTAAATGTATGTATTCCTTAAGGGAAAGTGTTATACGTGGGAGTGACACAGAGTGTACATAGAAACAGCCTTCTTTTTACATCGTTACGAGGGAAAGCAATAAATGTATGTATTTCTGAGGGAAAAGTGTTAAGCACGGAAATAGCGTAGCGCTGAGTATACATAAGAACATCCTTCTTTTTACATCGTTACGATGAAAAATAATAAATGTATGTATTTCTGAGGGGAAAGTGTTGAGCACGGAAAAGGCGTGGTGCAGAGTATACAAAAAAACATCCTTCTTTTTACATCGTTACGAGAAAAAACAATAAATGTATGTATTTCTGAGGGTAAAGTGTTAAGCACCGAAATGGCGTGGCGCCAAGTATACGAGGAAAAACAATAAATGTATGTATTTATGTGGGGAAAGTGTTTAACACAGAAATGGTGTGGCGCTGAGTGTACATAAGAACAGCCTAATTTTTACATCGCTACGAGGGAAAACAATAAATGTATGTATTTCTGAGGGAAAAGTGTTAAGCACGGAAATGGCGTAGCGCCGAATATACATAAGAACATCCTTCTTTTTACATCGCGAAGATAAAAAACAATAAATGTATGAATTTTTGAGTGGAAAGTGTTAAGCATGGAAATGGCATGGCGCTGAGTATACAGAAGAACATCCTTCTTTTTACATCGTTAAGAGGGAAAACAATAAGTGTATGTATTTCTAAGGGTAGAGTGTTAAGCATGGAAATGGTGTGGCGCTGAGTGTACATAAGAACATCCTTCTTCTTACCTCGCCACGATAAAAAACAATAAATGTATGTATTTCTGAGGGGAAAGTGTTAAGCACGGAAATGGCTTGGCACTGAGTATACATGAGAACATCCTTCTTTTCAAATCGTTAAGAGGAAAAACAATAAATGTATGTATTTCTAAGGGTAGAGTGTTAAGCACGGAAATGGTGTGGCGCTGCGTGTACATAAGAACAGGCTGATTTTTACATCGTTACAAGGGAAAACAATAAATGTATGTATTTCTGAGAAAAAGTGTTGAACACAGAAATGGTGTGTCACTGAGTATACATAAGAACAGCCTGATTTTTACATCGGTACGAGAAAAAATAATAAATGTATGTATTTCCAAGGGAAAGTGTTAAGCACGGAAATATCGTGGCGCTAAGTATACATAGGAACATCCTTATTTTTACATCGTCACGATATAAAATAATAAATGTATGTATTTCTGAGGGAAAAGTGTTAAGCAGGGAAATATCGTGGGGCTGAGTATACATAGGAACATCCTTATTTTTACATCGTTACGATATAAAACAATAAATGTATGTATTTTTGAGGGGAAGGTGTTGAGCATGGAAAGGGCGTGGCGCCAAGTATACATAAGAACATCGTTCTTTTTACATCGTTACGAGAAAAAAAATCAATGTATGTATTTCTGAGGGTAAAGTGTTAAGCACGGAAATGGCGGGATGCTGAGGTATACATAAGAACATCGTTCTTTTTACCTCCGTAAGAGGGAAAACAATAAATTTTTGTATTTGTGAGGGGAAAGTGTTAAGCACGGAAATGGTGTGGCGCTGATTGTACATAAGAACATCCTTCTTTTCAAATCGTTATGATATAAAACAATAAATGTATGTATTTCTGAGGGGAAAGTGTTAAGCATCAAAATGGCGTGGCGCTGAGTATACATAAGAACATCCTTATTTTTACATCGTTAAGAGGGAAAAAAATAAGTGTATTCATTTCTGAGGAAAAAGTGTTAAGCACGGAAATGGTGTGGCCCTGAGTGTACATAAGAACAGCTTGATTTTTACATCGTTACGAGGGAAAACAATAAATGTATGTATTTCTGAGGGGATAGTGTTAAGCACGGAAATGGCGTGTCGACAAGTATACATAAAGACATCCTTGTTTTTACATCGTTATGAGAAAAAACAATAAATGTATGCATTTCTGAGGGAAAGATGTTAAGCACATAAAATGATCTGGCGCTAAGTGTACATAAGAACAGCCTTCTTTTTACATCGTTATGAGGAAAAACAATAAATGTATGTATTTCTGAGGGTAAAGTGTTAAGCAGGGAAATATCGTGGCGCTGAGTATACATAGGAACATCCTTGTTTTTACATCGCTACGATATAAAACAATAAATGTATGTATCTCTGAGGGGAAAGTGTTGAGCATGGAAAGGGCGTGGCGCCAAGTATACATAAGAACATCGTTCTTTTTACATCGTTACGAGAAAAACAATCAATGTATGTATTTCTGAGGGTAAAGTGTAACGCACGAAAATGGCGGGGCGCTGAGTATATATAAGAACATCGTTCTTTTTACCTCCGTAAGAGGGAAAACAATAAATTTATATATTTGTGAGGGGGAAGTGTTAAGCACGGAAATGGTGGGGCGCTGAGTGTACATAAGAACATCCTTCTTTTCAAATCGCTATGATATAACCCAATGAATGTATGTATTTTTGAGGGAAAAGTGTTAAGCACAGAAATATCGTGGCGCTGAGTATACATAAGAACATCCTTCTTTTTATATCGTTACCAGAAAAAACAATAAATGTATGTATTTCTAAGGGGAAAGTGTTAAGCACGAAAAGGGCGTGGCGCTGAGTATACATAAGAACATCTTTCTTTTTATATCGTTACCAGAAAAAACAATAAATGTATGTATTTCTGAGGGGAAAGTGTTAAGCACGGGACGGATGTGGTGCCAAGTTCACATAAGAACATCTTTCTTTTTACATCGTTACGAGAAAAAACAATAAATGTATGTATATCTGAGGGGAAAGTGTTAAGAACGGAAATGGCGTGGCGCTGAGTATACATAAGCACATCCTTCTTTTTACATAGTTACGAGATAAAACAATAAATGTATGTATTTCTGAGAAAAAGTGTTAAGCACAGAAATAGTGTGGCGATGAGTGTACATAAGAACAGCCTGCTGATTTTTACAGCGTTACGAGAAAAAACAATAAATGTATGTATTTCTGGGGGGAAAGTTTAAAGCACGAAAATGGCGTGGCGCTGAGTATACATAAAAACATCCTTCTTTTTACATCGTTACGAGAAAAAAAAAATAAATAAATGTATGTATTTCTGAGGGAAAAGTCTTAAGCACGAAAATAACGTGGCGCTGAGCATACATAAGAACATCCTTATTTTTACATCGTTAAGAGAGAAAACAATAAATGTATTTATTTTTGAGGAGAAAGTGTTAAGCACGGAAATGGTGTAGCGCTGAGTGTACATAAGAGCAGCCTGATTTTTACATCGTTACGAGGAAAAACAATAAATTTATGTATTTCTGAGGGGATAGTGTTAAGCACGGAAATGGCGTGTCGACAAGTATACATAAAGACATCCTTCTTTTTACATTGTTATGAGAAAAAAACAATAAATGTATGCATTTCTGAGGGAAAGATGTTAAGCACAGAAATGGTCTGGCGCTAAGTGTACATAAGAACAGCCTTCTTTTTACATCGTTATGAGGAAAAACAATAAATGTATGTATTTCTGAGGGGAAAGTGTTAAGCAGGGAAATATCGTGGCGCTGAGTATACATAGGAACATCCTTGTTTTTACATCGCTACGATATAAAACAAAAAATGTATGTATTTCTGAGGGGAAAGTGTTGAGCATGGAAAGGGCGTGGCGCCAAGTATACATAAGAACATCGTTCTTTTTACATCGTTACGAGAAAAACAATCAATGTATGTATTTCTGAGGGTAAAGTGTAACGCACGGAAATGGCGGGGCGCTGAGTGTACATAAGAACATCCTTCTTTTCAAATCGCTATGATATAACCCAATAAATGTATGTATTTCTGAGGAAAAAGTGTTAAGCACGGAAATATCGTGGCGCTGAGTATACATAAGAACATCCTTCATTTTATATTGTTACCAGAAAAAACAATAAATGTATGTATATCTGAGGGGAAAGTGTTAAGTACGGAAATGGCGTGGCGCTGAGTATACATAAGAAGAGCCTTTTTTTTACATCGTTAAGTGGAAAAACAATAAATGTATGTTTTTCTGAGGGGAAAACGTTAAGCACGGAAATGTTGTGGTGCTGATTGTACATAAAACAGCCTGATTTTTACATCGTTACGAGGGAAAACAATAAATGTATGTATTTTTTGAAGGGAGAGAGTTAAGCACAGATATGGTGTGGCGCTGAGTGTACATAAGAACATTCTTCTTTTTACATCGTTAGGAGAAAAAACAATACATTAATGTTTTGCCTGAGGGAAAAGTGTTAAGCACGGAAATGGCTTGGCGCTAAGTATACATAAGAACATCCTTCTTTTTTACATCGTTACGATAAAAAACTATAAATGTTTGTAATTCTGAGGGGAAAGTTTTAAGCACGGAAATGGCGTGGCACTGAGTATGCATAAGAACATCCTTCTTTTTACATCGTTAAGAGGGAAAACAATGAATGTATGTATTTCTGAAGGGAAGTGTTAAGCACGGAAATAGCGTAGCGCCGAGTATACATAAGAACATCCTTCTTTTTTCTTCGTTACGATAAAAAACAATAAATGTATGTATTTCTGAGGAAAAAGTGTTAAGCACGGAAACAGCGTGGTGCTGAGTATACATAAGAACATCCTTCATTTTATATTGTTACCAGAAAAAACAATAAATTTATGTATTCTTGAGGGAAGAGTGTTAAGCACAGAAATGGTTTAGCGCTAAGTATACATAAGAACATCCTTCTTTTTACATTGTTACGATAAAAAACAATAAATGTATGTATTTCTGAGGGGAAAGTTTTAAGCACGAAAATGGTGTGGTGCCTAATATACATAAGAACATCCTTCTTTTTACATCGTAATGAGAAAAAACAATAAATGTATGTATTTCTGAGGGGAAAGTGTTAAGCACGGAAATATCGTGTTCTGAGTATACATAAGAATATCCTTTTTTTTACATCGTTGCGAGAGAAAAAAACATTAAATGTATGTTTCTGAGGGGAAAGTGTTAAGCACAGAAATGTTGTGGCGCCAAATATACATAAGATCAGCCTGATTTTTACATCGTTACGAGGGGAAACAATAAATGTATGTATTTCTGAGGGAAAAAAGTTAAGCTTGAAAATGGTTTGGCGCCGAATATACATAAGAACATCCTTCTTTCCACATCGTTACGATATAAAACAATAAATGTATGTATTTCTGAGGGGAAAGTGTTTAGCATGGAAATAGCGTGTCGCCAAGTATACATAAGAACATCCTTATTTTTACATCGTTACGATATAAAATAATAAATGTATGTATTTCTGAGGGGGAAGTGTTAAGCACGGAAATGGCGTGGCGCCAAGTATACATAAGAACATCCTTCATTTTATATCGTTACCAGAATAACCAATAAATGTATGTATTTCTGAGGGGAAAGTGTTAACCACAGAAAGGGCGTGGCGCCAAGTATACATAAGAACATCCTTCTTTTTACATCGTTAAGAGGGAAAACAATTAATGTATGTATTTCTGAAGGGAAGTGTTAGGCTTGGAAATGGTGTGGTGCTGAGTGTATATAAGAACAGCCTGATTTTTACATAGTTACGATAAAAAAACAATAAATGTATGTATTTCTGAGGGGAATTTTTTAGCACGAAAATGGTGTGGTGCTGATTGTACACAGGAACAGCCTGATTTTTAAATCGTTACGAGAAAAAACAATAAATGTATGTATTTCTGAGGGGAAAGTGTTAAGCACGGAAATGGCGTGACGCTGAGTATACATAAGAATATCCTTTTTTTTTACATCTTCACGAGAAAACAAACTTTAAACGTATGTATTTCTGAGGGGAAAGTGTTAAGCACAGAAATGGTGTGGTGCCGAATATACATAAGAACAGCCTGGTTTTTACATCGTTGCGAGGGAAAGTGTTAAGCATGGAAATGGCGTGTCACCGAGTATACCTAAGAACATCCTTCTTTTTTACATTGTTACAAGAAAAAACAATAAATGTATGTATTTCTGAGGTGAAATTTTTAAGCACGAAAATGGTGTGGTTCTGATTGTACATAAGAACAGCCTGATTTTTACATCGTTACGAGAAAAAACAATAAATGTATGTATTTCTGAGGGGAAAGTGTTAAGCACGGAAATTGCGTGTCGCTGAGTATACATAAGAACATCCTTCTTTTTACATCGTTGTACGAAAGGAAAGTATATGTATGTATTCCTGATTAAGAGATTGATTAAAGTGGGAGAGGCGCCGACTGGCATATGAACAAATGCTTACAATTTAAGACTCATTTAGAGAGTATTCCAGACAAATCATGCAGTCAATGAATCGCGAAAGAACATCTTTCCACATGAGTTTGCTACTGAAGAGCCGTCTTGAAACTCATAACCGGCATGGGGTGCCAAGTTGCTTCTGGAGGCTCGTGTGGCCTCCTGGTTTCAGTACCCTTAGTTTGCCCTTGCAGCCCTAAAGCCTGATGGAAGGGGAACTATGGCCATATCTATTTAACACATATCCAATCCCTCTACCTTCACAATGCTCTCTTTACAGATCTCTCCTTACCACTTTAAGCGTGATATAACTTTGTTGTTCTTGCGCTTTTAATTGGAAGAAAGAAATCCTCTCAATTCCATATTGTTATGAGTAGCAAACTTATAAGTGTATAAGCTATGGTCTATTGAACGATGTAGCTTAATCCGATATCGAAATTGACACATAGATTAGAATTTCACATGCCCGAAGGCACCAAGGATCAGTCCTCCTTGGAAAGCGAGGGGGGAATACAGAAACTAGGGGGCTACCAACCGTCAAGCAAAACAACCCTTCAGGGAGTAAGGGAGAACTATTCGCCACTCGGTGTCAGGGAAGTGTTGAAATCGAACCCCTTCTGGAGTTTCCAAAAAGGAAGAGGGAAGAGTGATGCTTGCATGGAACAAGGGGACTTACTTGACCCGTACTGTGTGCGCACAATCCTCAAATTCCACGCTCCGCCTGATTGGCGGAACTTCCCAACGAACGCCAAATTACCCCCGCCCCCTATTGCAAGCAACCGAACCTGGTACCAAGGAATAGAAGCCAAGTGCTTTTATCCACCTGGATTCAAGGAGAGTTTAGCATTACGGAGGCCTACCCGATATAGTGAGAGGCTGCTGTCCTACCTTTCTTATGCTAAACGCGTATCACTTCTGCGTACATTCCAGTTACAAAGGAGTAACTAAGTCTGCGTAAATTAGAGTTTCAAAGGTCTACCCGATGCAGTGCCAGGCCGACCTACCCAGGGCTGGCCCTATGGTTGTTGGCAGCCTTAAACTGGTTGATACTATTATACAGTTGTAGCATTATAGAATAATTTTATTTGAACTTTAAAATATCTAAATAAATCAGGGAATGGCTTCGCTACTAATATTAAAATTTAAAATCTAAAAAAGCAGCCATGGTTAAATTTTTATAAATTTTCTGGACTTCGCCAATTAAAATAATTTTAAAAAGGAACTCTAAACTAAATTTCTTCCCTTTCAAAATATTACGTTGCTAAAATATAGTTATAGAAGAATTTTTAGAAATAATTTTGATAAAAAAATATAAGTCATAACCAAACTAAGATGAAATTAAAAGTTCAAATACTAAAAAAAAAAACAACTTCTTAAATTATAGAGTTAGTGATGATTCCTTGTTGCTAAATGTACATAGTACTAGGAACTTTAGGTATATTTGTGCACTTGCTTTGTTTTATTGGTCTTTCTTTAAGTTTTTCTTTGTATTCTGAAAGATTTTTCAGCTCTCATACTCTCGTTGCCACTTAGATGTTTTAATATCGACTTCTAATACACGAAAAGCATTGTTTTGTTTCTAAAACTTTTCTTAATAAATTAAAAAAAACGTCAAACTATTTAAAAAAAACACGGTATCTTTTTTAAATGTAGCGAATTTTCTAGTGAATTATTCAGTGCTAAATAACATTTTGGGTAATATATCGTTGTAATATTAGCTTTTCAAATTAATTTCTCTGGAAATTTCGAAATTCACACAAATATTCACTACCTAATTAATTTGAATAAAGGAAAACGTTTACTGTAACAAAATCTCTGTGATAACAGATATATATTTTTTTAACTTACGATTGATTGCTATCTCTCCGCATTCATGGCGATAAGCATTTTGATAGCTGGTTCTCAATGTTGGGATGTTGGGAATTAGACAGATGGTGAGTGCAAATAGATTTCTTGTCCCTTTCTCATTCTATGGGAGAGTTTGTATTAAAGATAGAATGGTTTCAATAACATACAAAGATGAGAAATGAATAAAAAAGTTGTTCTCTCTCAAAGTTTTTGTTTTTCATTAATTATCAGCATATGAGCTACACTAATCCATAATAAATATAATAAAGACAACTAGAAACCAAAAACTTGATGAAAGGAGAATTCGTAATAAGCGACAGAAAATCAGCGATGGTCTGTCAGTATGGAATACATCGGATGAGACCAGATAAAAGAAGGACTGGATAGATGAGTTAATAAGTTTAAAGTAGATATGCCAGAGCCGAGGTTATTTGCAACAAACTGCTTCTATCTTATAGAATAGAGAAGCCATGTAGATTCCTATGGCCTGGAATAAATGGCTACAAAGTATAATAGTAGTTATTCTAAATAGGTAAAGTTCAGAGAAAGAACAGGTGAGTATAATTGCTAAATAAGAAACCATCTTGCAACCACTTAAATAGATTTTAACGAGCAAAAGATGTCACCAATAGAAAAGTTACCGACTTAAAATTAAATATTCATCTGTACGTAAGTGTTGGACCGATAAATAAAGTAAAAAATGCCAAAGTAATAACACTCAGAGAGCTCATTACCTCCTCCAACGCGATGGTCATTAAAGCTGGAAAAATCATGAAATAGTTCCCCGACCAAGCCATATAGTAGCGCTTATAGCAGCGCTCATCAGAGACACATTACCAGGGTCTTTAAAATTAAATATAATATCGTAAAATGTTTATTTACATAAAATAGAAACAATCACCTGTAAAAATCCAAACAAGTAGTAGTAGTAGTATATTTTGAAAGGATAATCCTTAAATACAAACTTCTATACATATTTATAGGACGATTTTCAATGTTTCCCTTTCGTCAGGAGCCACCTGATGTATCGGTGAACTGTTAACGACGTTGGAGAGCAAACAGAGTAAAGTTTCAGTTGAGAAAAATTTATTTGACATGGAAGAATGGAAGCCATCTGAATTTTGGAAAAAGAGTTACCCGCATCTTTATGATTCGCACCGGGTGTCATAATGCCGACATCTTCACTGGTGCTCAATACTCTGTGAACAGAATAACGGCCTTAAGACATTAAATGGTCAGCTACAATGATGACTACGAAGCCGTGGCCAGCAGAAAAGGACACAAAAAGTGTTCTGGTTGCGTCTATTTATGACGAAGACCAAGTTCCACCAACTGTGATAGTACTTTAGTGTCTCCAGACAGTTTAACGTCATGTTGCCACACAACTTTGAGCATGGTATTAGGCACGATTCAGACGGTTTTGTGAAGCTGCTAGAAACTGTGGTCAAACGCTAGCTGGAAAAGGTTGCTGCTGGAATCTATACCTTTGAAATGGGTGAGAAATTTCTACAAATTTCGGATAATTTCTACAACTTTAAAAGCGCCACTTTCTGGCCTCCTAATTCCTCGGATCATAATCATATAAATTTTTATGTATAAAACCCACTTGGAAAATAATGCTAGGGTATTATTAATTTCTAAGAAAAATTAACAATATATTTGTTTTAAGTAACCCTTCCAAAACATTCTAGATCTAATGACAATTTTCAAGAATTAAGTACAATTTTATGAAGTTGCAAGAATGTTGTGGACTTGTCAGAGCACACCCCTGGAAACTTCTAGAAACTTCTGGGCTATTTTTGATTATTACTTCAGAAATATTTATATAGGGATATACAGATTTGATATCATTTCGGCTCTATCTACCATAGTGAACACATCAGAAGAGAATTGTTACCAAGAGGCTGCAATCATTCTCCAGATGCGTTCTGTTTAATCTGCGGACGGTTCATCAAAACAAAAGCAAAAGATTTTGGTGTGACAACATCTATTAGAATATGTAAAGCTACAAAGCATACTTCGGCAAGCCAGTTGAGAAGCAACACAAACCCTGGCCACCTCATTTTGCTTGTGAACACTGGTAGAAAACTTTGTAATGTAAAAAAAGTTGTTTGTTGTAAAGAGTAAAATATTAAATGTCACAAGTATGTAAGCTATTATGTTTGTTTGCATGCCAAAAGAGTAATCAAGTATATTTTTTACTTTTACAGGATGGTATAGATAGAAAAGAAGAGTAATAGTTTGCCATTCCAAAGATTTGGCGTGAACTTAGTGACCACTCAGGCAACTGTTACTTCTGCATGGTGGACCTTTCCAAACGTTGAAGTGGCAAAAATGTATCTGGTATTTCCTATTCCACTCTTACATCCTCTATTGTACCTGTACTGCACAGTACTGATCTTCTTGTCCTTAACTCTCCAAAAAGGAATAAGACATCCTCAGAAGAAAGCAACAATTCAGAAACTAAAGCGATCAGTGAAGATGTAAACTAGAATGTCAGGCATATTGCTGTTGAGAGGAATCCATACTATCCAAACCAAAGACACCTCAATGGCTTTGCCAAAGATCTTGGCTTGTCAAAATCAAAAGCTGACCTTTTGATTTCCAGGCTCAAAGAGTGGAAATTTCTAGGTGAAAATATGAAAGTGACAAACCAAAGGAATTAGATGTTATCCAGATGAGTGAAGGCTCTTCATTGATAGCTCCTCAAGAAGCATTAAATATGTACTTCTCCATAATTGGAATAAACATCCATTGCTTTTATTGGCTCATTCAGTATATATCAAGGACGACTACAACATCGTCATGCTCCTGCTACATGTTTTGAATTATAAGGAGTATGGCTGGGAAGTGACTGGACTCTTCAAAATGGTAGCAATATTGATGCTTCTCCAGGGAGGTTTTACCAAGTTTCCATGTCATCTTCGCCTTTGGAACAGTAGAGAAAACATCACATTGACAATAAAAGCATTGGCTACAAAGGACTGAGTTCTCCTTTGGGGGCATAATGTCAAGCATAAGCAATTGATAGACCCTCAAAAGGTGTTGTTCCCTCCATTGCATTTAAAAATAGCTCTCATGAATCAGTTTGTTAGAGTCTGCTGCTTTCAAGTACCTTAAAAATTTATTCCGCAAACTCAGGAACAAAGGTGAAGGCCGATGTCTTTGTTGGTCTACAAATCAGGAAAATAATGGCTTACTAAAAATGGAAAAAGAAGCCTAGAAGATTTTTTTTAAAGTATCAGGGTTTGTGGGCGATCACATGGATACCAATTATGTGGAACTGGCTGAGAAGTTAATGAGAAGCTAAGCCAAATGGGCTGGAAGAGAATATGGGAGCATAATCAGAGGAGCAAGGGTAGCGCTTTCATCAATAAATACTGAACTTTGAATATAAATACAAAGAAGTTTACAATGAAAACATGATAGGGCACTAAATTTGGGGCCTTCTATCTAAAAGTGATGCACATTAAAACCCCAAATCGAGGAAAACCGTTCACTTCTAACTTTTTTACTTATTCTTTATATATTTCTTGTGGAAGTTTCAATAAAATTGTATAAATATAACTATTTGTTTGTGTTTTTAGCTCTACAATGAATGAAAAAAAGAAGAAAGGTTCGCCTATTTTTGGTCAATATTTCATCATACAAGCCAAAAAACTAAAGTATAAAACATATAATGGCTATTTTCTATTTTTTTTCTATTTTGTATACATTATGTCACATAATGTATAATCACAACACCAAAACTGTAAATGTTGCAGAGCAGTTTGTATGTTGCCTCATAATGTACAAGAAAACCTATTTAGTATTATAAATTTATAAATGAGAGTAATAATATATGAGAAAAAGTAGAGAAAGAGAGGAGCTTGATAGGAAATTAATTTGGAAATCTCCGATTTGTTTTAACTAACAGTAATGAACTATGGAGATGTCTCCATGATATGTCGGTGATAAGGAAGGCGCAATCATGAGAACGAAAATATAAAGTAATCCTAATTCTCGTCATCCAGAAACGAAGCGAAACCTGTATAAAGCGGTGTTGTTTACTTGGTGTAGAAATCGAGGACTCAAATAGACGAAGACAAAAAGGAAATTTCGAGTATAAATAATAAAAGTGAAAATGAAGGCAGCGAGGGCAATAACGAGCCTATTTAACCTTAAATAGCAGACTTCAGAAAATACAGACAAAGCTTTCAGAAAACTTTCAGAAATGGGCAATTAAAGCAAACACTTAAAAGTCACTCGAATCAGCTTTCTCCGCACGAGAGAACCGCAAACACTTCAAAGTCATTTTAAACCGCTTTGTCTGTAAGAGAGAACCGCAAGCACTTAACTCACTATAAACAGCTTTGTCAGCAAGAGTGAAACACAAGCACCTACAAGTCACTCTCAACCACTTTGTAAGTAAGAGAGAACCACGATCACTTAAAAATCACTCTAAACCATTTGACCTCAAGAGTGAAACGCAAGACCTTAAAAGTTACTCTAAATGGCTTTGTCCGAAAGAGAGAACCGCAAGCACACAAAAGTCACAATTTATCGGCTTTGTCGGCAAGAGGGAACCCAATCAGTTAAAAGTAACTCTTAAGTGATTGTCCATATGATAGAACCGTAAGCGCTTAAAGGTCACTCAAAAGCGCTTTGTCCACAAGAAAGAACCTTAAACAATTAAAAGTAACTCTTAACCGCTGTCAGAGAGAGGAAGTTACCCCCCCTATAACCCAACGTCTACCTGTGGCGCCTGAGAAAGATATACCTGCACGGCTAGACAGCCCCAAGGGGGCAGCGAGAAATTTCGCGTGACCGCGTGATCGGTTTGGGTTCCATTTCTTCCTTGTCTCATCGACTGATCGGCTCCAGACCTACGGCATCGAGGACCTTCGCGTGAGGCTGTGAAGCCCGCCAAGAATATCCCCCCTCCTAGCGCGCCAAGTCTAATGAGATCCCCATCCCCTTGGGGGGGCTCCACCCGACAGACGATAGACATGGGCAGGCATCTATCACTCGGGTATCGACTTCATTCTCGTCTGGAGTACTCCCTTGCTCATTTCTCAACGAGATTAAAGAACAAAAGAATTTTCAAGTGGAACTTTGCAGCGCCCCATCTACTCGTCGTATCCAAAGCCTTCAGTCAATTTAGGCTTTACGTGAGTCTCCCTGTCATTTTCACTATATCTCCCTTTCCCTGGGAGCAATTACCGTACATCCTCTTTCAGACTCTCGTACCTGTTGAGTCATTTGCATCCCCCCCCCCATGCGTTTGGTACCCCGGGTCTCATTTCATTTATTGTCATTTATTTACTTTTGCTATTAATATTTTATTTGGATATAGTAAAGTTATTTTTCTACAATCAGTTTCTCTAATCCCAGAACCTCTAAGAATTGATTATTTAGGCCAACCGCACTCGATTTTGATTATTTAAGCCTCGCACTGGGATCTATATCCCAATTTCTGGCATTCTTCCTTTTGTGGGGTGACTCTACGTTAACCGCTTTCTCCGTAAGAGAGAACGCTAGCAATTAAGGCGCTCTTACCTGCTTCGTCCGTAATAGAGAACCACAGGCACTTAAATTCACTCGAAAAAGCTTTGTCTGCAACATAGAAACACAAACAAATTTAAGTCCCCCTAAACCGCTTAAAATTAACCCAAAATAAATCTGTCCGCAAGAAAGAAACGCAAGTACTTAAAAATTGCTCTAAAACGCTTTATTTGCGAGAGAGAAACGAAGTCACTCTAAACGCTTGTCTGTGAGAGAAAAGCAAGTAGTTATAATTCACTCCAAACCGCTTTGTCCGCCAGCAGAGAAACATAATCCCCTAAAAGTCACTCGAACCTGGTTTGTCCGCAAGAAACAAATATGAAGAACTTAAAAATGACTCTAAGCCTCTTTGTCCGTAAGAAAGGACGGCAAGAAATTAAAAAAAAACACTCTAAACCGCCTTGTCTGTAAGAGAGAAGGGAAAGCTCTGTAATTTCACTTAGACTGCTTTGTCTACAAGAAAATATGCAAGCAATTAAAATTCACTCTAAACCATTTTGTCCGTAAGATAGCAACGCAAGCCCTTAAAAGTCACCCTACACCGCTTTTTCCACAAGCACTTAAACGTCACTCTAAACCACTTTACCCACATGAAACAAACAGAAACACTTAAAATTTACTTTAAACCTTTTTGTCCTCAAGAAAGAAACGAAAACAATCAAAAATAAACCGCTTTGTCTGCAAGAGTGAAATATAAGCACTCAGTCACTATAAACTGCTTTGTCCGTAGGAGAACTCACATGTTATTAAAAGCTACTCTAAACAGTCACGTCCATAAGAGAGAAGAGAAAGCTTTTTAATGTAATTCTAGACCGCTTTGTCCGCAAGAAGGAAATTCAAGCAATTAAAAGTCACTCTAAAACGCTTTGTTGGCAGAGAGCAACCCATGCCTTTAAATGTCACGCTAAGTCACTTTGTCCGCAAGTGATAAAAACAAGCACTTAAAAGTCACTCATAACTGCTTGTCCGAAAGAGACGAACAGAACACTTTAAATTCACCCTAAACCTCTTTGTCCACAAGAAAGAAACGCAAGCAATTAAAAGTCACTCCAAATTGTTTTGGCTGCTAGAGAGCAACGCAACTCTTTAAAAGTAACGCTAAACCGTTTTATTCAAAACTGCTTTGTATGCAACATAGAAACACAATCCCCCAGAAGTCACAGGAAACAAAAATAACGAACTTAAAAATGACTCTAAACCTCTTTGTCCGTAAGAAAAAAGCGCAAGAGGTTAAAGGTTACTCTAGACCACTTTGTCCGTAAGAGAGAAATGCAAGCAATTAAAAGTCAAGTCTTTCTCCGCAAGAGAGAAAAGCAAGCGCTAAAAAGTCACTCTAAAACTCAATGTCGGTAAGAAAGAAACGTAAGCAATTAAAAGTCACTTTGAACCGTTTTATGTGCCAGAGAGCAACGCAAGTCTTTAAGAAACACACTAAATCACTTTGTCCGCAAACGATAAATGCAAGCTCTTAAAAGTCACTCTAAACCACTTGTCTACAAGAAACAAAGAGAAGTACTGAAAATTCATCTTAAACCTCTTTGTTCGTAAAAAAAGAAACGCAAGCAATTAAAAGTTACTCTAAACCTTTTTGTTCGCAAGAGAGCAACGAAATTCTTTAAAAGTCACGCTAAACTGCTTTTTTCTAAAGAGATAAAAACAAAGACTTAAAAGTCACTCTAAACCCATTTGTAGGCAACAGAGAAACGCAATCTCTTAAAGTTTACATGAAACAAATATGAGGAACTTAAAATTTACTCTAAACCTCTTTGTCCATAAGAGAGAACCGAAAAAGGTTAAAGGTCACTCTAAACCACTTTGTCCATAAGAAGGAAGAGAAAGCACTTTAATGTCACTCTAACTTTGTCCGCAATAAACAAAGAGAAGCACTTAAAATTCACCCTAAACCTGTTTGTCTGCAAGAAAGAAACGCAAGCAATTAAAAGTCACTCTAAAACGTTTTGTCTACAGGAGAGCAACGCAAGTCTTTAGAAGTCATGCTAAACCGTTTTTTTTCTCAAGAAATAAACGCAAGCACTTGAAATTCACTTTAAACCTCTTTGTACGCAAGAGCAACACAAGCACTTAAAAGAAAATTTAAACCTCTTTCTTCGTAAGAGACACTCTCAACCGCTTTGCCCGCAAAGAGAAACAGGAACTTACATGTCGCATTATAAATTACCCTCTCCGCAAGACAGAAAATTAAAATATGCTTGGTTAACAAATATATTACTTGTGGAGTTCAACATCAGTCTATTAAGCTCTTTGAGCTGTTAAAGGTTGGCGTTTACCCCTAACGAGAGGATGTTAAGCCAATGGGAGAGTTGCCGGTAAGTTGCGTTCAGAAAAGTCATATAATATATGGAGAGTGTGAATTTTGATCCTACGATGGAACATAGGTATTAATAGACAAAATTTGGCAGGGGCTACTTAAAAGTGGTAGCTATGAATGTATAAGGAGGTAGCAAGTTTGGGATAAACAAGTAAATAATAGAGAGAAACCACCTTTATTTGGTAGACAACGATTTTTCCCGGGAGAAAAATACACAAGGAACCAGGGGATTTTTCCAAAAGGTCATAAAGTGTAATTCTGGGTACCATAAAGTCCAGCAGCCTAAAGAAATAACTACATCTTCCTCAATTACAATTAAGTAATTAAAAACCCCCTGCATTTTAGCTCTCTACGTGGGTTCTATCTACGTTAATCCTCCAAATTAGTCGATTATATCTGAGCACCGCATTTTATTTCTTATTATAAAAAGGCCTAGATTGAAAATGCAAAAGGAGCCAAGTGAAGATAACCTGTATACATAAACAACAAAATTCCCCCTTAAAATTAAAACGAAAAAGAGGCTCCCTCTTTTCTCAGTTTTCTTAAAATTTGAAAGCCTAAATGAAATCTAAAACCAGGCCTTTTTTTTTAATATCACCGGTTTCTGTCCCATAGTTTGCTCTAAATACATAACTTCTCACGTGAACACCAACTTATTCTAACATTTAAATGAGCACTTCTGAGGGTAGTTAAGAAAAAAGGGGAAAAAGAGGAAATATAAGAAACTTGACATTTTTTTATTGAACGCGAGTTTTTTATACATTAAATTGCAAGTTGGAGTTCATTATTTTTTTGTTTAGCATCGGGGAGAGGCTAATGCCAGTCTCCTTTAGCGCGCTCTGTTGAACGAGAGAACAAGCGCCAGGGAGCAGCGGTCACCGTGCAGTCCCGGATCAATAGTGGCACTTTAGAGGCTCACAGGCACTGGGGCTTTCGGTCACTTCTCTATATGAATTCGAGGATAGGATTCGTGACAGAACATATAAACGCAACTATTAGTGATTTATTATTCCTGCTGCATACGATATATATATATATATATATATATATATATATATATATATATATATATATATATATATATATATATATATATATATATATATATATATATATATTTGAAAGTAAAAATAAAATAAAGTGAAGGTTCAGAAAGGACGTTCGAACTTGATTTCAAGTTTGCTTATCAAGTAATGACGAAAACAACAGAAAACTGTAATATATAAGCAAGGGGAAGAGGGAAGAGAAAGTCCAAAATAAGCAATTCAACCAATCATAGAATGAATTAATGGCACCAAGAAAAAATACAAGGGGCGAAAAGGGACAAAAACGAGAGATAAATTCAAATTAAGACCATTAATACCACGTAGATTCAAATATCAAAAGGCTGCCCAGAAAATTGAAAATAACACAAAAACAATTAAGGAGGAAGATAAGATCAAAAAGCGAGATTAATATAGGAGGTCAGGAGTAAAAAAATGGAGAGACAGATAAGTACAAATCTAATAAAATATACAAACATCCAAAGACATGAATGTACATATACATACCAACTCGCATATATATGTATATATATATATATATATATATATATATATATATATATACAGTAATAGCGAGAGAATAAATAAGAAGAGTAAAAATTATATATATATATATATATATATATATATATATATATATATATATATATTAATGACACTATAGAAGTTTGGACAATGTTGTGTGAATGTAAATTATAATATAGCCATCGAGTTTATATAAGCCACGACTTAAATTGAAATTAGGGAATTTACTGATGAATGTCGCTTCGATAACGATTTAGCTGAGTTTCAATCGATGTTTTGGTTAAGTTGGACACACTCGTATGTATATAAAATGAACTGCTCTCTTCTCTAAAGTGGCCTACCTTATAACTAATACAAGGCACCGAGAAAGAAAACACCCCTCGAAATAATGGATATGGCAGGGCTGGACCCAATAAATAAAATTATTGAGAAACGAGCCAAAGAAATCTAGAAAAAACATTGAAGCAAGTAACCAGGAGACTATAGGAATTCTAGAAATAGAAAACATCAATTACGAGCGTCAAGTCTTTCCCATCAGTAGGCTCCGCCTACAGCGAGAGGAAGACCCAATAATCACCTAAAACAAAGAAACAGCAACAGAACAACCAAACAAGCAAAAACTATCACAAAGGCATGAATGCTTGAAAACAAAGAAATATATAATAGAGAAGACAGAACAAAATCTTAGAAGTAACCAAATAGAAAACCCAATCCGAAAAGCAATTAGAAGAACATAAAAGGAAAAAAAAAGGGAAATTTAGCCAAACTTATGCCTCTTCTGTTCTGGTAAATCATTCGGACGATATCATCGTTCAATTTTCGATAAACCAGTTCCTTCATATTCCTTGTCAATTCTTCTATGACAATGTTAATGGGAATTAACCCCGCCAGTATCCTGGCAAGTTTAACTTTCTATTTTCTCACACTCACTAACCCCCCTTCCCTATATAACTATTAAAAAAAACCCTCTCATGCTATATTCTAACTATCCCCCCTTCTTCTCTCACCTTCTCCACGCCGGACATTATATGTGTGTTGAGATACGAGTATATCTTTGACAAACATTTACCAGATTACCCAATTAATATTTAGAACAATCTATACATTTTACTCAATATACATTGCCAATGGCGAAAGGAGCATTGTTCACTAAAGGTTTATAAATAGTATTTTTATAGTTAAATACACTAGAAATGGCTAATTATTTAAAAATATGATAGAGAGTAGCAAATGCTGGATTAAAGGGGAGTACGAGAGTAGACTTATTATTAGAAGGTGCAAAAACAGTAAAAAGACTTTTTCAGAAATTTCAGTGTCAAAAAATACAGGACTAACTAATCACGCGAAGCCCACCAAGAAATGTAGAGATAAAAACACATCTTTTAACTTTAATATGATAAGAGGAGTAAAAGTGAATATGGGGGGGGGGAAATTAGTCAGCTTACGATAGACAGAGAATTTGAAATCCAGAATGAGTACAGTCTATAGATAAATCTAGGAGAGGAAGTGTTGCGTTCAGTTCTAGTTCAAGAGTAAATTTATTAGAAGGAACAAAGGAATTAAGTTTGTTAAAAAAAAATTATATTTTCAGAATTGGACCATAAGCATAGGATGTCATCGATATAACGAAACCAAATAATAGGGAAATCAACAAT
This sequence comes from Ceratothoa steindachneri, assembly GCA_963969495.1. Classification (NCBI taxonomy): domain Eukaryota; kingdom Metazoa; phylum Arthropoda; class Malacostraca; order Isopoda; family Cymothoidae; genus Ceratothoa; species Ceratothoa steindachneri. Next base: position 171,483,593 of record OZ018323.1, read on the forward strand.
AAAGGGGAGGTCAACCGTTTCAAAAATTCCGCATATAGGTGAATAAAATGGGAAATAAGCACTTACCCATAGCTAGGCCAAGTTTTTGGCGAAAGAATTTACCATTGAAAGAAAAAGTACAATCTTTAGTACAGAGTGAGACAAGTTATAAAAATAAATTAAGGGCAACAGGAAATTCAACATTACACAATTTATCTTCAAGAAATTGAAATAGGTCATCGACCGGAACTTGGGGTAAAAAGAGAACATACATCAAAGCTAACAAGAGTGAAGTTCGAAGAGATTTTCTATTAGATTATAACTATATGAGACTTAAAAATACATCCTACGAGAGAATCATTGTATTTATAACAATAATATTTTTCATACTAATAATCACCCGAGCGTATATATTATTCTAATAGAACACCCTCACTTGCCTTATTTACAGCCTTTTCGTACTTACCTATGGTAATGCTCCCAGTACCTACCAAATTGTGATCACTTCAGTTCTCATACTTAGTCTTTCTACCACCACTCATACGCTCTTCCTACGAGCTGGAACCTTCCGCCACACCAGCGTGTAATGCTGACTTAACGCCTGCCGACGCCCCCCTTCCTTGTCCCAGCAAATAACGTTTACTATACTCCATGATTACGGACACCACATCACCAACGATCGTGCCCTACACGCTCAACATACGCCATCATACCCCTCCCGTCCAAGCACATTTCATTTACCATTTTCCCTGATTACACTGAACACACCACCAACTGATATTTTTGTTACCTCTCTCTGAGAGCAATGCTACCTGAGCTACCAACTCCTTCTAACAACATACTCTAATGGCCCCAACACTTACAGCCATACCCATTATCTGACCCCCTCCTTACCCCTACACTCATCTTATACTATATACCTTGATTGAAGTCCACCACAGTACAGTACTTGTCTACCATCTGCCTTAAACGATTCTAGTAGAAACTTGATCCGTGGGAAGCCGATAATTCATAAATAAAATACAGAACTAAGCAATGGCTTGCTACTCCCTCCTACGGGGGGAGCTAGCGCTTCGCTACTAAGATTTAAATTTAAAATCTAAAAAAAAGCAGCCATGGTTAAATTTTTATAAATTTTCTGAACTTCGCGAATTATAATAATTTTAAAAAGGAACTCTAAACTAAATTTCCCCCCTTTCAAAAGAAGAAGATATATAAAAATAAATTTTCTGAATTTCACCATTTTTAATTCTTTGGGTTTTAAAAAATTCTCCAAATTTCGATACTTATATTTATTTCTGAACTTCACCATTTTGTTTTTTGATATTATAAAAGAATTATTAGAAATATCTTTGATAAAAAACATAAGTCATAACCAAACTAAGATGAAATTATTATTCAAATACTAAAAAAAATCCCCTTCTTAAATTATAGAGTTAGTGATGATGATGATGATGATGCAGGTATTAAGGCATTATATAGTAATTATATATGTCTTATTTTCACTCTTTTTAAAAAATAATAGTATTATTATTAAAAGATCAGAGTTGAAAATTTGAATACTATATTTGACTCTATTAAAATCGATATTATTATTTCTATGCCCTTGGCCCCAAGATTTCCTAGTCTTAGTCATCGGTCTATGAGTCCCACTCATGATATTCTTCATAATTCTACGATAGATAGACAGACATAATATAACAGTTGGAGACGCAAAACACCTTTATTTAAATCCATTGTTAAATAACCCACCAGGCACATCTACACATATAGGAAGACAAAACCATCATAGGCAGAACAGAGACAAAAAAATGGCGAAAGAAGGAAGAAGAGTCTAAAGCCAAAAACTATATTTAATAGTGATCGCGCTTTATGTGTTATAGGTGTGTCTCATAGATCCGATCCAGGATGTAGACAAAATAAATGTAAAACAAACATGTACACACATGCAGCAACTATGTGAGCTTATGCCCTTACCCTTATATTATGTTTTCTATGATATCATTGATTTCGTATTTATCATGGTTACAACCACTAGCACGTCCTAGGGCGCTAGCGAGCAGGGTACCCTTCGTGGAGCAATGGTCACCCAATCATTTTTTCGTGTGGGAGTGTGGAGAGGGGATAAGAGACAGCACTTTCATGTTATTTGTGATGACGCATGTCTGTGTATAGATTACGTAACACAAGTTATCTGCTTTGATAAAGATCGGGGCTAGGTGCACATCATAGCCCTAATCCTGTCTAACTCCATTAATTCCCGCATGTCTAAAATAGACACAAACTACTCCATCATCTATATCATCCTACCCCTCATCCTATAGCGAATATAGTAAAGCGAAAAATGTTATTAAGAAAGAGAAAAACATGTGAACAGTTTTTTCGGGGACTGATGGATAAGCTCTCCTATGATGTGGTCTCCCAGTTCGAGGACGAAAGGATGTCACGCTGGACCTGAAGTAGATCAGTTGTCTAATAATGCCATTACATTAACCGTACCAATTTGTCTTGGATATTTTTCCATCTTTCCAGTGTTTTGGCTAAGATAACACTGTTAATATTTTAATTATAATAACGGTTTTCTATGATGTTAAATGAGGCTAACATAAAGAGGTAACTTGAAACAAGTTTGAGGGGGAAGGGACTGTTGGATAGGCTATCTATCCTATAATGTTGTCTCCCAGTTCAAGGACGAAAGAATGTCACGCTAAACCTGAAGTAGATCAGATGTCTAATAATGCCACTACATTAACCGTACAATATAAATATATATATATATATATATATATATATATATATATATATATATATATATATATATATATATATATATATATATATATATATATATATATATATAAGTTTTGCGAATCGGTAGGGCAAAAAAAACAGAGGAAGGGGGCTGGATGTTTGTGGGGGTGTTAGGACAAGTTATGACAAGTAAGGACCTGCAGCCGCACGCTCTTGCCTCGTCTATTTAAGAAGCAGTAGCTCATCGCAGATCGTCAGTCACAAATTTTTCAACAATGGAGAAGGTTGAGCACCGCGCAGTGATCAAACTTTTGACCAAGGAAGGCAAGAATGCAAAAGAGATCCATGAACGCATGGTTGCAGTGTACACCGACACCGCCCCTTCCTATGCAACCATTGCTCGCTGGAATAGGGAGTTCCGCCATGGTCGTGAGTCCCTTGAAGATGACATCCGTCTAGAACGCCCGTCAGATGTGACTAACGAGGACAATGTGGCCCGTGTGGAGAGGATGATCCTCGAAAATGGACGGGTGAAGGTCGAAGAAATCGATCGAGAACTTAGAATATCACATGGAAGTGTTATCAACATCATCCACGACAATTTGGCCATGACCGAGGTCTCTGCCCGTTGGGTCCATAGAAACCTCACGCCCCATGATCGACTTTAACGTCGTCAAAGTCCACAAGGCCAGAATTGCACAATCTGTCATGCGCGAGTGCGGATTCGAGGAGTTCAACCATCTCCCCTACAGTCCAGATCTGGCCCCCAGCGACTACTTTTTATTCCTCCAGCTCAAGGCTGCACTGCGTGGACACCGGTTTGGGGACAATGAAAATGTCCAGCTCGCCGTCCAGGAGTGGATTGAACAGCAGTCGGGAGATTTGTGGTTGTCGGGAATTCGAAGCCTCAGGGACAAGTGGCGCAAGTGCATTGAAGTCTAGGGTAGTTATATTGAAAAATAATAAAACACTTTTCCTCATATCTCGTTTCCTTATATCCGAACTGCAAAAATTAATGAGCGCCCCTCGTATATATATATATATATATATATATATATATATATATATATATATATATATATATATATATATATATATATAGCTAACAATCGGGTCACTTAACTAGCCCCTATAATTAGACAAGTTACAATTATGATACTTTGGTACGCCGGAAAGTTACAAAATATCGAGGCGTACGTATTATTTTTGCCTCTCTCTCCTTTTTTATAAGGCGTGGCAATTTAATGATCTTTACCGGATTTAAAATAGAGGAGTGATTGGTTGCAATACATGATTTTTTCTTTAGGTAGCAGCAATCCTGCGATCCTTTGTTTCAAACCATGTGATGCCAATCAGGTTAACATTTAGGGTCTGGATGTGGATCCTATACTGCGAACAAAACCTTTTTGTCTACATTTACATTAACTCGTGTACGCACCGAACGGGTATAACCTTTAAATTAAAATTTACACTGACTTTTCACACTTGAATTTTCTAATAAAATTATTATTATTCCTCTTACCACCGGACACTGGATTTATTTCTATTTACACATCTTGTAGGCTTAAGTAAGCACTGAGTTTACGCCTTTTTAACTGGGTACGAACTGAATTTTCACTTTAATCTGATATGCACTGGCATTTTTAAGCTTTAATATTGTCATAATTAATATTTGAACATTGTGCTCGAACGAATGGCGTGAGTTTGTACGTTGATTTCCTCCTAGTTCAGCGTTGGCTTTCTTGAGATACGATGGCGGGTGCTGTGTCCGTATGTGGAGACTGGGCAAACTTTTCCCGGGTTTGGTACCAACCTACGTCCACCTGTTGCGGTACAAATTAGCTCATCCAGTTGCTTGCAGTGGTCAGGTTAGTAGAAAAGAGATGAACCTCTTACCATCCTAATTGCCGCATTGACGATGTGATGTCGACGGTGGAGGAGTTCGCCAGGCCTACTTCTTCTTGGGCTGATAGTAAGCTTGGGGTTGACGAATTTTTCTTCTTTTCGATCTGTCTTTTTGTTCGAGCGAAAAGAGGTCAACACTTATTGGTTTAAGGGTAAAAAGTGGTGACTGGTGGTAAGACGGATTTTTTATTTTGTTGTAGAAAATTCGTCAAACTTCTTCTTCTTCCACTCCATCCTTCTAGGGGTCACCGGTCATGGAGCCTACCTCCATGGAGAGGAGCACCCCATAACCGGCGACAAAGCCTACTTAATGTCTAGACTGGACTTTACGGCGGATGGACAAGAGGAGGAAGTGATGCTATTAATAATAATAAAAAAATTAGGGCATGATGCCGTTACTTGTCAACGGTTGAGTGGTTTAACTGAATCCCCTCTTAACTGCCCAAAATGTCCCCATTCGTTTATTTATAACTCATCTTCTTAAGAAGGCGTGACCTCTTTTCTCTTCTCAAAGCGCGGGGCTGGACCTAACGAAGGAAAACTCACTTGTTAGCCTCCCCGCGGACCATTGTGCGGAGTTTAGAGGTGTATGTGCTCCTCGAGTATCTGTGCACATTCTTAGACCAGGCTGGCAGATCCTATCAAGAGATGACTGTATATTTTTCTTTTGACACCTTCCCGAAAACTAGACCGATCAGAGCATATCTTACTCTGTATTTTCTCGGCTTCCTTAATTATCAAAAATCGTTATCTCTCCGTCCTGCAACTGCTCCTTTGTATATGTATGTGTGTTTGTGGTGTAACGCGGGGGAACCAGGTATTTGCTTCCATTTCTTATGCATTTCTAATAATTATAGAGTTACGTTATAAGTATTTCTCTATTTTTAGTATGATTTATTACTTATTACATGTCCTATTACCTAATTAGTTAATATGTATGTTCAATCTTAGGATTTCATAGATCCATTAAGCATCCATTTGTTGGGTTTCCTCACTGGACCTATTTATCTTGCAATATGAGTGACACCGGCCTACTTTTCTTGCACTCTGGGCGCCACAGATGACACAACGAAGTCTTGGTTTGACCTGAACGCATGTGGCACGCAGGGTTTCAGCTGATATTTCCTTCCAGCATTTTTCCAGTTTGGCACTTCAGATCTTCGGCACTTTGATGAAATTGAGTACAGGCTTTTGGCTTAAGCATCAACTCCACTCCAAAGTCCACACGGTTCAAATATAGCTAACTATGAGGCCAAAGTTTCTTTGGCACCAGTCTTCAGCTATTTTTTTGTTGTGTGAGGTTGTTCCATCTTGTTTTATGTTATACCGACACTTCCTATGGTGGAATCCACACATGTAATAATTTTTTTCTTCAAGATGTCCAAATAAACATGTTTAGCTACACCATCTCCAATGAAGATGAAAATGGTTTTTTGTCCGTTGATGTCACACCCGCCCACACCCTCAGTTACGCTGGCTAAGGTCTCTTGAAAGATGTCCGCTATTTAAACGAAATCACTTTTTTTTATTTTGTGCCCAAATGGCAGGCAATAACTTATGATCCAAAACTTGCAGATTCGAGTCATCAAAGAGCTATGGAAGACCAGCTTGGCTCTTTCGGCTCTCTTCTTTTTTGGTGGAGTTACAAAGCCGAGGTCTTTTAGCTATTATAAATCGACAAGGTTTCGGATCATCGATCAGCAAACTTTGCATGGTCACATGCCTCACTTTTGCCTACAAATCAAGTTGTCTGTCCCTGCTCCTTGGATTTTGCCTGCTCTTGTTTATCTTATCGTTGGTGATGGTTGGAGTCTTCAGTGATCGGGTCAAGGTGGTTAGCAGCCTTGAAGGACAATTGGCTATCTATTTTAGCCGTGTGATAGCTTTAAAAAAGCCAAATTCGCCAACTCTCTAGTTCAAAACTTTGAAAATAACCTCCCTCTACCTTCATCATTCTAAAAATGTACTCGATTAGTTCACTTTTCAGGCATGTTTATAAACAGGTGATTTAATAAATTTACCATTTGATTGACAAAATTCATTAAACCCTGAAAGAAACTGCCCAGGTCAAATTGCACAATCCACAGAATAAAGCTTCCTCCTCACTATATTCTTGCTATTATTTTGAACCAACATTTTGTACATAGTAGACTCATACTTAAATATGACTGAAATGTTTAAACATTTCAGGAGACGGGGAAGAAAGGAGTTGTTAAAATTGAATACGGGAGGGATTTCAATTCTGTAAAAGGTCTTTTTTGCCGAATCTAATCACCTGGCATAACATTGTGAGGGTAGCAGAAGATTTTACCTATTTAAAATATCGTTGAAATCTCAATATTCAACAATTACGAGCTGGTGACCTGCAACCGTTTGAGAAACATTGAAGTAAATCCGGAACGTTTGACTTCATAACTATGACCAGAGTAAAAATGAATGTAGGAACCAGCGTTGGTAGGCATCCGATAGACGGAAAATTTAAATCCAGAAGGATTCCTGTGAATTAGTAGATCTAAGAACGGGAGGACACCATCCCTATCCATATATATATATATATATATATATATATATATATATATATATATATATATATATATATATATATATATATATAGTGGGTGTTTAAAAAAAAATTGATAGCATTTGAGATGTGAATATCACAGAAACTACATGGTCAAGGAAAATGAAACTAAACAGGCTTAATGTTATGCAACCTAAAATTTATTCCTTCAAATTTGAATGAAAAAATCAAAGGTATGTGGATTCCATGAACGATTTCACAAATGTTCAATATGCACACCGCCTGAGACACTGCACACGTCAAGTTGGTAGTCCAGCTCCTCCCAAACACGCTGCAGGATGTCTTTGGTAACAGTCTCCATTTCGATAGTGATTCTGTGCTTCAATTCCTCTAGGTTTGCAGGAAGAGGGGGGACATAGACAAGTCCGTTCACATAGCTTCAGAGAAAAAAATCGAAAGGTGTCAGGTCAGGTGAAATTGGCGGCCATTTCACCAGCACATTGTCTTCATCACCAGCACTCCTGATCCATCTCCTTCGCAGATTGTCATTGAGATAAGCCCGTACAGTGAGCTAGAGCCCCGTTCTGTTAAAAAAATGAAGTTTTCTTGTTCATTTGCAATGAGCTCATCAATTAGCCAGTTCTGAAGGATTTGCAAATAAACATGGCCGGTCACATTTCCCTAAAAAAAACGGGCCATGAAGATGGTTCTTGGAGATGGTGCAGAACACATTCATTTTCAGTGAGGCCCTCACGTGCTCAACTATGGCATGGGGGGATTTTCATGGCCCTAAATGCGAACATTATGTTTAATGACTTTGCCACGCGTATGAAATGTGGCCTTATCACTAAAAACAAGACGTTCCTTGAACTCGTCTTCTTCAAGTTTCTCTTGCATATCAACGCAGAATTGTTTGCGCTTTCGCTTGACATCTGCCGTTATGGCCTGAAATAGCTGCAGCTTGTAGGGTTTCATTAGCAAGCGTTTCCTCAGGATGCGCCAAACTGTCGTTGGAGGAATCTGGGTTTCCAGACTTGTTGTTCTTCTGGACTTCTTGTGGCTTCGCAAAAAATTTCGTGAACCCATTCGATCGTCCTTCCGATGTTATTGGTCATCCAAATCCTTTTGCCCCGCACAGACAGCCTTCCTCTTTGAATTTTTTGTACCATGTCCAAATCTGCATTGCCGTTGGTGACTGTTTAGAGAACTCTCACAAATTCAAGCTGCATAGTCTTGTTCGATTGTGTTCGAGCATACCCCAACACACCAAAAGCCTTTTCGCTTCCAGGGGAATGGCATTTCTATACCTGTAAAGATAAAAACATCAAACATTAAACATAAAGTTTTGACCTGTTTCTACACATTATGTTCACATTTTAAGTCATTCGAACGGGAACTGGCAAAGTTATTAGATTGCAAATGATATCAATTTTTTTAAACACCCTGTATATATATATATATATATATATATATATATATATATATATATATATATATATATATATATATATATATATATATATATATATATATCTATATCTATATCTATATCTATATCTATATCTATATCTATATCTATATATATATATATATATATATATATATATATATATATATATATATATATATATATATATATATACCTAACAAAACCGCAAGAAATAAAAAACTGGAAAAGTTTCTTCAGAAATATTATTTCCTAATTCGCAAAAATTCCGTATAGGGGTGGGATTCGAACCGTGCAAACTGAGGCAGCGAGCATCTGCTTCGATCTCAATTAAATCATCTCTTAGGCCACTTCGCTACGCGGAAGACCAAAAATTCTTCCGTATAAACAAGCTTTTAAGCTACGATTCACAAATTCGATCGGGACTATGAAAGAGAGAGAAAATTAATAGGAAATTCAAAGGACAAAGAAGAATTGAGGTGGACACGCGGCGAATATACAATATATAAATCTTTCATGAGCGCGAAAGAATGATGAAAATAAATCCAACAAACCGCAAAAAACAGAAAACGGGAGAATTTGTCTTCGGAAATATTATTTCCTAATTCGCGAAAATTCCGTACTGGGGTGCACACTGAGGCAGCGAATATATATATATATATATATATATATATATATATATATATATATATATATATATATATATATATATATATATATATATATATATATATATATATATATATATATATATATATATATATATATATATATATATATATATATATATATACTCGTATATATAAAAGACGAGGACAGCAGAAAAAAAATGCTTATGTAAATGTTTATATGCGAGAGACGAACGGCAAGCCTCAGGGAGGTGGTCTTTATAGAAAAAGAGCAAGACGATTGGGGTGATTATCTTAAGATCCAAAAAGGCATATTTTTTTGATTATCGAGCGAATTTCAGCAGTAATTTTAATTTTCGTGGTCCAAAGAACGTTACCGATCTGAATTATAAAAGTTTATTAACCGTGGCTTTATCTTTAGTTGAATTAAAGAAAAGATAAAAGACATTTCATTATGCGGTTTTCAATTAAAAGGGTTAGGAATCCTTTATCCTGGAAAAATTTCTTAAGATAAGAAAACTCTTCATGCACTAGCTTGCAATTGGACCATATTTGATATGCTCTATGTAGCAAAGAGTCTGTAGAATTAGTTTTGAAAGAGCCTGGAATTAAGCCAAAAAAGCTTGTTGCTAGGCCATTAAATGTTGCTTTGCAAAATACATTTTTAGATAATTCTGTTGGGGGCGAGTTAATTTGATGTCTGAATATGGCAGGTAGCCATTATTTTCTATGTCCATTGAGAATCCTACTTTAGGGCGCCATTTGTTAAGGAATTCGAAAAATTTAAAGGCATGTTCTTTACGGAACAGTGTTTTTATTTTTTGACATATATTCGTCAAATTTCAGTAATTTTGTTTTTATGACATCTTCTGTCGATCTCATCTGATGAACCGTCTTGCAGACTTGTTGGAAGCCTCTAGGCGACCTCGCACAGGCCACAGTCCTTTCTCACAATCTCCCGTTTTAGGCAGTTGAAGGACCTGGTAATCTTGGCCTTTACGTTGTCCTTCGTGTTAAAGCTGGATTTGTTAGTCTCTCGTTCCACCGCGCCCCACACATAGTAGTGTCATAGTAGTTCTTTGAAAGCCAGGCTTTGGTCTTCCGATTGGTGTGGCAGAGTGCATTCTTACTGTCACGCGTAAGCCCTCCCTGCAGCTTTCTGGTCAATCCAGGGCTTCACTACCTCGTTAAGAACACGGATGTAGCCGTTGGTGTTCAGCCTGAGGCCCCCAGAGAAAAACTGGAGTAGCATGATGTTACCTTCACTTTTAAATACAGTGAAGACCATGATTTTCTATGGAAGTTCATCTACATGACTCTAGGCACATTATTGGATGCGACAGGAAGCCACATGTTCTGATGGGAGTTAATTTTCTGGTTGTGCAGAAATTCAATCGTCGGACAATACTTACTACATATCTGGCTCCAACAAGTGTTTCAACTTGCTGATCAGTTTTTTAGGATATTTGAGTCTCTTTTCTTGCATCGTCTTGGACTGAATTTACCCTTTACTCTTCTTGTAGGAAAAATAGCAATTATCGTTATGCAACACCAGCCTGATGAACTTTTCATCCAACTTCACCTTTCTACAATGCAATGGCATTTATCGACTTTATGGAACCATTGTCCATGGTCTCTTTGATTAAAGCGACGAATTCTGGCATATTGTGGTGTCTGATTTTTGTCCATGGTTTTCCTCTCTGCTCTTGCCTCGTAGTCGAATCCTGAATTTTTTCGTTCCTTTCTGACCTTTTCCACCATCGTATTGCTTTAGTTTCAGGAATTCTTAACTCACCTTCACCTTGTTCAGTCTATCCAGTATTTATGGTGAGGTGGGGCCATTGAGATCAACTATGCTGGTTTTAGTTGTGACTTTTTAAAATAGGGATTTTACTGTTCTGATGCTATTTGGCTTGTAAATGGCATGCGACTGGGAAGTACTGTTGTACTTCAACGTATCAACAAATCTACTGCCGATCAGGGCAAAGGGTGATATCCTGTGTCAGGTAGTATTTGTGCTTTTCCATCTTAATGAGTACTGCATCAGCAAGGTGCGGGGCAGTTTTCTTGTTATTCGCCATGTCCTTGATTAGACATAGATCATTCACGGTTTTGAGTCTTCCCAGCTTTGATACATTTTTTTCGTCGTCATCAAGTTGATCTGCAAATATTATCATTTTCATGAAGTACAAATTTCTGGGTCAATCCAATGGCCTGATAAATGAATGGCGCCTGTTCAACTCCAGTGAATAATTTGAGGAGGGGTTCTTCCAAGAACAATGACTTCCTGTTCAGCCATTTCCCTGTAGGTGGCTCTTGGAAGCCTTTCTGCCATTAGAATGACTTATAGCCTTTCTTTACTCCTTTTCCGTTTTTCTTTCATCCATTTGCTATTGATAGCCAACATCTTTTGTTTTTTCTTGGAGAAATCCGACCAAACATGCTTTAAATGTTCAAAGCAGGAAATATCTAGCATTTTCACCCTCCCAAAACTGTTTCTCTCAAACTTCTATGGGCTAGATGATATACCTATTCGTTCCGCATTATATATATCAGGTAGACAGCTTCTCTGTGAACTCCACTTTTGCTAGTGTAGTGTCAAAACAAGGGCAGTAACATTATCTGAGAGTTTACATTTCTCCATTAAAGCTTCAGTGTGAGCCGTGCCAGAAGAATTTTCCATGAGGGTTACTCCAAATAATTTTCCTTCAGTCTATGAAGGGGAACAAGGAACTAGCACAGCTCAAGTCTTTGAGGTACTTCTTGGTTTACTTTCAAGACATCTTTGACAAACTTTTCATCCCATTGTAAGGCAGCATACAGCAGTGGTGGTCTTTCATAAATTTTGGACATGTATGTTGATGTTGAGAGGAGGAAGTTATTTAGATTTGCCCCTCTAGCTTTCAAGGTGACAGAAGCTAAAGTAGTAACTTGATTGGCTGATAAACTAAGATGATTAACTGTAATGAAAGTGACATCACATACCTTGACCTTCCTTGGAAACGTCAAACTCATATTAGTTACTTTATCTTGATGGTGGGAATATTCAGTTGAGCCACTTAAGGTAATGTCATATTTTAGTTGAGCTACTCAAGGTTATGTCATCCACACAAACATCTGCCGCTTGTTCTGCTATAGTTATAAAATAGTATAGCATTTTAAGGCAATAATTGTTATATACATGATAAATATCGCAATGGAGTACAACTTAAAACTTTTTGCGACTTTCAGAGTAATTACTTTTACCTTATTCTTATCTATGTTGCAGTCTTTTATTTCTCGCGGCTTCTTGCAGTTATCTTGGCTCAAACTTCTTGTTATTACTAGAAATATGACCTTTCCTCTCACACTTATGGTTTTCGTAGAACCCGATATCATCATATTTCTTCTTTTGGATAACTGTCTATTGTTATGTATTCCCTGAGTTGGATCTGTAGTTCATATATCGAACAGTCTGTCTAATTCCAACACAAATACTAGTCTTTTTCCTGCAGAGTTACTCATTATTCCTTTGCTATCCACCAGAGCACGATGTTTCTCATGTAGCTTTATGAAGAGCTTCATTGGTTTGTAGTTGGTTATTGTCTTGCTCCTATCGATCTAACAAAAGAGGATGATAGATTTAAACGTTTAATATACAAGGTCCTGAACCTTGGGCATCCCTACATTTTCTGTCAAATTCGGAAGATTAAAGAAAAACAGGAACGTCTATCTATTGGTGGGAAGCTGGGAACCACTAATAAAAGCTGGAGGGTATCAAACGTGAAAAGTTTCAGTGAGAGATCTAGTAGATGGCCCAGTTGAGACCTGTCTGTGGACACTAGATGGAGGTTCTCGAATATCAACTGCGCGCACACGTAGCTCTCAGTTTTTTTGTTTATTTCCATTGTGAAGTTGTATCATGTAGATAGTTGCCTACATTCTGATTGAGTTTCTGCTACTTCTTGAAAAATTATAGATAAATATTATTACCATTATTATTTTTGGGGGGATATTATTTCGTAATTTTATGTTTTTTTCATTTGATACTTAATCTGTTGCTCTATCTCAGAGTTCGAGGAACCTTTAGAGGTACTTCGCCCAAACAAATGCTGTCAAGCAAAATTAACCCCTAAGATATGAAAGTCCACAGAATCCGGGATACACAAAGAACATCTAAATTCTTAACGTGTAATTTTGAAATAAACTGAAAACTTATTGCTGTGTCCACTTAATTGTCATCACAAAGCACATAACATTACCCAAATTTGCTCGTCGAAAGTTCTAGGCCTCCTAACATAAACAATGCACTTCTATTGAAGGCAAGCAGCGACAATTCTGACAGTAGTGGTATTGCCAGTTGCTGCAATTTTGCCCGTTGTACATTATTAGTCACTTAAGAAATGGTCCCTACAAATTAGAAGTTATCTTTATCAAGAAACTGAAAATTATTTGTTTGAATCAAATATTAATTTCTTAATTTGTATCGTATAGTAAATAATTATATAAAATTTCCGCAATTTTATTTATAAGACTTCATTACCCCAGAGATTTTCATTTTTCCTCATTTGGGGTAATTTACCCTGGTTCACTTTATCTTGTGTAGATCAAAAGTTATAGGGCAAAACATGATTTAAGGGCCCTCGGAACTGATGCTTTTGGCCAGGTTACATGCAGAAAAATTAATGCTTCCTGCAGCAATGCCTCCCAACATCCCAAGTCAGATTAGTTGTGATTCCGGCTTTTTCAATTCAAAAGGAATGAAAATATGTACCTAAACGTTTGGAAATAAGAAAACGTTGATTATTGAACAGGGAGAACAAGGTGAACAGGGCGAACAGGGTGAACAGAGCAAACTAAGGTGGGTCTAGCCAGGAAAGAGAAAAGACTTTTATTCATATGTCGTTCGTTGAGTTTAAGAAAGCAAACAGTATAAATGAGTTGTAACATCTTCGTGCAAAGAAAGATACCTGGACCATGTAGAAAAAGTTTTATGGAAGAGGGAATTTGCAGCCGTAAAGCTTGAAAGAAGAAATAAAACAAAAGACTTGTGTCTAATCCCGTGTAGGTGGGTTTGCAATAGAATGCAATCAGGAATGAACCATGCCTTAGATGACATTTGCATCTACATAAATAGGGGGAGAAAAGTGTTTTCTTCTTGCTCACTCGTGAATTTATTATTTTGATGTTGCTCGTTAAGATAGAGGAGAAATTTAGAAGCACACTCAGGATGGTGAGATAATAGGAAAAAATTAATTACAAACTTCTGTAATAAAAGGGAGTCAAATCTGGTGGAAAACTCTATGGCCAAAGAGATTCATACTGGCACTTAAATATATTTTTAAACTTAGGTACGAGCGGTAATCCAATTCCTACCTTTTCTGAAACTCTTTCTCTCTCTTCGCGAGAAATAGAGAAGAAACGAATGAGGTTGGAATAAATGAAAATATTGATAATAATAATAAAAATAAAATTAATAATAATAAATGATAAATGCGGAGACAAAATGTAGGAAGAAAGAGTGGAGTAGAAAATGGTGGGAAATTTGGGTAAGAAGGAGGTCTCTCACTCACTTTAGCTCGGATAATAAAGCACAACTGTTTACTTAAGCTTAGTTTAATCATAATCTTAGCTTAAGGCTAATCAGAGGATTAGCGTTAGTCTGAGAACAAGGACCACCTTTGGGAGTTGCGTGTACATAACTCTGAAAAAGTGTGTGCTAACTATCTTGTACGAGCGCATGAAAAGCGTACACGCTGTATAAGTTTTTATTACCCTGGTAAATTGTCACTACTAGTAAGAGGGTTTAAGTTCTTTGTTCCTAATTGTTCTTTCAGTATTTAGCATTGATGCTATTTCCTATTGCATTCGTTTTCATCTTTAAACTTTTCTTTCTTTCAATCTTTCCAATCGTTTTAATTTAGCCATAAATTTAATTAATTGTTATTTTTCCCTCATTGTTTTCTCACTAAGTGCACTTGCTCTCATTGGTTTACCTGTTTCCTTTATTATGTCAAATTTCCCCCTCCCCCGGGTAGCCGATCAATAAGATTTTGCCATTGTTCTTTCGGTAGAGTCACTCGAAAGTCCGCTGAGTAGTTGAATAGAGATATCTTGGCAGGTGAGCCAGACATTGCTTGCATTTCATATCATAAGACTACTAATAATACCAAGAAGAGATCACATTCACTTTTCTGAAGAGCCAAAATTTCCCTCCTAACCAAACGCCAGCGCATAATTGTGTATCATCGCTTCCCATGGGATGTAATTTTCATTGTTGTCGCCGAATTTTACAGCTTTGATAAGTTTTCATAATTATGAAGATTTACTTGAATGAGGTGAACTGCCTCAGGCCTCCTTTGGGATAATGGAAACAAGGGGTGTTCGAATGCCTGAAAATGTCTCTGGATTCGATTTAATGGAGTATTTCAAGCGTCTTTTCCAGTATATATTCAATATCAATTTTATTTCAACTCGCTAAGTGTCATGTTCTGTTTATCTCAAGTATTGTAGAAGATACTGAGGCAATGGTTGTATTTGCTTCGAAAACAATGAAATTAGTGCATCACAACTCTGCATTAGTAATGATATTTGATGTCTCTTCCAAAACACGCTTCATAATTCGAAGTCACTAAACGGGTAATAAGGACTGCGACGCCAAGCTCACTCCAGCCTCTCGTTCAAGTTTACACAATATAATTATCGCTTTAATGAAGATGAGGAGCGAGAGAGTGAACAGGAACGCCTAAATAAGCCCTTCTATTGTTTGCATTTACTCCTTCGGTTCCTTCGTTGCCATCTAACGAGGTTAGGCACACTTTTGCTCTTATCAGCCTCAATTTGCTTGTCAGTGAAAGCGGGAAAGGTCCATAAGAACCTAATGAAGGCGTCTTGTGGCCACAGAGATCATTAAGCGGAAATAAAGGAGATTAGAAGTCAGTTGCCGATCACCTGCTAAGATTTTAAACGAGTCTACGGAGATTGGTGGATGCGACGGCTAATAATGATTCAAAATTTCATTAAACATGTATTTGGAACTTTTATTATGAATTAGCTCCAAATTTAGTAATTTAATTTCCTAGGTGAAGCTGGGGTTTACATAAAAACAGTTTATACTCATGGAGATAAGAACACACTTGAAACAAACTTACAGTTTTAAATTAAAATTATTCTGAGGACATTTAAGCAATAAATTATTAGGTTGCGGAATAAGTTCTTGCGGTTTTTTTTAATGTTGTGTTGATTTAAGTTTTGTTGACGTGATTTGTGCGCATATTAAGAAACAATAATAAATAATGAGAGCAAAATTTGCAAAGGTTAGGCTACGTCTCTTAACAGCGTAGACTATTAGGCTTTTGCTTAAGGCTACGTCTTGAAGTTGAATAATAAGTCATTATGGTTTATTTAAAAGTTGTGATAATTTAATTTTTGTTCTGTACCCTCAAAATGGAATGTCAAGTTGAAAGAAAGTCGCATTTTCGACACTTGTTGTTATTCATTTTCAA
This sequence comes from Ceratothoa steindachneri, assembly GCA_963969495.1. Classification (NCBI taxonomy): domain Eukaryota; kingdom Metazoa; phylum Arthropoda; class Malacostraca; order Isopoda; family Cymothoidae; genus Ceratothoa; species Ceratothoa steindachneri. The sequence continues at coordinate 171,500,309 of OZ018323.1, forward strand.
TCTAGACGGGAACAATGCAAACGCAGCCAAAGCTCGTCGCGATATTTGTGCTGTGTACGGGGAAAACGCTTTATCAGAAAGGACAGCTCAATGGTGGTTTTCATGTTTCAAAAACGTTCATTTCAATCTTAATGACGAAGAACGTTCTGGTCGCCACATTAAGTTGGATGAAGATCGATTGAACGACCTTCTTCATAAAAATCCTCGTCAATCGACTAGAGAATTAGCTGTACAATTGGCGTGTGATCAAAAAATTATAGTGAATCACCTTCATTCGATGGGAAAAGTTAAAAAACTTGGTGCATGAGTTCCGCACGCTTTGAGCGAAAGCAGCAAACTTCAACGCTCCACAATTGCCGCAGGTTTGCTTGCTCGTCACAAGGCTACTCGTGGAATTAAGGACAGATTTCTTCACCGCATCATCACTGGCGACGAAAAGTGGTGTGTTTATGTCAACATGAACCATTGAAAACACTGGCTTAGCCCCAATAAAAAACACTTCCGCAAGGACTTCATCCACGAAAGACGATGCTGTGTGTGGGGGGGGATTGCGAAGGCATCATTCTTTATGAGCTCCTTGCGAACACCGAGGTGTCAATGCAAAACTCTACGTTCGACAAATGTATAGACTCGCTGAAGCTATTCGTGAAAAGCGACCTCATTGACGTTATGGAGTCCTTCTGCAACACGACAATGCTCGTCCTCACATTGCTAATATGACAAAAGACGCCATCCAAACGCTTAATTAGGAAATCCTGCCGCATCCTCCATATTCGCCAGACTTGGCTCTATCGCATTTCCATCTGTTCCCATCACTCTCCAACAATTTGCGCGGCGTTTCGTTCAATACTGATGTAGAATTAAGAACCTGGTTAGAAGAATTCTTCGAGTCAAAATCCAGAGATTTTTATTGCAGAGGCATCGAAAAACTAGTTGAACGTTGGGACGAAATCATAAATAGCAACGGAGAATACATTATTGATTAAATTGCATATTGTTATCAATTAAAAATAAGGTTTTTCTAAAATTGTTAATGGTAAAGAATAAATTTGATAAAACCGCAAGAACTTATTCCTCAACCCAATACTTAGTTCATTAAAGAGGAAAGGAAAAATTACGAGTTTATCTGGTTTATACCATATTTATTTAGCTCTGAGCGTAGATTTTACCGAAATCAGAAATTTCCCTCTCACCGGAAATCTCGCACTACTCTCAAATTCATAAATGTTTTTCACTGCAGTAGTAGGAACAAAAAAAAACCCTATAAATATAAACAAGCCTAAAATATTCATTTTATTTAACAAACAATAAAATAGAATTGTTTGGTCTCAATTTAAGGTCCCTATTTGTTTTAAAAAATAACCATATATGTTAAAACAAGGTCTGCTGACCAAATGTGCGTGCTATCACTTATTCTGATTTATGACCTTACTACCTTCAAAACTTTCAATAAGTCCAGAATTAACCTTGTAAGGACCTTTGTAATTATATCATTCGATAGAGAATGTAAAACAACACAAGGGATTCAAACTTCGTTAGAATCGGCCGAATAGTTACAATGTTATTACCAAGACAAAAAAAAAGGCAAAACGGTCCCCGACCGACATAATGAGATGTAGAGTCACCCGCGACTAAAAATAGAAGTAAATCCTAAAAAACAAGTAGAAATAAAATCAATAAGATAAAAAAGGCAATTTTATACCAACGCAGTATTGTGTTTACGTTCTTTTTCTTCTTCTGTTTGTAATATTCCTCTTTCTAGTGAGAGCTTTTCATGAAACTATAAAACTGTTCTTCGTATTTATAAGTATGAATATCCAGTGGTGGCTCTTTCCAATCTAAGAAGACAACATATTAATCAACCATATCGATGGCAAGTTCCATTAATAGAGGAAAATGTCGATGGAAAATTCCATTAATAGTGAAAAATGTCGATAGTAAATTCCAGAAATAGAGGAAAATATCGATGGCATATTTGATTAATAGAAGAAAATATCGATGGTAAATAGCGATTGTAAATTCCATTTATGGAAAGAAATGGCGATGGTAAATTCTATTAATGAAAGAAAATACTGATGGTAAATTCTACTAATGGAGGAAAAAGGTCGATAGTAAATTCTTTAAATGTAGGGAAATGTCGATGGTAAATTTCATTAATGGAGCAAAACTCGACGGTAAATTCATTAATATAGGTAAAATATCGATGGTAAATTCCACTAATAGTAGAATAATGTCGATTGTAAATTTCATTAATGGAGTAGAAATGTTGATGGTAAATTCCATTAATAGATGGAAAATGTTGATGGTAAATTGGAATAATGATGGAGTTTGTCGATGCTAAATTCATTTAAAGGACTATAACTATCGATGGTGAATTCCTTAAATGGAAAGAAAATGTCGATGGGAGTTCCATTAATGGAGCAAAAATTTCGATGGTAAATTCCATTAAAGGAAGAGAAATGACGCAGCTAAATTTCATTAGTGGATGGTAAATCCCATTCGTGATGAGAAATAGTTGATCTTAAATTCACTTAATGGAAGGAAAATGCAGATGATAAATTATATTAATGGATATAAATGTCGATAGTTCCATTAATCAATGAAAAATTCGTTAATGAGAAAAGTTTCGATGGTGAATTCCATTAATGTATTTAAAAATATTATGGTAAATTCTACTAATGGAAGAAAATGTAGATGGTAATTTACAACAATGGATGAAAAATGTAGATGGTAATTCCCATTAATAGAGTAAAATTTTCGATGGTAAATTTTACTATTGGCGGAAAAATGTCGATGTCAAATTCCATTAATGGAGGAAAAAATGTCCACCGTAAATTGCATTACAGTTTGAAAATGTTTATGGTAGATTCACCTAATGACAAAATAATGCCGACGGTAAATTCTATTTATAGGGGAAAATGTCGATGGTAAATTTAATTAATGGAGGAACATATCGATGGGAAATTTTACCATTCGAGGAAAAATATCGATGGTAAATTCAATTAATGGAAGGAAAATGTCTAGGTTAAATTCCATTAATGGAGGAAAAATGTCGACGGTAAATTCAATTACTAGTTGGAAAATGTCAACGGTAAATTCTATTAATGTGGACAGAATATCGATGGTAAATTTCATAAATAGAGAAAAAATGTCGATGGTAAATTTCATTAATAGACAAAAAATGTCGATGGTAAATTTCATTCTGGAGGAAAAGTTAACAAAATAACAGCAATACGCTAAAACACACGAAAATTTAAAGCTGCTATGTGACCACTTCATCTCAAGATTCTAAGAAATATGACCCGATTATCAATCGAGTCGGGTTTTATTTAGGCCGAACTTTTAGGAGACAAATTCGTTGAGAAACTTTCAAAGTTCACCGTTATTCCAGAAGGTTGGATTGGCGCACATCCAAGCCTATGAATATGCGTTCTTTTTCCCACTTATTAATGTTCTATTAAACAAATAGCTACATCATTACCACCTAATAGATAAGGAAAACAATGTGCTGTAGCACCTTTCAAAATCATGGTTCATTTGTAAGTATAAGAATCCTCCCCCACCCACAGCAATAGGGACATAAAATATCGTAGAGTTCTCGTTAGATTAGTTGACAAGGCACTGGAGTTCTGACGCCAAGGTATCGGGTGCAAATGGAAAGAGAGCAGACTCAAACCTTAGAGGGCACAGTTAACTGTTACCTATTAGAGAACGAGGAAAGCTACCACCGCGAAGATAGGCAGCTCCTTATCCACGTCAATACGAACATAACCAATAATAACACCGCTGTATTTCCTTCCCCATCCTCACAACTCAACAAATATACTCTCTCTTGCGTATCCGAAGGGGTATTTTTTCTTCGCATACTCTGGCGAGTAAAGGGAACATCCACCCCCGGGGTCTGATGGAATCTCCGTCTGCTGGTTAGTTAAACAACGATACTATCCAGCAACACCCTCGCTCCACCCACCCCGAAACAAAGCCTGACCACTGGTGTTCTCGATCTAAAAAGCGATTTTTACTCCTCTTTATGCCAATTTCATTATTCTGTCCGCGTATCTTGTCGCGAGACGGCGTTACTAACAAAATATTCTCTACTTCTCCCTCTAATATGGCTTCTTTCAATCACACACTCCCATAATCTATTCCTATTTTACGCGCGCGTCAAACCCTCAACACATCAGAATGCAGTATGTAGCCTTTCATATATTCTCTTCATAAATCCATTATTAACAAAACTTCTTACATAATCGCCGAATATTTTATTATACATGTACATATCTGCCTCTCCATTTCTTTTTCTCCTGACCACCCAAAACCATCTCTATTTTTTAAATTATCTTCTTCCGTAATTGTTTTTGTGTTCTTTCTAAGTCTTCAGGCATTTGATATATGGACTTACCAGTTATTAATGAGTATATTTTATATTTACGTGTTTTTAAGTCACTTTAGCTCATTTTATTTTTAATATTAATGCTGTTAATTTATCTTTTGATTGGATAAAGTTCTGTTTTGTATATACTTGGGGCGGTCAATAAGATTTGCGAATCGGTAGGGCAAAACAGAGGAAGGGGATGGCTGTTTGTGGGGGTGTTAGGACAAGTTAGGATAAGTCAGGACCTGCAGCCGCACGCTCCTGCCTCGTCTATTTAAGAAGCAGTAGCTGATCGCAGATCGTCAGTCACAAATTTTCAACAATGGAGAAGGTTGAGCACCGCGCAGTGATCAAACTTTTGACCAACGAGGACAATGTCGCCCGTGTGGAGAGGATAATCCTCGAAAATCGACGGGTGAAGGTCGAAGAAATCGAACAAGAGCTTAAAATATCACATGGAAATGTTATCAACATCATCCAGGACAATTTGGCCATGACCAAGGTCTATTCTCGTTGGGTCTCTAGAAACCTCACGGCCCATGATCGACTTCAACATCGTCAAAGTTCACAAGGCTAGAGTTGCACAAGTTGCCCTGCGTGAGTGCGGACTTCAGGAGCTCAACCATCCCCCCTACAGTCCAGATATGGCCCCCAGCGACTACTTTTTATTCCGCCAGCTTAAGGCTGTACTGCGTGGACGCCGGTTTGGGGACGATGAAGATGTCCAGCTCGCCGTCCAGGAGTGGATTGAACAGCAGTCGGGAGATTTCTGGTTGTCGGGAATTGAAGTCGAGGGTAGTCATATTGAAAAATAATAAAACACTTTTCCTTATATCCGAATTGCAAAACTTATTGACCTCCCCTCGTATATATATGCAACAAAGCCCACAGGAAAAAATAATACAAAGATTTCAAGTACTTTTGAACTTTATTTCAAGTTCTTTATCAAGGTTATTCCTTGATAAAGAACTCGTAATAAAGTTCGAAAATACTTGGAATCCTCGTATTATTTTTTTATGGGCTTTGTTGCATTTATTGCTTACTCACGCGATACTTTGTGATTTTTCCATATATATATATATACATATAGGGTCTTTCAACAAGGACGCTCGTGCTTTGTCAGGAGATAGTGGCCATATTGTTCAAGCGACATCTGACAACCTCACTGTGAACTGTTCAATAGTACCTGGCAAATCACGATGGAAGATTATAGCGTTGAACAGCGTGTGCAAATCATCAAATGTTATTATCAAAATCAGTGCTTCGTTCGACAAACATCCCGCGCATTACGTGATTTCTATCCCCGCCACACTCGTCCTGCCGAGTCCACTGTTCGACGCTTGGTGGCTAAATTCGAGGCAAAAGGGTCGATCGACAATTAGCCAACACCCGTACGTCACCGAAACTCAAGGTCTGCTTAAAACATCGCTGCCGTAAATGAGAGTGTACGGGAAAATCTGAGGCAGTCAATTTCTCGTCGTTCACAAGAACTTGGCCTTTCTTTGACTTTAGTTTGGCGAATTATGCGTAGGGACTTGGGTTTGCACCCGTAAAAAATCCAACTTACCTTATACGAGAACAATGCCTGGGGCGCTGTCATCGCCTTCGCAACCACTTGAGGAATCATGGCAATCGAATTCTCATTTTTTCTGATGGAAAAAACTTCACGGTCAATCCGGTCATCAACAACAGAACAACTGCATAGTAAGCTTCGGCGAGGATGTCTCTGAGATCCGATACGTGTACCCGACCAGGCACCCGACCTCCATGAAGCTGTTCGGCGTCGTGTCTTCGAGTAGCGAGAAGATCCCACCGGTGTAGTTCGTGGCCGCTTACAGGCTTGCCGCGGCCGTTTTTAAGGACATCTTGTTGATGAGAGTCTCGCGCTGGACGAGAAAATGATCACGAAGCTCGAAGAAGGCGGACTAACTCTTTCAGCAGGGCGGTACCCAGCCCCACACGGCTAAGCATGTACACGAGTGGTTGGTATCAAGCATGAACTTCTGGTCGAAGGACTTTTGGCCACCGCAGTCACCCGACCTCAATCTCCTTGACTACAGCGTGTGAGCGCATGTCAATAGAAAGGCCTGCAAGGTCTGTCACAGCAACGTCGACGAGCTGAAGTCCTCCGTCAACTGCGTGAAGGCCAGTAGGAGGAAGGAGTTCGTCCGCAACGTGTGCGCGGTCTTCAGGTCTTGCCTGGAACACGTGTTCGACGAAGGAGGGCAGCAACCTTGAATAATATTACAATTTAAACACATATTTATATGTTAAAACAATATATACGGGTTTAACTGCATCAAATGATCATTATATTCTTTGACGAGATAGGCCATAGGCCTATCCAGCTCCGGCCACGGGGTTTGGGTCTAACAAAAATGTAAAAGTTTCCAGTACTTACGAGTATCTTTTAATCTTTTATTTCTGGTCTATCTTAGTGATGCTTATTTTCTATGCCTAAAGGCAAGAAAAGCCGTCTATCGGAATTCTTCAGAAAAATAAAAAAAAAACAATCTTCACTACACTTTTTTTCAACTAAATTTGCTCTAATAATAATATTTTGCTTTATTCGTTTTTAGCGGTCAATAGCTATTTGCTCCAACTAAAGATTGAAATTGAATATCTATTTTAGAATCAACTTCGATTAAAACTTCCAATGTACGCCTCCTATCCCCCCCTCCCCCAAAACACCCATGCCTAAATTTTAGTAAATGTTCTGAACTTCATCATTTGTATTTTTTTTTAATCAAATTATTCGATAATGATATATATTTTTTTCTGAAATTCTCAATTTTTTCTAAACGATTCCAAAGTTAAAATAAACTCTTCCCATGAACCAATGTCAAAACATTTGACCATGACTATATCTATATCCCGAAATTTTCTCTTGATCAATTTGTACATTCAGACTTTTTTTTTTAAAACGAAAAATATTCCAGAAAAATCCCCGAGGGTAAATTGTAACAACCGAAAATTATTTGTTGAGTAACTTATACCATTGTCCTTTCTCATCTAAGTCTGTTGTGTTATCAGTCCAGATCATTTTAGCCAGCATATTTTGTGAATGAAAATGCTCTTTTGCACATAACTTTCAGTTTCATCCATCTGAACATGTAAATGGACATATACAACTTATAGACACGCTTATTTTTTATTTGTAATTTATCATGCGTTACTTACCATTATTTGGTTTGAAGCTACTGTAATTGTCCAAATAATTTTGGCTGCTACTGTACATTGAGATAAAATTTTACTCTTTATCCAAAGATATAAGTGTTTTCCTCGTTTGGGCCGGAAGTTTCTTTCGAAATTTGTTACAAACTCCCACAAATATTGTTTCTGTTGTTCATCGTTTGGTCATTATTTTGTTGTAAACTTCTATCAATTTCACGCTTCTTTCAGCAATAACATTGACCACTTTCATGGGGCTAACTATATTCTTTGCAATCCACAAACTATTCCAATGGCCATTCTTCCATTGGTTTGGTCAAGAAAGACGATGATAATCCCAGTATTTTGAAGAAAGACATTGCGTTAGCAGTCACAAAATATTCAATGTCTATTTGCGTCTTCTTTGGCAGATCTCGATCTGATGGTATTGTAAGAGCCTCTTACATTCTTTATTTAGTATCATGACTAATTTCACAACCAGAGAAATCTAAACCAATCTACTTTTCTGAGAAATAGCACAAATGATTCCTGAATTTCTAAAAAATTGTAGTTGCTAGTTAGTGATTTGTATTTTTGTCATTATGAATGTTTTTGGACAGCTACATATCATTAGGTGAAGCACTGAAAGCTGAGAACCAATGTTCAATATAAAGTGAAACAAAATTCAACAAATTAGTGTTAGAACTTTCTTTTCTTCTGCAGTTAATTTACTTTTTTACCATAAAGATTTCAATTGAATATTTAAGTTTCACCCTACAGTGTTCTCTATGATATGCGCCTAGTTTCTTGAATTTTATTCTCGTTGATGGAGTACCTCCTAACAAGATTATTTTGGGTTCCAATAGCTTTTTATAATCACCGCGAGTCTATTGTGCATTCATTTATCTTGCTGCAAAGGCAAAGATTTCCTTCTGTTCCTATTGTCGGCAATTAGTAACCAATAAAATGTAGTTAAATCAAGCACTTTTCCATTTTTTTAAAATCTTTTACATAACTGAAATCTTGACATAAAGATGGCTGTAATGTTAGTGACACCATTGTTTCTACAACAACTCTCAGCAGAAGACTGACCATGCACGTGCAAGAATATGTTATTAAACTCTATTACCACAGAATAAGGAGAGAAAATAACCAGTATCGGACTTCCGTAGAAAGTCCGATACTGTTGATCTACAAATTCTTAAAGCTCTACTCATCAAGGAGATAAAACATGAGCTCAACGCAAAACTTACAATCACAGACAGTATTCTCGACTTGTTCCATCAAATAGCTGAAAACTACCCCACCCCACACTTATATAAGAACGCCACAAAGAGTCAGCAAATCATGTTAAACTGCAAAGGGTCCAAAATAAAGCGATCTACATCGCAACAGGAAACCGAAGGAGAGAGAGGAGAAGGCAGAGTGAGTTCCACGGTGAACTGGGTATAACCCCCATAAAAGTGGAGCTTCACCTGAGAGCAACTTAGATCTGGCACAAGTGCACGGGCACCTCCCTCCCAAGTTTGTGCTTGAGCATATGGACTTTGATGACATAGGACGCGCAATACCCTTTAAAAGTAGCAGACTACTCATTGACGATGACGTAGACCCAAGGTTCACTTAGATATTTTCACAATACAAAACGCAAACAAAGCCACACGATATTATTCACTAAATTAGCAAATGCTAATTTTTTCTAAACTTCCCCCAAAATTTTGTGCGATAAACTCGCCAAAAATTCAAAAATAAATACCCCCACCCCCCCTAAAAAACAACAAAATAACCAAATAATAAAAAACTCAAAATCTGGGCGTAAACTACCCGGATAAGAAGATGCAAATCTTCGCAAAAAAACAAGTAGAGAGCAAATAAACCCACTGCTACAAAGGCTTGAAGGCCTTTCACATATATAATATATATATATATATATATATATATATATATATATATATATATATATATATATATATATATATATATATATATATATATATATATCACAAATTATATAACAAAACGCATAGAAAGCCAGAGATGCCCTTTCACCAGGGACCTGACTTTCATACTTCTTTTCAGTTTCACTTTCCTATAATTTTCTTCATTTTCCCCACTATATTCCTCACTTCTATATGTCCAATGTCCAATGTCCAGAATATCATGAACTGCTCAGCTTTGGCTCGACTCACATCGACGAATTTGAGCTCTCGCAGCTTGAAGAATTCTTGCACAATATTTTTTGCATCGGACGCTAGATCTTTCTAGAACAGAGGAAGAAGAAAACGAAGCTTAGATACTTAGAATGATAACACTGGGGAACGATGTATTTGGTGAATTGACAAAAGTACATTTTCCTATCTAATTCGAGTATACTGAATTCAAATCTGAAATCAGATTCTCTCTAAATGCTACAGACTTTTCGTAATATCAATAACTAATATTATACAATAATTTTCATTTTATCACGCCTATTATCATGCCCTGAAGTAATTTTTAATCATCCTTTTGCGTTATTTATAGTAAAGCAGGTTTTTGGAACAAACATTTTATTGCATATAAGAAGAAACTTGAATATTACACATTCGCATTACAAATACTGTAATCAAATAGATGCTAATTTATTAATGACCGTACATCAGGCTGGAGGACCTCTTCTTGATTTCAAACGGGCAAAGATTTGCGTTGGTAACTCTTTCTTTTGTAAGTCTTCTCTGGCTGATCTGATCTAATCGTCCAGCAGTATTCCACCATCATGTGACTATCCCAGTGACCTTGGTAGCGCTCTTCCATCGTCATTAAATCCTGATGGAAGCGTTCCTCTTGTTCGTTGCTCACGGCTCCCAGATTCTCTGGGAATCGGTAGAGGTGACTATTTAGGAAAGGTAGCTTTACACTCATGTTGCATCTCAGATTATGATATGCTAAAGGCATATTAGTAACTAGGTATATACGAGGGGCGGTCAATAGATTTTTCAATTCGGGTATAAGGAAACGAGATATGAGGAAAAGTGTTTTATTATTTTTCAATATAACTACCCTCGCCCTTAATGCACTTGGGCCACTTGTCCCTGAGGCTTCGAATTCCCGACAACCACAAATCTCCCGACTGCTGTTCAATCCACTCCTTGGCGGCGAGCTGGACATCTTCATCGTCCCCAAACCGGCGTCCACGCAGTGCAGCCTTGAGATGGCGGAATAAAAAGTAGTCGCTAGGGGCCAGATCTGGACTGTAGGGGGGATGGTTGAGCTCCCTAAATCCGCACTCACGCAGGGCAGCTTGTGCAACTCTTGGCCTTGTGGACAGGGGCATTGTCGTAAAGGAGCAAGACACCACGTGTCAACTTGCTGCTCCGCTTCTGACGGATGCACTTCTTCAACCCAGCCAGTTCCTCGGCGTAATATTGGCCTGTGATGGTCCTTCTACGAGGCACATAGTCCACCATCAACACTCCCTCAGAATCTTAGAAGATGGTGGCCATGATCTTCCCGGCTGAGAGTTGGGTCTGGAACTTGATGAGGGTCGGAGAGCCCCTGTGTTTCCAGGCCATGCTTTCGAGCTTAGTCTCGGGATCCCAGTGATGGACCCACGTTTCATCACCTGTCACTATGCGTGACTCGTATCCCGCCGGGTCTTGGTTGTACAGGAGCAGCAGCTCCTCCGAACTTTGACGACGTTGAAGTCGATCATGGGGCAGGAGGTTTTATGAGGTTTCTAGGGACCCGACGGGCAGAGACCTTGGTCATGGAAAAATTATCATAGATGATGTTTTTTAACACTTCCATGTGATATTCCAAGTTCTCGCTCGATTTCTTAGACCTTTACCCGTCGAATTTCGAAGATCATCCTCTCAACACGGGGCGCATTGTCCTCGTTGGTTACGTCTGACGTCCGTCCGGGACGGGGGTCATCTTCAAGGGACTCACGACCATGGCGGAACTCCCTATTCCAGCGAGCAATGGTTGCATAGTAAGGGGCGGTGCCGGTGTATACTGTAACCATGCGTTCATGGATCTCTTTTGCATTCTTGCCTTCCTTGGTCCAAAATTTAATCACTGCGCGGTGCTCAACCTTCTCCATTGTTAAAAGATTTGTGACCGACGATCTGTGATCAGCTACTGCTTCTTAAATAGACGAGGCAGGAGCGTGCGGCTGCAGGTCCTGACTTGTCATAACTTGTCCTAACACCCCCACAAACATCCATCCCCCTTCCTTTGTTTTGCCCTACCGATTCGCAAAACTTATTGACCGCCCCTCATATGTGCTTTTTTTTGCCCAAGAAGTTACGAACAACGGCAGAAAATGAGAGCCAGGCTGCCTTCTCTGTTTCATTCATGGTGTTCACGAATATAGAATCACTCAGAAGTTTTCGGATTTGAGCACCATCAAATACTCCTGCTTCTATTTTTTCGTATGGCAAAGCAGGAAACTCCGATACTATGTACTGAAAACAATCATTGTCAGTGTTCAATGCCCTTACATACTGCTGCATCAACCCCAGTTTGAGATGAAGTGGAGGGAAAACGATCTTCTCTCGACTTAAAATTGGCTCATTAACAATATTTGGCATTCCTGCTTCCAAAGTTTTCCGAACTGGCCAATCTTTTAAGGACTAGTTTTTGTCACGGGCTCGACTGTCAAACATACAGATATAGCATGGAAACTCTGTATATCCTTTTTGCTGGCCAAGGAGGAAGTTGACCATCTGAAGGTCTACACATATCCAATTGTGTTCATAGTACTTAAGTAAATCCATGACCATTCTTATGTCATCGTGAGTTTCTCGCAGATAGACAGAGTGACCGAGAGGAACTGTACCAAAGTCATTGCCATTATGCAAAAGGACACACTTGAGGCTACGCTTGGAACTATCCGAAAACAGTCTCCACTTAGCAGGGCTATAGGTGCCAAATCCCAACTCGGTAAACAGACTAGTAACATCGTGTTAGTATAAAAATTGTTTGTCCTCAGAGAAATACTTAACAAATGTACTCTCCCTTGTTTGCTAATATGATACCCGGACCGACTTGTCAAGTATATGTTTTTCACTCAACCCTGGAGGCTAAAAGTTCTGAAGCTTTCTTGGGGAGCGCCAAATCACGTATCAAGTCATTCAAATCCTCTTGATTGAAACAGTGAGGAGCTAATGTCTGTTCAACATCTGATGATGAATCTGCAGACTTTGAATCCATTCCGTGGACGTCCATATCAGATACATCATTTTCATCCTCGGAGGAAGCATATCCACTGAAAATCGGAACTGGTAAAGACTCAGAATGAGGTACTGGCCGGATTTTCGAGGGAATGTTGGAGTAGTCGATCTTGTGCCGACTTTTCTTGCCAATCCCTTTAGTATTCACCAGACAGAAATAACAGTCCGATGTATGATCCTTTCGCTCTTGCCACACCATGGGGATCCTAAAGGAAGACCATTTCTCTTTTCTTTTGTCCACTCACGAAGAGTTCCACACAACTATGGCAAACAGCATGTGGGGCCTACTTCTTATCTTGATCGCCAAGAGGAACATCAAAATCTTCTTTATATGTGCATATCACAAAGTTTCATATATTGCGCCTTTGATGAACAAGCATGTAACAGCCACATATGTAGCAGAAGGTGTCTGGATCATTAACGCAATTTCCTCTTGAGGAAGCCATCACTCTAACATGAGACCTGAAGAAAAGAAACAATAATATCAATATTTTGCACAATAACACTTATTACTATCTTACTACTATGTACTGTGAATTAATTGCTTTCTACCAGCACCCTCTCTGTCCGTCCGGACGGCAGTTTTCGGAAAAAACAGAAAATAGAAATTACAGAATAACTATAGAATATAGGTAAAACTTGATTATATATATGAAATCAGCATGAACAAATGTATTAAAATTGGCAGATAAATCTAAGTCACCAGAAATTGTGATTAAAATTGTTACCCTGTGTAATCTATAGCTATTACGAGCCATTCGACTGCACTCATTCTTTTCAGCTATAACTTATCACTTCACCTTTTCCCTCGGAGCCTTAATAAGAGAATTTTACACTGGTTGCTTTAATTAATATTATTGAGACTGAAATTCATTCCCCTCTTCGCTCCTGCCTCCTCGTGCGTAGTGAGTGTACTGCCAATGAGAACCTATTTCAAATTATATCCATCATGTGATATGACATAATTCGAGGCTTTGGGGAAAGCAGGTTTGAGGAATAGCCCACTGTCAAACACTCCGTCATAGGCACCCCAGATAAGAGGCGAAGCTGCAACCTTTGGGGAAGAATTCACTTTATCCTTAAGGCCCCAACCAGGGACACAGAGGGACATAAAACCGTTTATGTGCATGCCGGAAGCAGCTTCGATATACAAACCCCAGAAGGGGCGGCAATCCCCGGATGGTGGTAGTTGATTCGATCACCACCTTTCATTAAGTGCGTCATGAGTCATCCTTCAGGAGGGCCTCTACACGTTCATCTACTCATCCATTAATCATTTTCATCCAAGCAGTTTTACCAGCTATGCGCGGGGTTGTAGGGAACCATTCTCATTTTCATAAAAGAACTAACATAACCATAATTCCAGAACAAAGAAAAATACATGTATTAGGAAAAAAGAAACACATCACCAGGAAACAGACTCCGCACGAGCCTCCATCGACGACACCGAAGGTGCGAAGAGGGTGCTTCTTTGTAAATTCGCAGGCAACGAGAATTCAACACGAGAAAGAACCCTGTAGACTATTTAATCAGAAATTGGCGTCGTCCTCCTGCTGCTTAAATAAGAGTTTAATTGCTACGTTACACTCTAAGATATCGAAAAGGACCTGAATATTCTGTTAAGCGAAGTCGCAACGAAGAAACTTGCGCCAAGATCGACCTCGCATCCCGCACCACCCCGGATGTCACAACAAAAAAATCCGTAATATGCAATCGCCGTGACCCTTGGGTAGGATCACAGTCAGCCAAGGAAAAAAACAAGCACTGGAAAACAAACTAGAGTGTGCAACTATTAAGAACATGGTCAAGTTAAAAAATCAAAACTATAAATAACTTACCCATGTCCTCAAAATAAATTCCCATACGACGATAATTGCAAAGAAGCTTCAGAACAAGGTTCAGTTGTCTTTTATACAAAAATATTGCCGGACCAAATCGAACGAGAATCATTCATCTCTGTCCAGGTGTGTTTCACATGCTACGCCATGGATAAACATACGACCAAATAATGCATCTATAAGGGAAAGGCTTGTTCAGAATGTGCGAGTCAAGCCCACAGGTGGGAAGAATATAAAGCACCGAAAAGAAATTTCTTAACTGCAGGAATGCACATATGAAGCTATCTATGCCATACTCGATGAAGAAACATATCATCAGTCAAAAGAAAAGTTAAATAAACGAAAAAAAGGATAGAAGGAAAAATACAAGCTACGTCGATCAACAGCAAAACGACCAACAAAAGCACCTGCTCCACAGACTACGACGGTGATCATTGAAGGACTCATGCGACCACACCTCCTACTCTGCATAATGCATTCTCATTTATTTAACATAGCGAGCCAGGATCCTATACCAAGAAACTGGAAACAATATTATAAAAACGGTCTTAAACTAATGTAGTTTCAAGAAAACCCACTCTTAAGGGAAACATATAACATAAATATGCTACCCATCCTAGAGGAAGAAAATAAAGACAACAAAGAAGAAGAAGAAACTGAAATGCACAACGCACTCAAACAAGGTATAATTAATCGTCCATGGATTCTGCCACAACTTATCGAACGACCAGTTCAATAAAAACCGATCTAGTCGCACTCGAATCCCAGCCCGTAGGGAAAAAGTAAGGGCAGAAAAATTACAGAAGTGCAAAAGGCCAACATGATTACGTCGCAGCGAAGACTAAAATTATTCACCCGCAACATTGACAGTTGGAAAGAAAAAAGAATATATAACTCAAATATAGTAAGAAAATAAGATCCGGAAATTGTCCTGCGTACATAAAACGGAATTAATATTTCAAAAAAAGAAACAAGACAAGATACGATGGTGTATTCATCGGAGTGAACACGAGGATCCTTTACAGTGAAATAAATGATGTCGAAGAATCCTACCTAATCATAAATATAGAATGATTACAAGTGGCCTTGTAGGAACCGGGGCATACAAACTCCCAAGGCACCCTTACTTTCCCATTCCCAACTTCCTTAAGCTCTTTCGCTGATCAGCAACAACCATATTGGTCGGAGATCTCAACACCAGATCCAGGTTAGCAGGATATACAATCCAAGCACACTGAACAGGAACACCACTACAACTTCTAATTCAAAGAAATCTGGTCCACAGAGAGTGACCAGACTTCCCCAAATTTATCAGTGATAGAGCATCCACTACCACTGATATCGTTCTGATAAACTCCAATTTCAACCTTAATCTCCATACTGAACCAGGGGCGGCAACACCCTCCAACCACCTAAGCATGTTCACTATCATATCCACCTCTCCCATCTAAATCAAGATCCAATAGAGACGACAAATTAGAAAAACAGACTGGAACAAATATAAAGAACCCTAAACACGATATAAATAAGATCTAATAACCAAGAAAAAAATGAAATAAAAAACAATTAGAACTATGAACCACAAAAATAACAAAATCCAACAAACTATACACAAAAAATAGAATATAGAACTTTATCTGCACCACGATGGGGTGACGAGATCAAAGAGAAAATAAAAGAATTCCAGAATCTAACCAAAGAAGTTATGGAAATGGGAAATAAATACAATGGAAAGGCATCGCAGGATAAGAGCTATCAGAAGGCAAGTAGGTATACTGATACAAGTAAAATTAGATCTAGCTTGGAACAATATTCTAGAAAAAAATGGAGATCGAAACAAATGCAAGGAAATTTTTGAATCAATACAGATGCAGAGGATCGCAACCAAAAAATTTTTAAAAAATTACAAGAAAGGGTACTCCTGTACATGACTCGTCCGCTCCAAGATGCTTTACCAGATAATCCAATCACATATTTTGTGCAACTCATAAATAACAAAGGCCCAAAGAATACAAAACTGGGCCACCAGATTCATCTCAAACAAGAGAAGACACGATCGGCTCACGCCAGAGGAACTACACCGAAGAACGGCACTAAAACCAGTAAACAAAGTTCTCCACGAATGTGTGAAAGACCAATAGAACAAACTGAATGAAACACAACCAAAGGAAGAAATAAACCAAATCACTCTACCTGATATGGAAATTTGTCCAATCCGATATAAGCAACGATTTGATAGAAGCAAAATAAGGACACTACAAAATATTAACTCAATATATCGATGAAAGAAAGAAAAAAAACGCGAATAAGACAAACGAAATTGACAACTTAACCAGTAAACCTAAATAGGCAACTGAATTAGAAAAACCTAAATAGATAACCGTTGAGAAAACAAATGGAAAAAAATGATGAGAAACTCGAAGACAAAAGAAATTAAAAATTTTAAAAATGCAAGAAAAAACAAAATATAAGAAAAAGAAAAAAGTGCGAGAACAAGCATAAAACCAATAAATAGAACAACAAATGATACAAACACTCAAATGAGCAAACGATAACAAAGGTTTGAACGCTACAAATACAACTCAATACACACCGAAGGAAGCAAAAAATAAAAATGAAAACGAAATTTTGCCACGTAACTTCGCAGAAATCATTATCTTACTACCCATATCACCCCTATAATCACTCATCTTCACATCCCTATCCTCAAAATTACGTAGCACACAATATTTTTCTAACCATCATATTTTATTATCTCACACATTCACCTCTGGTGCTATTCTTATGCTGGTAAAATAACCCTACGGCTCAGTTAATCAGGCAAGTTTAAGCGCTCTTCACTCTGGTAAATTTATTAACCGATAAAGGAGGCAAGGCCAAGGACAAGTAAAAAATGCGAAAGCATGATTTTTCACGGGAAGTCAATTTTCTTAAAAATAACTGCACCCAAGCTACATGCGTACTTAGTTTAATTACAGAAATATCTTGTTACTAAGTATTGGGCTATTCCCCAACGAGTTATTATGCACATTTGCTGTATCTAACTTTCACATTTTTTTCATATCTTCGCAACATAACGAAAATCTCACTGCGCCCAGACCTCCTTCGTAGTAAAGTGTAGTAAACCTCAGAAAAGTAGGATGCTTGCTGAGTGCGCAAGCAGGAAGGTACTTAAAGAACAACTAGGTACTCACAAAATAAGGATAAAACCTCAAAAGTAATTGATTTTCTGACTAAGGACCATAGAAACAGAATTCATAAAGCAACTCCCTCTGAGAGTGACGCCGAATGTAAGGAAGAAGACACCCCAGGAAGCTGGCCAAAAGATCTTCCCTGACCTACAAAACGACATAAGGGTTTCAAATATCGTTAGGATTGGCCGAATAGTTATGATGTTATTAGCAAAGCTAAATAACTCCCGGTATAACCTTGGGAAGACTTTGGCAATTATACCATTCGAAAGAGAATGTAAAACAGCATAAGGGTTTTAAATTTCGTTAGAATCGGCCAAATAGTTACAATGCTATTACAAAAAATGAAAAGCAAAACGGGGACCGACCGACCGACATATTGAGATGTAGAGTCGCGCGCGACTAGACTCGCACGTGACTAAAAACAATGTAGCATCAAAAGCAGATATCTGCCTGGCAAACTTCAACCTCCTATATAATTACAATTTAGAACCCGTGAACATTCCAATTAGCCACCACATATCAACATTGCTGACAGTTAATCTGTTTCCCATACAGAAGTCATCAAAGGTGTGGAAGGCTTGTCTTCAAGCAGAATGGACAAAATATAAAGAGATACTAAGATATTATGAACCATGGACACTCAATGAAGTGACGCTAGAAGAAATTGAGAAATAGCTCAAAGAAATTAGATAAACATTGAGAAACACAGACAATGAAGCAAGATCGTCCCTCCTCCCCCCTAAAAACACATAACTATTCAGAACTTTACATGGTCACGTGAACTAATAAATAAGAATGTATGAATAATAGTGACTTCAGAACAGGTACGTAGAAGAGGAGCAAGCAGGGAAGTGAACAACGAACGAAGAAGGAAAAAGAGAGAGCTAAAGGTATTAATAATTGAAAAACAAGAGGAATAATGGAACAGTTAATCCACAAGATGGATGAAGAAGGATCACCAAAAGAGATTTGGAAAGGGGTTAACAGGTTGAAAGAAAAGCCAGGAAAGGAAAACATTAGAATTAAGGGTGAAAGAGGAAACCAACTGAAAGACGCCACCGACCTTGAAAGATGATATAGAGAACACTTGAAAAACGTTAAGATTAGTCAAAAGAAAATGGGAACTTTGACATTGACTTTGAAAATGAGATTATAAAATAACTTAATCAAATAATAGAAAGAACCCACCCCCGTCACTTTATCTACGTAAAAAGGAATGCTAACGAAGGAAATTATGCCATGATAACGATCGAAAAACTCATAAGAACAATAAGCAGCTTTAAACAGAAAGAACCTAAGGCATCAGTACTCACGAAGATGAATAACTACGCTGAAGCAACTAATAACATCTTGTAAAGATCAAAGAACGATTTAATTGCATGCATGAATAGAGACTACTTTCCAGACAATCTGAAAGTGACGAAAATGATTTTTATAAGATAAGCTGGAAAATCACCTTGTCGGGTAGAAAACTACCGACCCATTGCGCTACTGAATATCATCGGGAAAGTATATAAAAAAAATCCTAAGACGCAGAATCGAGAAAACCAACCTTTATAATCAATGCCATTTCGGATTCCGAAAAAAACGAACCCGGACATGGCACTCTAATAATGGAAAAGTTAGCAATGACGAAGAGTGAGAAGAAGATCATGGGAACCGTCTGCAGAGAGGTGTTCTACAGCTTTCGACAAAGTTTAGTAAAAGGGTATCCAGTATAAAATACTACCAATAGGATTAAAAAAATATTTGAGAGTATACTGTGCGACTATGTCACTGATAGATACGCATATATAGACAAGGGCAGTTACCATGGGGAGCTATTTTTAAGCTTGAACCTGAGGTTGCCGAGGACGAGTTTTTGTGTCCAGTAATATAGGCTATCTACAGCATTGGCCAAAATTATTTGTCAGGTATGAAAAAGTGAAGAATATGATAGAAACTCATTTATTTTCTACTTGACATAATACAAATAAACATTTTTTTTTATATTCTATAATTAATATTTGATGTACCCCTTTGCTTTTATGCGTTATTGCTTGAGACTAAGTTGGTACAGATGGTTGGCTCAAATTTCTGCCACTTTTCATGAACTTTGGCTATTAATTCACTTTTTTAGGAACATTTGTGCATTCTCACTCTTCTCCCAAATCGTGACCACTAATGTTTAATGGAGTTTAGGTATGGAGATTAAGGGGGCCATTCCATCAACGTCATCCCTTTCGATTCAAACCAACCCTTTGAGACTATAGATGCCTGGCATGGAGATTATACCATCTGGCATGTCATCATTGAAAATTTGACCTAAGGAAGATTGATAAATCTGGTCTAACATACTGATGTAAGTGGTGAAGTTAATTCTGCCCTTACAAGTGAACAACAATCCTGGACCTGAAGATGACATGCAGCCCCAAACAATTACACTGCAACCGCAAAATTTGAACGTTGGGACAACACATCTCGGATCATAAGCTTCCCCAACTCTTCGACTAACATAAATAGTTCCAGGGGTTCCAAAGATCTGAGGAGAAAGAGAAATTTTACTGATCATTTTTAAATCCAATAAAAATGTGTACAGGCGTAATAAATTGGTGAAAACCAATGCGAAGAACCTACCTCAAAGTTGCTTTCAAAGGATTAAACCCCATAGTATCTCCCAACTTAACCACCTTCAAATATCACTCAGCTATTAAAAATCATTTCGGTCCACTAAACCT
Source organism: Ceratothoa steindachneri (assembly GCA_963969495.1). Classification (NCBI taxonomy): domain Eukaryota; kingdom Metazoa; phylum Arthropoda; class Malacostraca; order Isopoda; family Cymothoidae; genus Ceratothoa; species Ceratothoa steindachneri. Next base: position 171,520,793 of record OZ018323.1, read on the forward strand.
GGGTCGCCTAATATAGATACAGGCATTTACCTGATCCCATGTAAAACTCCAGGTTATACTATGCTAGGCTAGGCTAAGCTATACTAGACTAAACAGGGCAATACTATGCTATGTTATTTTAGGCTAAATTATAATAGGCTACGGAGGGCTATGCTCTGCTATGTTAGGTAATACTATGTTAGGCTACGATAGGCTAGGTAACCAAGGCTATAATAGTCTTGGTTATGCAAGGTTATTCTAGTCTAGGGTATGGTGTGCTATATTAGTCTAGGATATACTAGGCTAGGTTATAATGTGATACGCTTTGCTCTATTAAGTTAGGTGTGGTTATGTTAGGATAGGCTATAACAAGCTAGCCTATAGTATGCTAGGCTAGGCTATCATATGCATGGATATATTGGCTAGGCTATAATAGTCTATTCTAGCTTTGTTATACTAGGCTAGGATCTGGCATGCAATGCTAAGTCATACCTGGTTAGGATAGGCTTGGCTATAGTAAACTAGGCTAAACTAGGCATTGTTACGCTAGGCCAGGCTATACTGGGGTAGGCTAAGCTAGGCTATAATATAATATGCAGGGTTAGACCAGAGTCTACTAAGCTAGGCTTAGCTATACTCGGATACGATAGGCTAGGCTATACTAAGCTAAGCTAGGATAAAGTAGGCTATACTATGCTAGTTTATGCTATGCTAGCTAGATTATACTAAACCTGGCTAAGTTAGGCCCGGCACAGCCAGGCTATTCTATTTTAGGCTAGATTCTAACGAAATTTGAAACCCTTATTTTGTTTTACATTCTCTTTCGAATAATATAATTGCCAATGTCCTCCTAAAGTTAGTCCGGAAATTATTAAAAGTTTTGAGGGAAGTAAGGTCATAAATCAGAATAAGTGAGAGCACGCGACTTTTTGGTCAGCAGAACTTGCTAATCTCCAGCCAGATAACTACAACTGCATTTGCCAGTTAGAACGTTCCAAAATAAAGTTATATATATATATATATATATATATATATATATATATATATATATTCTTTAACTGTATTATATTATTTTATGATTTTAGAACCTGAAGATGAGTGATACGCACAAAACGTTGTTCCTTAAATAGATCACATGTACGTCAGCCTCCTATGTGTCCTTACCTTCACCGTGAAATTGAAGATTAGACTGGTCAGCAGCAACTCACGTGACTCTCTCTCTCTCTCTCTCTCTCTCTCTCTCTCTCTCTCTTTCTCTCTCTCTCTTTCTCTCTCGCTCTCTCTCTCTCTCTCTCTCTCCTCTCTCTCTCTCTCTCTCTCTCTCTCTCTCTCTCTCTCTCTCTCTCTCTGGAAGATAGTGACAACGTCGAGCAACCATGGAAGAATTTCAAAAACTCATTCATGGCCCTGCAGTCACGATTCATTCCATCAGAACGCGGCCGAGTCGGAGCTACTCAACCCAAGTGGTTCACCCCCGAAATCGGGAGAACCCTACGGAAGAGAAATACCGCCTATCGCCAAGCGAAGAACACTGGAGAATTCGAGCACTACAAAAGTCTATGCCGAAGTGTCAAGTCCATGATAAGGGTGGCGAAACGCGCCGAAGAAGTCCGTGTGGCGAGACTCTGCAAAGAGAGCCCCAAGGAATTCTTCGGATACGTAAACAGCCGTAAGCCGACACGTAGACGGATCGGTCCCTTGGTGAAAGAGGATGGTGAGCTAGAGCTCAGTGACGAAGCGAATGCGACCATCCTCAACAAGTACTTCTCGTCAGTTTTCACTGAGGAGAAGGACACCACCCCTGAGCCTCGTGACAAGTACGAAGGCTCAGAGCAATTGGAGAGATTTCACTTCGAAGAGACGACAGTGCGTTCAAAGATCGACGCTTTGAACCGCTACAAGTCGCCAGGGCCCGATGGCTTCTTACCACGGGTGCTGAAGGAAGTGCGAGATGAGGTCTCCCCACATCTCTGCTCGATCTTCAGGAAATCGCTCGAGACTGGATGCGTGCCAAAGGACTGGCGAGACGCGGAAGTCACCCCCATATTCAAAAAGGGTAACGCGAGCGAGCCATCTAACTACCGGCCGATCAGCCTGACGTCGGTAGTAGGAAAATTGATGGAAAGTATCCTGGTTGACAAAATAACGCAGCACGTCGAGTCCAACCACCTATTGAGGAATTCCCAACACGGGTTCCGGCGGCACAGGTCATGCCTAACGAACCTTTTGGAATTCTTCCACTTCGTGTTCAGCGAACACGACCGGGAGAAGGCGGTGGATGTCATCTACCTCGACTTGAAGAAGGCCTTCGACAAGGTGCCCCACCGCCGATTGCTGAAAAAGGTTCGAGCGCTAGGCATCGCCGGAGCTGTAGGTGACTGGATCGAAAACTGGCTGCATAGTCGAAGGCAGCGAGTAGTGGTGAACGGGCAAAAGTCCGGTTGGCTACCGGTAACAAGCGGCGTTCCCCAAGGCTCCGTGCTGGGCCCCCTACTCTTCATCATCTATGTAAACGACATAGATGATGGCATAACTGCGAGGATTTCCAAATTTGCCGACGATACCAAACTAGGTATGAACGTGGCAGACGCGGAAAACGTCGAGAGACTCCAAGCCGACTTGAGGAAACTCGGGGAGTGGTCAGACAAATGGCAAATGCCGTTCAATGTCGAAAAGTGCAAGGTGATGCACATCGGCCACAGAAATCCCCAAGCCGTCTACAGCCTCAAAAACTCGGCGCTCGAGAGCACAGACATGGAAAAAGACTTGGGAGTCGTGATCACCAGCGACCTCAAGTTTTCCAAGCAGTGCATCGAGGCGGAGAAGAAAGCCCAGAGAATCTTGGGGTATATCAAGCGACAGTTTGGGTATCGGAACAGGGAAATCGTTCTCACTCTCTTTAATTCCCTGGTCCGACCTCACCTGGAGTACGCAGTCCAGTTTTGGAGTCCATCCCTTCGGAAGGACATCGCCCGACTGGAGCGAGTACAAGCCAGGGCGACCAAACTGATCCCCTCGATCAGGCACAAAAGTTACGAAGCCCGCCTAGAAGAACTAAACCTCTTCTCACTGGAAACCCGAAGACGGCGCGGTCAATTAATCGAGGTCTTCAAAATCCTCCGAGGTATTGACCACGTAGGCAACGGGGACATGTTCCAACTAAGCGAGGGCGTAACGAGAAACCACGGCTACAAAATTGAGCTGCCGCGTTATCACCGGGACAGATGCGGGAACTTCTTCAGTTACAGTATCTGCAACGAGTGGAACGCGCTTCCGCCAGAAGTCGTGAACAGCGACTCTGTGGAGCAGTTCAAAAGGCGCCTGGATAAAGTCCTGGTTCGCTGACAGGCTCACGAGTCCCTGACTCGTAACAAGTACCCTCTCGTATGGACCGTAAGGTCTTCTAGGGTACTTCTTTTCCTTGTGACTCCTTGTGACTCTCTTTATATATATATATATATATATATATATATATATATATATATATATATATATATATATATATATATATATATATAAAATTTTATCTATATAAATCTTCCCTGCCGTAATACCACGAATAAAGTTATGAAATTATGGTTTTGGTTTTACTGGAACAAATTGATTTGAGTAGCATTTAACCATAAATTCTTTCTTGTTCTTCGTTTATGCCATACAGCAAAACCAGTTGTTTGCTGGGAGTGGTGGTTTCTCCTTATCGTCATTTAGATTAGGTAATGAGCCTAACCAAGACTTCTGGATGGTCACGGTCTGACCAGATTTCATTCTTGATGCAATTGGTGGCAGAACTCGAGACTCCTTTATACGGGCAACAAATGGGATTTATAGTTCTGTTACTATCACCACCCTATCCGAAGCTGGCATCGCTTCGTGCCAGAGGCATCCAAGCCACTGGATTTTAGGATCTGGGCAGGTTGTTTTGAATGCCGAGGTTTAGTCTTCTACGAGCTTATAAAGTGAGCATCACTAAAGAGTAAGTCTCTTAGAATTTAGCATATCTTTACTTGTTTTTAGAAATTACTTCCTTTAAATTTGTCTTTAATTTCAGTAGTATTATATTTAAATTTCGTAAAAACAGACGGCAAACTCTCCGCAAAATCACTTCTTGAGATATTATTATTAATGTTTGCGCTCTGATATCGCGTAAAAAATAAAGTGTGCAGTCCAGTGAATGAACTTTCAAAGTTCACTTTGAGATGAAACATTAAATATGACTTCAATGCATAACAAAACATTTTAGTGTTTTTGTAAATAAGTAAAATTCCTGCCTGATTCCCTTCTCACTTTAGCCCGATTCAGACCCTCTATGATGTATTTCGTGACAATGTTAAACTTTGACCGTCAAATTTTCCCATTTACTGTTAATTCAAAAGGTCCGGAAAGTCTCTTTGGATGATAAATTTATTTTTAACTCAATGTTTTCGACAAATGACTTTTAATGAGTTACCTGAAAGGATATTCCATCCACTAAATTGAGCGACAATTAAATTAACAGTGCTTTCTTGTCGTTTAAAGGGGGTGAGTGTGAATTTTGAGTGTTTTAATCCCATATATCCAATAGAGTAATAATGCTTAGAACTTTTAGGTGGAGGTTAAAAATAAAATTTTAACATAAAAACCATTAGGCTTAGAGACATAATTTTACTCTCTCAAACATATTAATGACCAACCTTTGTCTACACTAATCATTAATCTAGAGATAATAGGTTAGTAAAATTCAAGATGTTGATTTTATTATTAGGACCTTAGGCAGCTAAGAGGAGTCTAGAATATGGAAGCAAACAGAATTTTGTCCAGGTACAGACATACCGCGCGATTTAGTTCGACCAACGAAGATTGAGTTCCAATGTCGCTTTAGGTTGAAAAGAGTTGGAACGGTTGGTTGGGCTAACACGCTAACAACTATTATTATTTATTCAGAAGGTCAGGTTGGATTTCTTCTTGGTTGTTTCAAGTCATCCGGGCTCGCAGCTCGCGTGGATGAAAGCTTTTTGGAGGTTATGTATGAAGGAGGACAATTAGCGTGGAGTGATGAGAGAGTGCGGGTATGGCAATCCAGTGCTTTTTCCCACGCGCGACAGAATAGACAGGCTAGAATGGCGTGAGGTTGTGTAAACACGCTCACAACTACTATTTTTTATTTAAAAGATTAGGTTATTATTCTTCTTGGTTGTTTCAAGTTAGCGGGCTCGCATCTCACGTAGATAGAGAGCTTATTGGAGGTTATGTGGGAAAGCTGAGAGTTGGCGTGGAACAATGAGAGAGTGTGTACATGAGAATTCAGTGCTTTGCCCATGCACGGCAGAATAAGTGGGGCGGAATGGCCTGAAGTTGCCAGGTGGCACATTGATTGGATTACAAGTGGTCGATTGCTGCGCCAAAGTAAATCAAGCTTATCATTTCTCTAAGCTAGCTTGTATTTTTCAAATAATAGCATGTTTTTCTTAAACACTTTTCCTGGCACTCTTGGTGCAGAGGACATCGCGTTTTTCTTCGTTTAATAAAATGTAACTAAAATTTCAACTAAATAGTTGACGTCGGGAAGCAATTAGCATACGTATTATATGGTCATATAGAGGTGAGTTAGCATAAAAGCTTAGGATTTATGTCCAGAATATTGCAAAAAGATTTAAAGGTCGCTTAAATGTCTAAAAAACCGTTTAGAGTGAAATATAAGCTAATTATAAAGTTACGAACTGCAAAAAGGGCATGAGAATATAGGATTTGACATTAGTCACGAGTAGGCTATGCCCGTATCCAGTTCTTCTGAATACTTTGCAGCCATAGGTGATAAAGCAATCAAAAGTTACTATCAAACTACAACGTGGATGTTGGAGTGAAGTCAGAGAGGATATAGCAGCAAGAAGTTACTTTCAAAATGCATGTTAGAGTGCAGTCATGTTAATAGAGCAGCAAGAAGCTACATTCAAACTGTACCTTGGGGGTTAAAGTGCAGTCACAGTTGATATAGATGTAAGAACTTAATTTAAAATTGCATCGTGTGTGTTAGAGTGTAATTATAGTTAATATAACAACAATAGGTTGTTTTCAAACTGCACGCTGGGTGTTAAAGTGTAGTTATAGTTGAAAGAGCAGCAAGAAGCTGTTTTTAAACTGTAGCTTGAGAGTTAGACTGCAGTCGTAGCCGATATAGCAGCAAGAAGTTACTTTTAAACTGTAACTTAGGAGTTAGAGTACAGTCATAGTTAATATAACAGCAGGGTTAAGAGTGGAGTCAGAGTTAATATAGCAGCATAAAGCTACATTAAACTGTACCTTGGGGGTTAAAGTGCAGCCATAGTTAATAAAGCAGCAAGAAAATACTTTCAATCCGTACTTTGCAGGTTAGAGTGTAGTCATAGTTAATATAAAATCAAATGTAGAGCGGAGTCATATTTAATAGAGCAGCAAGCAGCTACTTTCAAACTGTACTTTGGGGGTTATAGTGCAGCCATGATTGATAAAGCAGCAAGAAGCTACATTCAAACTGTAGTTGGGGGATAGAGTGCAGTCATAGTTAATAAAGCTGCAAGAAGCTATTTTCAAACTGTAAGTTGAGGGTTAGAGTGCAGTCATCGTTAATTTAGAAACAAGGTTAGAATGGAGTCATTTTTAATAAAGCCAAAATAATCTACTTTCAATCTGTACTTTGTGGGTTAGAGTCCAGTCATAGGTAAAGCGGAAAGAAACAACTTTCAAACTATAACTTGGGTGTAATAGTGCAGCTATAATTAATAATGCAGCAAGAAACTGCTTTCAAACTGTAATTTGAATGTTAAAGTGCAGTCATTAGTCATAGTTAATAAATAAGCAAGGTTTAAATGTAGTCATAGTAAATATAGAAGGAAAAAGCAACTTTCAAAATGTACCTTGGGTGTTATAATGCAGCCATAGTTAATAAAGCAGAAAGAAGCTGCTTTCAAACTGTAACTTGGGTGCTAGAGTGCAGTAATAGTTTATATAGAAGCAATGATAGAGTCGTCATAGATATTATGGCAGCAAGAATCTACTTTCATTCTGTACTTTGGGTTTATATTGCAGTGATAGTTAATAAAGCAGAAAGAAGCTACGTTCAAACTGTAACTTCGGGGTTAAGGTGCATTCATAGTTAAGTTAGAAGTAAGTTTACAGTAGAATCATTGTTAATATAGCAGCAAGAAGCTACTTTCAAGCTGTATCTTGGGGTTTAGAGAGCATTAATAGTTAATATAGAAGCAAAGTTAGAGGGGATTCATAGTTAATATAGCATCAAGAAGCTACTTTCCATCTGTACCTTGGGAGTTAGAGTCCAGTCATAATTAATTCAGGAGAAAGATGCTACTCTCTAACCTTAGGGGTTAGAGTGCAATAATAGTTATAAAGTAGCAAGAAGCTACTTTTAAACAGTAACTTGGGGGTTAGAGTGCAGTTATAGTTAATAAAGCAGCAAAAAGCAACATTAAAACTGTAACTAGGGGTTAGATTACAGGCATAGTTGATAAAGAAGCAAAAAACTATTTAAAAAGTGTTCCTTTAGGGTTTGAGTGCAGTCATAGTTAATAAACAGGAAAAAGCTACTTTCAATCTGTAATTGGGAGTTAGAGTGGAATCATAGTGAATACAGTAGCACGAAACTACTTTCAATCTGTAACCTGGGGGTTAGAGTGCAGGAATATTTAATAAAGCAGCAAGAAGCTACTTACAAAGTATACCTTTGGGGTTAAAGTGCATTCATAGTTAATAAAGCGAAAATAAGCTACTTTCAATCTGGAGCTTGAGGGTTACAGTGGAGTCATATTTAATATAGCAGCAAGAAGCTACTTTTATACTGTAACTTAGGGGTTTGAGTGCATCTATTCTTAATATAGAAGCAACGTTAGAGTAGAGTCGTAGTTAATATAGAAGCATGGTTAGAGTTCAGTCATAGTTAATAAAGAGGCAAGAAGCTATGTTCACTCTGTACTTTGCAGGTTAAAGTGCAGATATACTTAACAAAGCAGCAAGTAGCTACTTTCAAGCTGTACCTTGTTGGTTAGAGTGCAGTCATCTTTAATAAAGCCGCAAGAGGCTAGTTTCAATCGGTATATTGGGGTTTAGAGTGCAGTCATAGTTAATATAGAAGCAAAGTTAGAGAGTATTCATAGTTAATATAGAAGCAAGATGCTACTTGCAAACTGTATATTGTGGTTAGAGTGCAAGCATAATTAATACACCAGCAAGAAGCTACTCTAAAACTGTACCCTTGGGGTTAAGGTGCATTTTTGGGTGAGATTGCCACCGGAAGCTACTTTAAATTGGTACCTTGGTGGTTAGAGTTCAGTCATATAAGATATAGCAGCAAGAAGTTACTTTTTAACCTCACCATGGGGGTAAGAGTGCACACATATATAAAATAACAACAACAAGCTGCTTTTAAACTGTACCTTGATCTTTAGAGTGGAGTCTGTTAATATAGCAGCAAGAAGCTACTTTCAAACTCTAACTTGGGGGTTCAAGTGCTGTCATAGTTAATATAGAAGCAAGGTTAGAATGTAGTCATTGTTAATAAAGCCAAAATAATCTACTTTCAAACTGTAACTTGGGTGTTAGAGTCCAGTCATATTTAAAGCGGAAATAAGCTACTTTCAATCTGTACCTTGAGGGTTAGAGTTCAGCCTAATTTAATACAGCAGAAAGAAGCTACTTTCAAACTGTAACTTGGGTGTTAGAGTGGAGTCTTTGTTAATATAGCAGCAAGAAACTACTTTCAATCTGTACCTTGGGGGTTCGAGTGCAGCCTAAGTTAATAAAGTAGAAATAAGCTACTTTTAAACTGTGACTTGGGTGTTAGAGTGGAGTCTTTGTTAATATAGCAGCAAGAAACTACTTTCAATCTGTACCTTGGGGGTTCGAGTGCAGCCTAAGTTAATAAAGTAGAAAGAACCTACTTTCAAACTGTAACTTGGGTGTTAGAGTACAGTCATAATTAAGGCAGAAAGATGCTACTTTTAATCTGTACCTTGGTGGTTCGAGTGCAGCCTAAATTAATAAAGCAGAAAGAACCTACTTTCACACTGTAACTTGGGTGTACAAGTGCAGTCATAGTTAATACATAAGCAAGGTATGAGTATACTCATAGTTAATATAAAAGGAAAAAGCTACTTTCAAAATTTGCCTTGGGTGTTATAATACATACATTGTTAATAAATCAACAAGAAACTACTTTCAAACTGTACCCTTGGGGTAATCATGCACTCATAGTTAATAAAGCAGCAAGAAGCTACTTTCAAACTCTAACTTGGGGGTTAGAGAGGAGTCATGTTTATTCAAGCAGCAAGAAGCTACTTTCAAAGTAACAAGAAGCTACGTTTAAACTGTAACTTTGGGGTTAAAGTCCAGTCATAGTTAAGTTCGAAGTAGGGTTACAGTGGAGTCATTGTTAATATAGCAGCAAGAAGCAACTTTCAACTGTAACTTAGGGGTTTGAGTGCAGTCATAGTTAATATAGAAGAAATGCTAGAGTGGAGTGATATTTAATATAAAAGCAAGGTTAGAGATCAGTCATACTTAATAAAGCAGCAAGAAGCTACTTTCAAACTGTACCTTGGGAATTATACTGTATCCCTAGTTAATAAGACAGCAAGAAGCTACTTTCAAACTGTACCTGCGGGGTTAGAGTGGATTCATATTTAATATATCAGCAAGAAGCTACTTTCAAACTATACCCCTGCAGTTATAGTGGCGTCATAGTTAATATAGCAGCAAGATGCTATTTTTTGACTGTACCTTCGTGGTTATTGTGAAGTCTCGGTTGATATAGCAACAAAGATTTACTTTCAAACTGCACCGTAGCTATTAGAGTGCAGTCATTGTTGATATAGCAGCAAGAAGCTGCTTTCAAACTGTATTTTGTGGGTTAGATTGCAGTCAGAATTGATATATCAGCAAAAGTTACCTTTAAACTGTATCTTGGAAGTTAAAATGCAGTCATATTTGATATAGCAGCAAGAAACTACATTCAAACTCTACTTTGGAGCTCAAAGTGCAGTCATAGTTGATATAGAAGCCAGACATTACTTTTAAAATGCACCCTGGGTATTAGATTGCATTCATAGTTGATATACCAGCAAGAAACTACTTTTAAACTTTATTTCTTGAGTTATAGTGCAGCCACATTTGATATAGCACTAAAAACCTTCTTTCAAAACGATCCCTATATGTGAGAGTAAAGTTATAGTTGATATAGCAACAAGAAGTTACTTAAAAACTGCAATATTGGTGTTACTTTGAATACAATCACTCGCTCTTTATAAATGAGAAGCATTCCATAGCTATAGCGGTGCAATACAAAGGGATTATATTTATATTTAGAGACGCCCACCTGGCGCCTTCCACCAATTGCATTAGTTGCTGTAAATTACATGGATATCAAAAAGTATCTCCGCAGTAAGAAAAATCAATACAATGCCATATAATTACTTAGAGAATGTGGCGAACATGTCGTCCTTGTACTGGAACACAAAGATTTGTCTTTCTCTGTTAATTGAAAATGAATTTATAACGATTTCTATCCATCTTTTCTACTTACTCTTTTTTACTACGGACACTTATTTCACTTTTGAACGGGAGAACTTTCTTAATGCGGAATTATTTGCGGATCACGCTATAATTGAAAATAATACGCCGAAGTGCTTAATATAAACTTACAGATGCTACTTACTGCAAAGAGCGCAGGTAATCCAATATACGACCACGCATTACC